>JACEFZ010009166.1:0-71840 GCA_014155875.1 Cepaea nemoralis
GTGTACAGGAAGTAAGTTAGGGTAATAAATCCATAGACTTGTGTTGCTGTGTCTTACGTCGAATAACGTTTGTACTTGTACTGTCTCAAATTTAGCCAACGAGCCAAAAAGATCCGATGTATTTAAACAAAGTGTATAATTGACTGAAGGATGATAAAGTAAAGTGTGTATTTAAAACTGGCATAAATGTCTGGGCATGAATGTGATAGTAAAGTAAAGTGTGTATTTAAAACTGGCATGAAAGTATGGGACTGAATGTTATGATAAAGTAAAGCGTGGCTGTAAAACCGGCATAAAGGTATTGGAATGAATGTGATGATAAAGTAACGAGTGTATTTAAAACTGGCATGATAGTATGGGACTGAATGTTATGATAAAGTAAAGCTTGGCTGTAAAACCGGCATAAAGGTATTGGAATGAATGTGATGATAAAGTAAATATGTATGTAAAATCAGCATAAAAGTATGTGAATGAATGTGATGATAAAATAAAGTAAAGAACCCTTGTACCCACCTTGGAGTGTATAGGGTATATGGTGCTGGCACCATGTTTTTATACACAACTTAACCTGCGATAAGGTCACTATCCTGCCGACCACTTTTACGTCCCATAACATTTCCTGGTGCTCGTGTTAGGCTGGGTCAACACAGATCAATTTTTTTTTAAATCTGCCTCGATGGGGATTTGAACAAATGACCATTAGATTGGCTGGCAAGCATGCTAGCTACTGCAGACCCAACTTCAGAATGACATTCCTGAAGCTATGAGCAGGTAGCCAATGACAGCCTATAGCCTCTCTGACACATTTCGCAGGTCCTCCTCAGTTGTGGCCGTCAAGTCTACTCTTTAAATCAGGGTGTGGTAGGAGGAGTTTGCCTTGCAGGTCAGCTAATTGTGCGATCATGTTTCTCCACATCTCGCTATCTTCAGCGGCCGGTATCAACTCGTGTGCTGACTCCCTACTGTGCCATAATACAAGACTGTCAAGAATTTTCTCACACTGTCTTCCTCTGCTGGAGCGATGGTAAAGTAACATGAAGGAGAAGAAGATGAATATTTGTATCATATTAGCTAGAGATTAAACCAAGTTAGCAACAAATTCAGAATCAATATGCTGCACCTGATAGATATTCAATGATAGGTACATAAGAATACTGTAATAGAAGATCCCGGAAGCTATGTTTATCTGTCTGGCCTCAATGGAAAATCTAGCGTGCATTTGTTTGGAGACTCCTAAGGGTCGTCGCTGGAGCTACGAACTTCGTGCTTTGTGCGACGCTATCCGGGCTGCGGAAAGAGACTGAGTCATATGGGATACAAACCCGGTGCATTGAAGTCGACCCTGTCGACTTTTAAGCGATTTTTTTTTAAATGTCCGTATCACTCATTTTGGCTGTCTGAGAAATTTTCAGCAATTTTCAATACAATCGTATCTCCAGGGATTTTTTTTTTTTTAATGTATTGTCCAGGATTCGCAGCCATATGTTAGACCTGAATCTATACAACATGCAAGAATTGTGTATCTAACATCCAATGACAAGGACGTATGCTAATCATATTACGTTGACGGACTGGCTATGGTACCAGCTCACCTGATGGCTAGTGGGCCATTGATGAAGTTGGCTCCCTTAAACATAATGTATACGTTAAAAATGTTAATGCTCTTTTAGTTGCTTTGTCTCCTGGCAACCACTAAGGCTTGAACTTCTGCCTCCACAATTACCGGGTTTACTAACTTTGTCTCCTGGCAACCACTATGGCTTGAACTTCTGCCTCCACAATTACCGGGTTTTCTTGTCTGCACTCCCTAACCGGCTCTGTGGTGATGGAGTTACGAATGCAACACAGCTCGAAACACTGCTGCGGGCGATTTGGATACAGGCCGCCTTGAGTTGGTTTCCATACAAAGGTATGAGTGCCGTTCGTTCAGAAAGCAATGTCAAACTACTGAACGTAAAACTTTCAAAGAAATCACAAGCAATCAAAATAATGTTGGAGTTGACTGCGACGTCATGTATAGGATATGCTACTAATTAACTAACCCCCTAACCAGTCTGATGATTGATGCATACTGAAAAGGACCTACTCCACCCTATTGGCATTTCTATCCATCCTTCATTGAGGTTCTATTTCCTCAAGTGAGCAGACTTCTTGAATGATGTCCTCGACCTGGCACATCCAGTATTTGCATCTTTTTATCTGCTGCTCTTTTTCTTGAATCACTGTGTGTCGGCCAGACTCGAATGTAAGAAATTGCTCTGCAAATCATTATTCTGTCTCCCATAGTTGGAAAATCAAGATGGTACAGCATTGTTCTTCGTGTTGCATCTTTTGTGTTGTGCAAACTAGTATGATGACCATAACCTGGTTCTGTACTTTTGCCAAATCCTCCTTCTGAGAATACAAGGGCGCACTCAATCGCCGAAAGTACAAGATCTTGATATAGAAGACAGAAGTGGCGCTGCTCACAGTTTGTCGCCGCTATTACCCTCATTGCAGCCATGTTCTTTATATCTTTCATAACCTCGCGATCTGTGTGTTTGGGAAAGCCAGACTCCATCAAACAGCGCTCCCGGGTACTTCATTGCATGAGTCCTTTCCACAACCCCCAATCATAAACTTAAAGTTGGTTTTGGGGTGTTTAACTGATTCAGTGCCCCCGAAAAAGGTAGGTTGGACCAAATACAGTACACAATTACATGAGCTGAGCACGTATTAACTATTATAATGTAAAGTTCCATTCACTGAACATTGAAATTGCCGAAGATACCGCAAAACGAAACAAATGACACGATTACCCCATTGTGCCGATAAATGCCGATATATCGCCCTTGTGCCCAAATGGGAAGTAATATTTGGCTATATATTATCCTTCACCACTGAATGAGTTAAATTATAGCTATTCAGTGGCCAATATACTATGAGTTAAAGGCTAAAGGATATTGCCGTACCCAAAACTGAAAGTGAAAAGAAATTTTTCCAGGAAGGGAAATGCTCTAGAAATCACAAACAATACTTACACAATGGCACATTTCTGACTGCAGCCTGTTTATTCAAAGATATTCGCAAGTGACTATTGTCTGCTTAAATTTTATTCTGCAGCTTTGAGCTGGCTGTAACAACATCAAGTCAAAAGGTTGATACCGGCTATGCAGGGAGCCAAAGAAGAATAGTAAACAAACATAGAACTCGTGTCTTCAGCCGCCACACTCCTAACGGAGATACTGAGGAGAGGAATCGAATACGTATGATTCGATATGCGGTAAGGGTGATCTGTCAACTAATTAAGTCATTGTAATTCTAAAAAAACAACATACTGTAATGTAATTGTGATCATTCATTTCTCTGTCACTGTCTGTCATTTACTACCAACATAGTAGCCTACCTTGCGGTGTATGGGGTGGGGGGTGGGGGTGGGGGGTCTTTGAGTCTGAGGTATTAAGGCCGCCTGGCTAGTGCAGTCGCCGCGAACTGTGCAGGTTAGAATTTTCTTTTTGCCCCCGACAGAAAAAAATCCCACACCTTACCGAGGGATCGAACCCGGGTCTCCCGAATGGGAGTCCGGCGTTCTATCCATTCGGGCAGCCGCTCCTCCGTTCATTTTTCTTTCAGACATAATTAACGAATCAATATATTTGTAAATGGTGCTAGCCCCATATTTTTTTTTTATTTCAAAGACCAATCAGCACTGGATGGCTATTGTGGTCAATATCACAACGTCTGCCTTTACTTCCCTGGTCAATTCATAGTACCCAGTTTAAACTGGGTCGATCTGGGAAGCCCAGGACACTTGGACTAAATCCGTATTGAACGGGATTTGAAAGCATGACCATCAGGCCGCTAGGCAAGCATGCTGGCCCTACACGTATCGTGGTCACTAGTGGCGGACTGACTAGGCTTTCAGACTTCCCGGCATTAGTGGGCCCTACTGGACCCTGATGGAGTGGGCCCCCCTTCAACATTAGACGATATGTGTAAATGTTCATGGCCAAATAATAGCTTTGTCTCCTGGCAACTTGTAGACCCAATCCGCCGCTGGTGATTACTTGGGCCTGCTGCGTGTCAGGAACTTGAACAAGAAGAATAAGATGAAGAATATACACAGTAAGAACACGAGCAATTCTTAAATGATACCCCAGCAAATGGTTAAACTCCGGACCCCTCTCAACCCCTCTACCACCTCTCTTCCCAAGAATCGCATACATTACTTATAATGATACTACATGTTCGCATGATCCCTTGGGTAATAAGATCAACACTTAGCCCTCTCGGATACGTGTGAAAAATTGGAGGTTCCGTGTGCAAGTTGCGCACGTTCAAACCCAATGGAAGTTGGAGATCTCAAAGAGCAGGCGTTAAGGCTCCTGCCCTGGCAAAACTCTTAGGAAAGAAAACCTACCCACGGCTAGACAGAGCCCGTCACCTTGGATAGAATCTGTCTAGACCAGTGGTTCTCAACCCTTTTTTTGGCCCATGCACCCTTTCACCATATCTCAGAATGTCATTCCCCTCTTTCCAGGAACGAAAGAAGAAGAATTCCCTCCTTTCCAAAATTGTCCACCTCAAAAGGTGCATTCAACATAACATGCCTATAATACTGAAAATCGATATTTCCTTCCATATGTGTACATAACCTTTGCATGCATATATTAATTTTATTTTTTTTTTAAAGTCGCTTAAAAGTCGACAGGGTCGACTTCATTGCATCGGGTATGGCTCGGTCTCTTTCCACAGCGTGAAAAGCATCGCACAAAGCACGAACTCTGTAGCTCTAGCGACGACCCATAGGAGTCTCCGAAAAATTTAACTCGTGAACCGAAGGACGCGGCCCGGAATCGAACCCACAACCTTCGGAGCACGAGTCAAACGGCTTGACCACTTCGCCACGGAGACTCCCATAGTGTAGTAAAACGTCAAGGAATTGTCACTTAATACACGACACCAGAATGCCAGAAAATTGTGTTTCATCAAACAAAACGCTCGGTAGAAAACCAGGATATTGTGCCTGAATCCTGAAGCCATTTTGAGTCTGACAGTCTTTGGTCTTAATCCCCCCTCCCCCGAAAACCCTAAAATGCCCCCTTGAGGTGGGGCGGGGGGGGGGTCCCTCCTGGTTAAGAACCACTGGCCGAGAGGAAACATAACTGACACAGATGTACGCCGACACACTGACCTTTGATGTGCACAGATAAGTGTTATGTATTTCCCTCGAAAGAGGAACGAAGATGAAAATTATTCTAGTGCTATGGCTTGCGGCTGTCTGTTGAACACCGAAAATGAAACCACCATTGATTCTGATAATTAACATCAAAAGAATCGTTTTTCTTGGATTTCCTAAATAGAACACACATACATATCAAAACAATGCTTTCTAGCTGTGAATTTCAACAATAGATAGCGCAACTTATTGCCTGACATATTTCGATGCACCTCGTCAGCTAAATACTGCAGAAATTACATAGCATAAACTGATATATAATCAATAAGATCAATTCTTCAAGCTGAAATATGCAACACACACATTCACACAGTCATTTGAATTGTCTACCATGGTAATTTTAAACTGATTATCATGTCTTTTTGTTTGTACAAAGTTAGCTTTTGTACATGAATGGCAATTTGCACTCTGCTCGTCCATTGTGTGTTAAGCAAAACACGAAATGCATTGTTTCTAACAATCTCGCGACCTTTTGTCAAAATATGGCGCGCGATTTGCATAAATATTACTTTTAAAAAGCATCATCAAGTGCTTTACCGATTGGCGTGAACAATCATGCATCTCTACATCTTGCGTGCCATGGATACGCGGCCCGTCAAAAATTTTCTATCCCTGTCTAACCCTGTCTCTCTTTTCATAAACCTTTCTGCTTGTCATAGTATGTTATAGTTTTTGTTTAATTCTCACAATATGGTCAGAAAATGATGACTGTCTGTTTCTGTTTGTGATAAGTTGTAATTTAATTGATTCAGTGCCCAAAAAAAGAACGTTTGGACCAAACATGGATACACAATCAAATGAACAAGTATTATACTGTACATTTCCGTTTACTGGGCATTGGAGTCCTCTTGTAATACTGGTCAGTTTTGGCCACCATTGACCATAACTTTAGGAAGGGAATATCCCAACTGCACCCCGCACCCCACCCCAGTGGTAGAGGATGGGAAACACTCCACGGTGTGGAAAACGCAGCCCTGGGGATCGAGCATCCACTGGAATAAGTGGACAACTGTGCAGCTGAGCAGAGCAGGACACTCACTTGACCTGACAGTCGGAAATGGCTGTCAAAAGTTGAGGTAACAAACTCCCATGTGGATGTGGAAGACAAAGGGAAACCACCACATTATCTTCCCAAGACTTCCTGAATAGACATATATCAGAGGCAGTGAACGACGTTAATGGCTGTCATAGGACATCATCGTCCGGTAGGGATAGTCATGAGCCACAGGGGACACCAGACGCCAGCCAGCTACTGATGACAAATTCATACAAAATAAATTTAATATAGGGACTACATTTAAAATGGGTAATACATTTTAAAATCTACAACAGTTGTTGGACATTGTGGTAACAGAGAGTGCAAAGATAGGACTCTCTTTGAATATCAAGAAAACAGTAACAATGGTGATATCAAAGAAAAGGGTGACATTAAAATGTGAAATGGAAATACTGTAGAAGGGAACATTCTTAACCATGTGGATAATTGTGGACGGAAGGTGCACAACAGAGATTAAGAACAGAATCATCTCATCTCATCTCATCTCATCATGTTCCTCTTGTACCTTGCGGTGTCGAGGTGAAGTATAAACTTCGTGAGAGTGCCCGGTTATGGGCTTCGTATATCGACATTCCCATGGATTCTGTTATTCCCTCCGTCCAACGTTTACGTGGTCGGCCTCTTCCTCTGTTTCCATCTGGTCTATACATCATTGCTTGTTGTGGCATGCTGTTGACTGGTAGCCTACTTGCATGGCCAAACCATTTGACTTGCTGCTTTCTAATAAAATCTAGAGCAGCTTTAACCCCCACTTTAGTCCTGATTTCTTCATTTCTGATCTTATCTCTTCTTGATACGTTGAGTATTCTACTCAGGAACCTCATGTCTGTTGTTGTGATTTTTCTTTTCTCTTTTTCTGTCATTGTCCAGGTTTGGCATTGGTAGCATAGAGTTGGTAGGAAGATTGTGTTGTAAAGTGCTTTCTTAGTAGTTATTGATACATGTTTGTTCTTTAATATTGGTGCCATTTGTCCAATGAGTTGATTTGCTTTATTGCACCTATTTTCGATCTCGTCTTCTGATCTGCCATTTGATGATATTATACTTCCTAGGTACTTGAAGCTCTTTACTTGTTTCAAGGGATGTTCGTTTAGGTGAATTGTTGCTGTTTGTTCTTCTTTAGTTATAGTCATTACCTCTGTTTTGCTTGTGCTAATTTTCATGTTATGTTCCCTACACATTTCGTTTAGACTATTCATGTGGTCTTGTAATTCAGCTTCTGATTTTGCTATTAGTGCTTGGTCGTCCGCAAACAGGAGTTCTCTAATGGTTACATTTGCAGAAGAACAGAATACAGCAAGCAAAAGCTACATTTAAGAAAATGAAAAGTATCTTATGCAATAAGTCACTATCATTGAATGTAAGAAAGAGAGTGCTGAAGTGCTATATAGAACCTGTTTTGCTGTATGTCAGGGAATCTTGGAATGTAAATGAAAACATTAGGAAGAACTTGGAAGCAAGAGAGACGTGGTCCTAAGACGCATATTGCGAATTCCTTGGACTTTAAGAGTAACTAAGGACAATTGTCTGAAAGAGACTAATGAAACTAAAACATTATATTCAACAATAAGAAAGAGACAAACAGCTGTCTTTGGTAATGTTATGAGAAGAGAGGCACTGGAGAACATAGTAACGACTGGGAAGATCGAGAAAGCAAGTCATTGGTACTCTTCTTTATGGCAGTGAAGCCTGGACAACTTACTCACATCAAAAGAAACGTTTAAACAGCTTTCATATACGATGTCTAAGAAGAATACTTGGTATTAAGTGGCAAGATACAATCCCCAATACTGAAGTATTGGAAAGATCAGGTTGTGTGACGGTTTATTCCACGCTCAGTCTTCGTAGACTTAGATGGATAGGACACGTTAGGAGGATGGCTGATGGTAGAATACCAAAGGACTTTTTTTTTTTTTTTGGTGTGAATTACAGATGGGTAAGAGATCTCGGGGTCGGCCTCTATTATAAAGATGTGTGTAAGCGGGACATGACTGATACATGCATTGATAATGCACCTTGGGAGCAAGTCGCTGCCGAACGTGTTGCATGGAGGGCAAATATCAGAAATGAAACAAAGATAAAGGAGAAAATGATTGCAGATAGGTCTCAAACTTTGCGCATGAGACGTAAGATGGTGCGTGATGGTGAAAATGACCATGTGTTCACATGCATCCTTTGTGGACGAACATTACAGCGCTAATTGGTCTGATAGGTCACATTCGCTACCGCCAAGGGTTGTAGTTATTATACCATTTTGAAGCACACTGTAACAAACTATCGTCTGTCAAGACGGCAAGGTGCCATTGCATATGTTCTTTATTGTTACAAGATCTTTGCCATCAATGTTTAATTGATCTAGTAGGATGATTATTTCCTCGCGATGCTCATTGTCAAAAATGCGTTTGCCATGTTTATGAAACATAAGCACAAAACTTACTTGAAAACTTCCTTTTTGTAGTCCATGCCGTCTGTCCATCGCCTTCTGTCTCACGTACTGCCAGTCATGTTTGATATTGATATCCCTTCCATGCCTTGAAGTCAAACTGCCCCGTATCTTCTGTCTTGGTCTCCCCCTGACTCTTTCATTCATTATGTGTCATGCCGATAAGTCTGGGTGCTCATGTTTCCCCGTCTTACACGATCACGAGAGTCGTTGATCAGATCTGTGTTCTTGTCCAGACCATGCCATGTGGTCAAGCCAACAAGATATTTACTTCTCTGCCTTCTCCTCAATCTTACCAGTTGTCACCAAGTTCTCTGGTTTATTTCTTCTCATAACGAGCCATAAAAAAATTGACTCTCTACGTCTAATTCCTCTAATAAGTTTGAGGCTTTCATTTGCCTCTTGTAGGACTTGCTCGTTGGTTTTTCTGTCTGTCCGTGGTATTCTTTACGTTTTCCTCTTAAACCACAATTCCACTGCCATTAGATGTTTTTTTTTTTCCAGCTTATCTGCTCATTTTCTATGTTTCACATCTATACAAAAGTACAGGTTCTATGCAGCACTTCAACACTGTTTTCTCGTTGCAATTAACATCTTTTTATTGATCAGTATGTAAACTATTTTGCAAAAGGCTTCCTTTGCCATGGCGATTCTTGTTCTAATCTCCTTCAAGGCACCTCCTATCTGATGTTATGACTGTTCCGAGATAGTTGTTTGTTCCGATTCACTTGTTTAATTTTAATAGGCTGATAATATATTGCCTGTACTTTCCTGTAGTGACGACATACTCCAGCTTTCCTCTTTTTATGAATGTAAAATGGGAATCTCAATATATAAAGCCCATAAACGGGCACTTCCCAGCTATGTATGCTTCACCTCCACACCGCAAGGTACAAGAGTAACAAGATGAGATGAAATTCCCAAAATGTGAGGAGTGTCTTGAAAACCCACAAGTGTAATTGTTCTCAGGCTGACTAAATCACAAGAAATGGCCTTTACTGCTAAACCTACCTGGCCCATCTCCACATTATTGTATAAACATTACAAATCGGAGATTTCCTGAACGCCATTTTATTTCTGTGTTGGTAAAACTAAAACTCAAAACTAGGGGCGAGTGACCGAGACAGAATTACGACATTATACATTATATTATATTTATAGTATAGATAGATGATCAATGTATTATATATACTACATGTACATGGTTGTTGCCTTGTGACAAGACTTGTCAGTGGTTAACGGAACGGATAGGTCTGTCGCAGAGGGGAAGTTTTGTTTCTTTATTCTCTTCCTTATAAGTTATATCTGCTGCGCTAGTCTCCTCTGGCTCTACTCTCTACTGCTGCACGCCGTTCCACTTCCACTGTTTGTGGAGTCTCATTCACTTCTCAAACAAAATAATGATTGTTAATAATACAATAATAACTTTGTCACTTGGAAGTTCGAAGAAAGGAAAAACACAGAAGCAGACGAATGACAATGTTTCTAATTTATCAACGAACAAGAAAGAAACTAAAAACCAAGAATACATTACAGTCATTACAGATTACTTAGGTCTAGGATCTATCTTGTTTTCTCTCGAACTAATCTAATAATAGCGGGTTCTATCATAATTTTCAGTTTGAATATTTACTAATGAGACCACCACAGATAGATAGGCCTTGAAAAACCAAATCTTATTGTATGGTACCTCAATGATGCCTGTGTATGCCAATTCTAAGCAGAGATATTCACAAATGAGTGTCAGTGTCTCCAAGAGAAAATATTGACATGATTTCCCTAATTTCAGAGCTCTTCAGAGTGTCTCGGTATCTCCGCGTGAGAGGTCTCTAAAGGGTCATAGACGGATATGAAAACTGACTTAAAAAATATGCTCCGCTATGTTGAATGATAAAAAAATAGTAAAAGTTTACAAATAAATTATTACTAATCTTTAAACTTGTATTCTCTTTAACTTTAGTAGTTCAAATTGCACGTTTTGAGCGTTAAAAGTTTCCATGGCCCGCAGCCGCTATCTTGGAGTTCATTCAGAAAGACGAAATAACATCCCTGCATAAATATTTTTTTAACGACATCAAGTGATATCGGCAATGAAATTCTCCAAATCTATGTAAAAATGGGTGCAGAATTTGAATATCTGCCTAAAAATATGGTAAAATTAAGTAAACACGTTCTAGAAAATAAAATTACTTACATTTTGCCAAATAATTAAATTTATTTACAAGTCATGATAATTTCAACCAATCACTATGCATAGAATGTTAAACTAACCTTTTCTGCAGAATCTAAGATGGCGTTTGTTATTGTCACGTGATATTTGAATGAATGAATGACCTTGGAAGCATGAATGGTCTTTACGTAGCCATTTTTGGGGACACAATGGATAATTCCGGGGTGGCGCGGTATATCATTTCCGGTTTCAGATCGGGTCGTGGCACTTCTAGCATATCTACTAATATTTATACTAATAATGATTCACAAATTATTAAAAACATTCTACCAAATAGACAGCAGATCTCACAAAATATTAAATCCAACATTACCTCATCTAAAGCTTCTGCTAAAATAAGCAGACAAAGTAACTGCTAATTTTGTTTGAATTGTCTGTTCAAACTTCAGCTTCAGTGAAACAGATTGTTAAACTAAAAAATAAATTGGTTCTTGAATTGAGTGTGTGTTTTGACACACCCATTTTATTATATTCCTCCAAGGCATCTTCTTGGGCATCCACCATCATTTCTCTCTGCCTTTCTACCTCTTCTAATCCCAATGCTAATCTTTCCAGTTCTCACGATATCTTCTAATTTCTTATTTCTTCTTTATCTCTTTTTATTTCTATGACCAAAGAAACTTATTACCTTTTTCCTATATATGCATGTAATATACTTTTATTAGCCTCATCAAGGCAGTTGTTATTCTGGCAGTCCAGGATATTTACAACATTCATTTCAGAAACAACATCTCTGTTGCCTCCAAACTTCACAATTCATTCACATTTCAAGATTCACAGTCATTCAGCAGAACAGGTTCAGTATATAACATTTCAGTTCAAATCGTTCTGAAATTCAATGACAGAGATTTATTACATAGACACTTTTCAAATCTTGAAATGCAGCCTTGAGAGAACAGGAAGTAAGTTAAGAAGTTGGGGACTTATATTGGGCATATGCCCGCATTGTCAAAAAACATTTCGAGCCAAAATAGGCTTTACCAGCCATCTTAGAACTCACAGCTCCAAATTTTCAACCCTATTGGATGAAATGAATGATCATCATCATTCTTGATGGACACACAACATTGGGTATATGGTGCTAGCCCCACATTTTTAGCAGCTTACAAAAGTGGAATGGAATGGTAGTTTGAAAATCGAGTAATCAATCAGTATGGGTAGAAAAGAGAGTTAATCAGTCTTCAGGAAACCCTACGCAGCTAGCAGGCTATGAAAGCCCAAACACGGCCATCTCTAAAAGAAAAAACTGTCATTACCGTCTATAATACCTTGTGGTGTAGGACATTGGGGTCTGACCTTGAGGCATTCAGGCCGCCTGGCTAGTGCAGTCACCACGGACTGCAGGTTAGGGTTTTCTTTTTGCCCCTGACAGAAACAAATTCATTTCCTTACTGAGGATTCGAACCTGGGTCTCCCAAATGGGAACCCAGTTTTGACCATCTCTAAACTTCTGTTAAATTGCTGTCATAAAGTTAACAAAGAAAAGGCATGTTGTATGCTGTATTCAACCAACAGTAAATGATTACCCAAATACACAGAGGCCATAATGTTTAGGCATCTAAAACCAGGGTTATTTGTGCGATTACCGTGGGAATAAAAATGCTTCACATTTGAATGGTGTCAATGACAGTGTGTGGTGTGTACTTCAGTCAAAATATGTTTCATCTGTTCACTTCTTCTTCTTCTTCTTCTTCTTCTGCATTCATCCAGAGTTTTTTTTTCTGGATGTGATTGCTTTGTGCCTCTTTACAGCAAAGCTGCGTTCTTGCACCGTTAGGCCGACACATCCGACTTCTGCGGGCATTTGTTGACCGGGTTAACCTTCCCGGGGATCTGTTCACTTCATATGCTGTATAACTGCAGCATGCACCTGACGAGATGCGATGAAATGTGCCAGGCAATAAACTGCAAACTATTGTTCATGGCTTCTGTTTATATACAGAACTTCAGCATTACGAAGTACACTCACTGAATGGCAGTCCCAGATTCTTCAATGTCAAATAGCTATCCCACGTTATTCCTGGTTTCCAATTCACTTATTCACAGGAATGACAAGCCCATTCAACTAAAGGTGTGCGCAGTCCAACCACATATCCACCCTAATCCAGCCATGCGACTCATGATCTATAGCATGTCAAGGACCCTAATATTATAACTTATCATATCACCAGGTCACTGACTGAAAGGTCTACTGCAGTTTTTAACTATCAATTGTTTGGGGGAAGGGGGAGGGGTGTTGAAGGGGGACGGAGGCTGTATGACATAATTTGATGTGGAAAAACATCAAAAACAGTTCCTAGACCTGTAATGCTATCCAAATTTAGAATGGATGTAAAAACACAATCTGGCCCCAGTTCCACAACAGTTCCAGCTGGTGAACACTTTGATACTACACACACACACACAAAATTCAAGTAAAAGATAAAACCCTAGATTGGTTTTAGAAATTAGACAGTCAAGATTTTGGGGGCATAATAAGGAGAAATGAATTTGAAAACCGTGACAACTGGGAAAATTGATAGGGAAAGAGAAAAAAAAAAAACAGCTAGTTGCATGTCCTTTACAGGACGTTGCTGTCAACCCCAGAATTTGTTGGCTGTTTTTGATTTCTTGACTAGTTAGCGTTCAGTAGTTTTCTATTGTTTTCTAAATGACCAGCACTCATACCATTGTATGAAAAACAGCGCAAGACAGTCTACTTCCAAATCACCCGCATCTGTGTTTTGAGCACGGTTTGCATGGTTATAAACTGTTCTCATAACTCCTTCGCCACATCGCCGGCCAGAGCAAGGGAAAGAAAAAAAAAATAATGCCAGGATGGCTTGGCTACATGGTATAAATAGGAAAAGAGAACAAGACCTGATCCAGGACTAGTGATTGTGTGAGATGCGAACCATGTCCACTCACGCTTATTGAAATGACACATGATGATGATGATAAAATAATTCTTCGTTTGTATTGTTGATAATTATAAATATTATTTTCACATTTGAAGCTTTCTTCAACTATTGTTTTATTGTGACTTCCAGATTGCTGTGCACAATTACTGGATTAAGATATACTATATGCTTCAAATGGATGACGGATATGGATATGGGGGGCATAGAGCTGGATGGCGTGGCCAAGACATCGGCCCAGGTGAGGACCGATTTTATCAAGGAACACCAGTTGACATGATCAGTCATGTGCGTCATAATCCCGGGGGTGGGATGGATATAGAGTATGATCGAGTGTTTGTGTCTCGTCCTGAAAGTCAATTGTTTTTTGAGCCTTTTGATGAGACAGTACCAGATCAGTCATCTGAATTAAGGAATACTACTGCTTATGCAACTGACAGCAGGTACAAAAGCGAGGCAAACAGGCTGCAAACTTTCCGCGAGAGGTGGCTGGAGGACTATCATGTTACGCCTGAAGACCTTGCCAGAGATGGTTTTATCCACATTGGCCCCGGCGATAAAGTGAAGTGTGTATTTTGTTTGAAAACTCTCAGAAATTGGGAGGCCGGGGACTCCGTGAAGGTTGAACACAGAAAACATTATCCATTTTGTCCATTTGTCCGAGGAGCGTGCCATGGCGTAAATATCCCCCTTAATGCAACAGAAAACATGCAGCAGTCTTTTGGGTGAGTAATTTGTTTATTGCTGATTTGTTTAGATAATTAGGTATGTTTCTCTTGTATTATCCTGTTCTGACTGGAGAAGACTACCTCTGAAGTCAGAGTGGGTTCATTTGAAGGCAAGGGAAACTGGTAATAGAGAAAGCTAATTCACACGCAAAATTCAGTCCGGTACACTAGAAGTAGAAGCATGTGTAAGGACTATGTTTGAGTTCAAAGCGAGTGATCACACCCCCCCCCCCCAAAAAAAAAAAGCAAAACAGAAAAACAGAAGATGTGAATACAAGCCTTGGTGGCTCTATATTCAAACATGACTAGTGAGGAACACCATCATTGCACTCTGTCCTGCCATGTCCACACATGGTCTGATCTACTCTGATCTAACTATGCTGCCTACATACTTTGACTGATCACACCAGTTGTATATAGATTAGACGTCTTGTGCCCATGACAACATGTTAATGTCCCGCTTCACTGTTCAAACATGTCACAGTTCATCACCAGAGAAAGCACAAACAACTAACACTGCAGGGATAAGAGAAGCATCTTTAGACTATTAACACAACTCATACACTTTAATAAATATTTATGTAGATTGACCGCAGACTATGTGCCATACTGGAAGCACTAGGATGGGCAGGAAGAGGAAACAATAGGTCATTATCTATTTAGGGTACCCTGGACTGGCAGGCTTGAAGAAATAGCTGCTTTCCTCGGATCTGTCTTTCACATTTCATATTACAGATAGATAACATAAACATATAGAGTTACTAAAAGTACAGTTAGAGACAACACTAGCTAAAAAGTTAACAGCTCCCATACAACTGAATAAAGGCTCGCCTGAGATGACAAAGGTTGAACTGAGTGAAACAAGAGGTAATTGCCAGGTGACGATGAAAACAAAGGGTTGGACAAAAGATTTGGTGTGAAAACAGGCTTGCTGGTGGTCGCTATCACTGGACAGAGAAAGACAATACAGATCAACTATATAGATTGTTAGAAATAGAGCAGGAATCTTTGAAGGCGCTGGAGTGCCTGACTGGATGAGGCTATCATGCTACAGAAGTAAACAGAAAGGATTTTACGCCAGTTTGGCATATTAGTTTGTTCCTCAGTGATAGGATTGGACCACAGTCTGGCTAGGTTGGGAAGCCAGATAATCCAGGATACACTCGCTATCAGAGTGGTGGATGCCTGGCCTGGGAGTGTATGGGGACATCTCTGCACAACATGGTGTTGTGCGGGAGGAGTAAATGTTTGATACCTACATAGAGTTTTGTCATTTCTTTGTATGTCATTGGAAATTCTGTGAGAGCGAGCTGAACCAGTGTGTGAATGTGATGTCCTAGACATCCTAAAGTCACAGAAGTTCATGAAACCATCCATTACCTACACACTATAGGGAGACATCTGACAAACACCTTGTTTGGTACAAGGACAAAAGGAGCGAAACATGACATTAGGGATTGAAAGAAAAAATTTGATTCACTCTTTTTTTTTCACGTTCTATTTTTACCACTGGTGTGTCTGCCGAATGGAGAGGTAGATATCCCCAATTAAAGCTTTTTACCACTAGTGTACCTGTTGATTGGAGAGGTAGATTCCCCAGTTAAAGCTTTTTACCACTGGTGTGTATATTGAGTGGAAAGGTAGATATCCCCAATTAAAGCTTGTTACCACTGGTGTGTATATTGAGTGGAGAGGTAGATATCCCCAGTTAAAGCTTTTTACCATTGGTGTGTATATTGAATGAAGCGGTAGATATCCCCAATTAAAGCTTTTTACCATTGGTGTGTATATTTAGTGGAGATATAGACATCCCCAATTAAAGGTAAAGAGGTAAAGGAGGTAACCGACTACTAAAGGAAAACCAGAAATGGGTGGTGAACGGCCAGACAGATCTTGAAGGATTACCTTAAAGAATCAATGGAGGGTTTCATATAGAAGGCTAAGAGAGCCCAGTAAAAGCATTGTCGTCAGAGAAGAGAATTCACACTCCGATATGAAACTGAAGACTAGATATATATTCCTGCCACACAGCTCTGCTGATAGCAAAATTATTCCTCTACCAGGTAGTGTTTGGTCACTACCACACTAATATGTAACAGAATTACACACACATAAAGATTATAAAAGAGTGAATTAACTCTGTTTTAAGAAGTTCAAATGATTATATTGGATTATTTAGATGATATGAAATAATGTACATGTAATGAAAACAACACAATTGATAATATGATAATGGATGATAGTGACTGCCCGCCTCTACAACATCAGCAATGAGATATTGTGTCTGGCCCAGCAGGATTGATGGTAGTCTGCTAACTCCAAAGTTCTTTCTTTTCTTTGAGCTTTGGTTTTGGCTTTTGTGGATAGGTATTTATGGTTAATTTGTTTGTACTCAGCTTTTGCTAAGGTGGTTTGTGCTGGATCAGTTTGGCTCTGCATATAAAGTGGCTGGTTTAAGTTCTTCACTTTCCATGTATTCTGTAAGTTAAATATGGGTTATCCTTTAACCTTTTCCCTATACCTAAGGTCAGGATTTTACATCATATGTGCCGGTCCAGCGAGATGATGCGACAAATATACACGCATATAGGTACTTCTTCTGCATTCATTCTGAGACTTTTTTCGGACGTGATTGCGTTGTGCCTGTTTACAGCAGAGCTGCGTTCTTGTGCTGTTAGGCCGACACATCCTAATTCTGTGGGCATTTGTTGACCGGGTTAACCTTCCCAGGGGTTTCTTAGGACGTTTGACTCTCACTGTTGTGGTGTCATCCCCCATCCCAGCTGGCCCATTTAAAACAGCCAAAGACATCGTGGTCAGCCCTCAAGGGAAGGCAGGGGCATTCCCTGCCATCCAAGGAGGCTTCCATAATTGCAGAGTCGACACAGCGCTCGGACACTGGGCTCACCCAAGGAATCGTCACGTCCTGCACATGGCTTCTTAGCTTCACTTCCGTATATTGGGCCTTCCAGTCACCACAGGCTGTTGCTCCGGAAACCAGAAGAATGCAGTCTGCATATGACATCCACACAGTGAGCTTTTAATTCGGACTTTCCATGTAATGGATTTGTTATCCAAGCAATATTCCATTTCATGCCACTAGGACACTTTTTCCACCTTTGATGACGCGCACACAGTGAGCTTTCGATTCGAACTTTCCACGTAATGGATTTGCTATCCAAGCAATATTCCATTTCGTGCCACTGACGCTTTTGTCCACCTTTGATGACGCCCACACAATGAGCTTTTGATTCGGACTTTCCACGTAATGGATTTGCTATCCAAGCAGTATTCCATTTCATGCCTCTGGCACGCTTTTGCTACTGACATACCTGTGGTATGAAGTATGGCAGTCCAAGTACTTCTTCATGCACCTTTAGATGTCAACCTGAATATAGTTAAAGTAAGCTGCGGTCAACTTGAGCTTGTTGATATCTCCATAGAGCTTGTCCTCAAATGAAGCAGAGGTGGGCCAAAATATCTTTCTCTGTTCTGTATATATTATATAGTGTATATATTATATAGGTACTAGTAGCTGAAAGTTACATAAGATGTCCAACTAGACATGCCACCAGCTTATTTGGCGTGCACATGCCAGATCTTTTTAAAGCAGACATGTGTCCAAGAAGTTTCTCAATATATCCATAATAAGCCCATGTCTGATCACCTTGATCATTTTGCTGAACTAAGACGATAATGGTATTCATACATAGTTGTAATGATACCAATTTAATGTGTAGATGGTTGCAAATCATTATAAGATATTCACATCTCACATGATTAACAATATTATCTCATTAAGCACTTGTAATAAGCAAAGAAGATAGTAGAGCAAAGAACAATACACCAGACATAATAAAGAATAATACACCAGACATAATATAGAACTGACTACTACTGTTTCTACAGGCACCTTGCCGTCTTGACAGACAATAGTTTGTTACACTCTGCTTATTAAAAAGGCATAATAACTACAACCCATGGTGGGGACCAGGGAAGGAGTCATACCTCTCCATAGCACAAAGTCTGGGCTGAATTGTAGAAGCCATGTGTTGCCTATGCTACATGATCGATCTCTCTCTCTCTCTCTCTCTCTCTCTCTCTCTCTCTCTCTCTCTCTCTCTCTCTCTCTCTCTCTCTCTCTCTAGGCATACCTAGTTTACTCCAAAGGAAAGGTAACACCATTACATCTGGAACAAGACAAGCTGCAGAGGCTGCCAGATCAGTAAAGCAATGCTCTTTCTGTCAGAGCTTCGATCCTAGACCAGTTGCCAACCAAAGCCTGGTCTGCCCTGCTATGACAGTTAGTCTTTAGGTTGCATTTCCTCACATCATTTGTGCTCCTCTACCTGAAGCCGTTGGCACAATGTGTGGTGTCGGGTTTTGCTGAGCGCCGCCCAACATTCGGCGCTAACAGAAAGCAGGTAGTCCCGTCTGTTGTTATATGGCAGTTCAATCATATCTAAGTCGTGCATGACAAAGAACTAACAGTAAACAATATCATACTAAAATATCTTGATAGTAAATATACTTGTTAAGGCAAAGTCAAGAATTAGACAACACAGTACAAATTACAGAGAAGTAATGAATGGTTCAAATGGTTCACAACCTTCCAAGATAATTGTAACAAGTACTGATGGTGTTAATTATAAGTTGTCACTTACCCAAACTGTTACTAGAAAATTAATAAACTTCCTCTGAAGGATTTAGGAAATAGTTAAAGTCACAAGAGCACTGAACTAGAGTTTGCCAACTGAATGCCTAATTACAAAATGTTTCCCGTATTTAAGCTATGAAGACATAATGAGTCCCGGTCTCCTCTCTCTCAGGTAAACAGTATTGATCACACCTTACACAGGTGGTCTAGGATCAAATTATAATTCAAGAAGTATTACTAGCTATACATTTGTACTCGCTTGTCAACTTGAGATCCTAATGTTTTCCCATGATCCTCCCAATAAATTTACCTGTGTACAATAGTTATTTTCAGAAACACAGGTATCTGATATATGACCACTCAGTGGGCATGGTTTGACCATAAAATTGTCCTCTTCTGACAAAATATCTAGTAGACCAGACATTCTCTTGGTAGTTTTTCAGCACACAGTAATTAACTTTTAACATGCCAGTCCATTTGGGCAATCAAATTTCTCATAACTGAGATAGGCAGAAAGAGTTATCTGTCTATTGTTCTTGAATGCTATCACCTTGGGACTCTATAGACAACCCAACCAAAAAAAAGAAAATTTGCATTTGTAAAACGCTATGTTGATTTGGTCTTCTCATTTGTATCAGTCTCCTCTCTCTTTGTATGAGTTTGAATGAAAGAGAGAGAGATTGATATTATGTTTTGGTATCTGAATATTGATTTATGTCCCCATTTGTAACAATTAATGTTTAGTTCAAGAGTTTGATGCCCGGTTGTTGTTTTTATTTCCTCAGTTTAACGATAAAGCCTGCAGGACAGGCTGCAGTTTCCATAATGCAAGATTTTTCTCAACGTTTACAATCATTTGAGAAGTGGCCAAAACAAGCACACGTCAGACCTGATGCTCTGGCAGAAGCAGGACTGTATTACAGTGGTAAACAATGTTGTCAACTTTTGTTATATCAAAGAGAAAAAAAAGACAACACCAAAATGTGCTTTACAGTAGACTGGAAAATGTTGAACCAGTCCGCAAATTCAAATGTGGGAAATTATTCTATGAAATGGAAAATGAGTGATAAAGATTAGGAGCAGAATAAGGCAAACAAAAGTTGCATTTCAGAAGTTGCAAGTATCTTATGTGATAAATGACTTTAGAAGGTCAGAAAGAAAATACTTAACTGTTAAACTGAACCTGTTCTACTGACTGGCAATGAATCTTGAATGTAAACAAACAGATTAGAAGAGAGATCTTGGAGGCAGGACAGGTGGAGTTTTTGAGACAAATGTTGCAAAAGTCTTTGACAGCCAAAGAGTAATTAACAAATGCCTGGAATAGGCTAATGAAAGTAGAAGATTATACACAACTAAAAGACAGACAGTGTTCTTTCGTCATCACTTAGCAACACAAGTTTTGCCTTGTGATATATGACAAATCTGCATGGGTTACTGCTTATTTGGTTAGTCTTTATTCAACTGCATGAAGTTTGGCAGTGTCCGCAGGTTACGGTAAGATAAACAAATCCAAAGCCTGAGCACTAATGGGGAAAGTGCGCCTTTATTTTCTCATCATTATCATGTGCTGTGCTGATAACCATGGGCGATCATCAGGCACATGTAGGACCTGCCAGAAACAAGACTATCACAGTGGTAAGCAATGCTAACAGACTTCATTCAGATTAGTTCCTCTTTACATAATCTTCTTGTGATCAGTCTCATGATGACCTGCCATTATTTGGAGTTTTTGTCTTTAGGTTCATACAACCTTGATTATATTATTGAAGGGGGGGGGGGGGGGTGTGAGTGGTCTCTAGGTATGGTGTGCGCCTCGAGTGCTGGAGGTCCTGGGTTCGAGCCCCGGTGAGGACCGGGATTTATTTTAAAAATCCACCTGGACTTCCAGTAATAAAATTTCGCCTGGTCTCTGGGTAGTGAGATCAGACGCCCGTGTGTATTGTTGCGCACGTAAAAAATCCCTTGGCATTTGGAAATAGAAAAAGAGTAGCCTAACGGCGCTGCCCGGGCAAAATTTCGAGTTAAAAATCTACCCAAAATATTTCAGGATCCTCGCCGATGCAACGGAGTTCATGCATTGAGCTGAGATTCTCCAGACTCAGGTTTGAGTTAGGAGGAAAACGGAGCACTTATGGGTTAAACCGTGTGTCGTGTGATGTTGATCCATCGACTAAATTAAAACTAAACTATATTATTGATTTAGTGGGCATTTAAAATGTTGCATGTAATTTGCTGGATGGTTGATTTTATAAGGAATTTTACATTCAGTAGTTTGCCATTCCTTTCTGAACAAGAAGTCAACGTTTATTTCAACATAATGCCGGTTTAGGCATTGAATCGCTAATCTTTCCATAAAAGTACAATTTGGTAACAAACTTGATATCAAGTTGATCATTTGTTTTGCTCCATTCTCTTTACTCATGATCTACCATATTGAAAGAACATGTTACAGAATTCATTTATCAACATTTTCCAACCAGGGATGTGTAATCTCAGCTGCAGTTTACCACTTGTTTCTTCTTCTGCCTCTCATCTCCCAGTGGAGCATAAGTCACAACCAACTTCTGCCAAGCCCTTTCTCGACTCGCTTATGATAAGTTATATTTTGCAGATAAAGATTTCTACAGGTTCAGGTAGGAAGTCTCAAGCCAACCCTCATTAGTCGATCCTTATGACATAGTGTTTGTCAATCAAGAATGAAGATCCATTTTGTGGAAGCCCAAAGCGAAAGCTTACTGAGTGGATATTGTCTCATTAACACAAAATGGAACGCTTGGCTAGCGAATCTATTACGTGGAAGCCCGAAGCGAAAGCTTGCTGAGTGGATGTTGTCTGCAGACTGACCATTCCTGGTTTGCTTGGGGAGCAGCAAGTGGTGAACAAAATACCCAATACATGGAAGTGAGGAATTAAAGCAGCTATGAGCAGGACGAGGCGAATCCTTGGGTCTGCCCAGTCCCAGAGCATTATGTGCCGGCTCTGCAATTATGGAAGCCTCCTTGGATGGCTGGAAATGCCCATGGTTTGCCCCTGCCTTCCTTTGAGGGTTGACCATGATGTCTTTGGCCACTCTAACTTAACCAGCTGAGATGTGGATGACACCACAACAGTAAGAGTCTAATGTCCCTCGAATCCCTGGGAAGGCAAACCCGTAAAAATGCCTGCAGAAGTTGGGTGTGCCAGCCTAAAGGTTGCAAATAAATATGGCACAATGCAGAAACGTCCGAGTGAAATGTCCTTCATGACCAGAACAGCTCTGACCATCTTGTCTTCCGGGGACAGCATCCAACACACGTCCGAACTAATAGCTCGCTGAATAGATGTCGTCTGCAGACTGGCTGTTCCTGGTTTGTGCTGGGAGCGGCCTGTGGCAAACTGAAAGCCCAATACATGGAAGTGAGGAATTAAAGCAGCCATGTGCAGGATGTGGTGATTCCTCGGGTGAGCCCAGTACGAGAGAGCTATGTGTTGGCTCTGCAATTATGGAAGCCTCATTGGATGATGGAAAATGCCCATGGACTGCCCCAGTCTTCCCTTGAGGACTGACCATGAAGTATTCGACCGTTCTAACTTGACCAGCTGGGATGTGGACGGCACCACAAAAGTGAGAGTCCCCCAGGAATGCTAACCTGGTCAAAAATTCAGATGTGTTGGCCTAAGGGTTTCGGCCCAAGGGTGCCTAAGCAGACACACCGCAATTACATCTGAGAAAACACTCCGGATGAACGCAGAAGAAGAAGAAGAAGAACAACAACAACAACTAGCTGAAAATTGTTTACTGCAGTACACAATTGTTTTTAGTTCTAAGCTGCTTTGAAGTTGCTGTGAATTTTCTTTGTGTCTGTAATCTTTTGTTTTCATGTTTATAGCAATACACTGCTTACCATGTTGTATTATTGGTTTTTATCAATTTGTTAAAAGTGAGTTAAGTTTATGTGTCTCTTTTTCTCCCCTCACAATATTTTAGGCAATGCAGACAAAGTCACCTGTTTTTCCTGTGGGAGATCACTGGACGGTTGGGAGCCAGGAGATGACCCTTGGCAGGAGCATGCTAAATGGTCTCCAGATTGTCCTCACGTTCATTCAGTTAAAGGTTCTGAATATGTGAAACAGGTTCAAGAGCTGGCTAATGGTGAAATGAGCAATATGGGACAAGAGAGCAGTGCAGGACAAGAGAGCAGTGCAGGACAAGAGAGCAGTGCAGGACAAGAGAGTAATATGATGCCAGAGAACGAAGAGGTTAATTACACTGCTGCTGGAGCTATGATGAAAGGAAGTGTGTTAGAAGGCAGTAAATCACATTTTAAGGTGAGGACTGTTGGAAGTATGAATGCAAAGTGGTTAGTGGTCTGGTTTATTATTATTAATACAGTGGTTAGGGATTCTGTCCCTGTAATTAGGGTTTGTTCCTCTGTGGTTATTTCTGTTCCCTTTGGTTAGAGGTTCATTGGCTGTGGGCTTGGTCTTCTTTAATTAAGAGTCCTTTATGGTTATCAGTTTGGTCCTCCATGGTTGTGGGTTCAGTCCCCTGTGGTTAAAGGTTTATTGGTTGTGGGCTAAGTCCTCTATGGTTATTGATTTGGTCCTCCATGGTTGTGGGCTAAGTCCTCTATGGTTATTGATTTGGTCCTCCATGGTTGTGGGCTCAGTCCTCTATGGTTATTGATTTGGTCCTCTATGGTTGTGGGCTAAGTCCTCTATGGTTATTGATTTGGTCCTCCATGGTTGTGGGCTAAGTCCTCTATGGTTATTGATTTGGTCCTCCATGGTTGTGGGCTAAGTTCTCTATGGTTATTGATTTGGTCCTCCATGGTTGTGGGCTAAGTCCTCTATGGTTATTGATTTGGTCCTCCATGGTTGTGGGCTGAGTCCTCTATGGTTATTGATTTGGTCCTCCATGGTTGTGGGCTGAGTCCTCTATGATTATTGATTTGGTCCTCCATGGTTGTGGGTTCAGTCCCCTGTGTTTAGGGTTCTGCGGTTGTGGGTTTCTTATTTGTTCATCCAAAATGTTTGTTTTGGATGTAAATGCATTGTGCCTGTTTACAGCAGAGATGCGATATATGGGCCTTTCGGCCGACACATGCGACTTTTATCAGGCGTTTGTTGACCAGCATTACTTTCCCAGCTGTTTCATGGGACGTTTCTCGCTCTCAGTGTTGTGGTGTCATTTACAGGAGGTACCCTAGCTGGTCCGTTTAGAACAGCTGCTCACAGGCCGGTCAGCCCTCAAGGGAAGACCATGGGCATTCCCCTTTATCCAAGGAAGCTTCCATAATGCAGAGCCAACACCTAGCGCACTGGTACTGGGTTCACCCAAGGAATCGTCATGTCCTGCACATGACTGCTTAGCCTCACTTCCGTATATTGGTCCTTCCACTCGCAACAGCAGGCTGTTCTTCCAGGAAACCAGAATAATGCATATGATGTCCACACAATGAACTTTTGATTCAGACTTTCCGCATAATGGGTTTGCTAGCCAACCAATATTCCATTTCGTAGTCACTGGGATGCTTTTGCCATTGACATACCCGTGGCATGAAGTGTGGAGGTCATGGGCGTTCTTGTTATTCATACACTTCAGATTTCAACCTGAATATAGTTACAGAAAGCATCAGTCAATTTGAGCTTTTTGACATCTCCATAGAGTTTGTCCTCAAGCGAAGCGGGTGTAGACCAAAACAATGTTCTCTGTTCTGCATATATTGGACACTCTTGCATTAAATGCCTAGCTGTCGTTGTACCATTTCCACAATTAAATTTAACAGTATCACCTATCTTTAGTTTATTGAACAAGTGGTATTTCAGCCTGTTATGTCCTGTGTGGTGTCTGAAGATTGCCTCTTGTTCACTTCTGTCAAATTGGTAATATGCATCATCTTTCTGGTGTTATTCTTTGCTCTGATTCCCACTTGGGCCCATAACTGCTTTTTATAAAACTCTTTGCCTCATTATAGGTTATGTCTATCTCAGGGTGAGGTAGTCGTCTGCCCTCTTTTGCCAATATGTCAGTCTCTTCATGTCCAGATGTATTGCACTGTAATGGGATCCACTGTATTACAACTAGTTTATTTCTGACATAGTCCATGGAATGCTGCTCTTAGGTCTGTTAGTTCTGTACTATTTTTGCTCTTCAGTATTGAGACAGCTGACTTTGCATCTGTGAAGATAACTATGTGTTTCTCTTTATTTTCTTCTTCCACCTAGAGCATTCCTGTTTTCAAGGCCTCCACTTTTGCTTTGAAGTTACTTGAGAAATTTCCAGTTGCCACTGACTATTTTATTCGTACAATTTAAAAAAATTTTTAGACTCAGAAGATCCCCCCCCCCCCCACACACACACACACACACACCGACCCACCTTCCTCCCCCCCCCCCCCCCCCCCCCCCCCCCCCCCCCTCTGCCTCCGTTCGTTGTCTTCAGACTTCTAGTTATGATCTGCATTCCTTGTTCTTTGGACTGTATTTATTTTGTTAAAGTTTACTTAATTGCTGTTGCCCAAGCTGCAATGCTGTATTCCAGTACAGGACTCACATCCCCAGTATATAGCTTCTTGAGAACTTTTTATGATGTCCGTTTGGCTAGGTCATCTGCAAAGGAGGAGGTGTGTACTCTGGCTGGAACATTTTATGTAATGTCATTTATATATGTTAGGAATAATGTTGGTGAAAGAAACATTCCTTCAGGCACACATGAAAAATATGTCTAGAATACTTCCTGACACTGAAAAGCATAATCTAAAAAATGGAAAGAAAAATAAAGAATGAAGAGTACTTGGTAACAAAAGGATTTGCTTGATTGTCTTCATGTTTAGATTGAAAATTATTGAAGATATCTTATTAACACAATAGATGCAGTCAGAAGTTGGGATTTTCTTTCTGGTTTCCTTGAAATGGAATTAGTCTTATGTGTATAAACTACTTTCTTGGCAGTTTGCATCTTATTGTCAATGTTTTCTCTACAAATATTCCCTTATTCCTTGTTCCAGCCACAAACATTATCCCATGCTTTTCAAGAAACAGCTACAGGAGTTGGTAAGCACATTATTGAGATCTTTAACTAACACAGATCTTTGTTGTTTCCTTTACTTATTGTTGTCTTTATTGAGATCATTAACTAATACAGATTTTTGTTGTTTCCTTTACTTATTGTTGTCTTTATTGAGATCTTTAACTAACACAGATTTTTGTTGTTTCCTTTACTTATTGTTGTCTTTATTGAGATCTTTAACTAACACAGATTTTTGTTGTTTCCTTTACTTATTGTTGTCTTTATTGAGATCATTAACTAATACAGATTTGTGTTGTTTCCTTTACTTATTGTTGTCTTTATTGAGATCATTAACTAACACAGATTTTTGTTGTTTCCTTTACTTATTGTTGTCTTTATTGAGATCTTTAACTAATACAGATTTTTGTTGTTTCCTTTACTTATTGTTGTCTTTATTGAGATCTTTAACTAACACAGATTTTTGTTGTTTCCTTTACTTATTGTTGTCTTTGTTGAGATCTTTAACTAACACAGATTTTTGTTGTTTCCTTTACTTATTGTTGTCTTTATTGAGATCTTTAACTAACACAGATTTTTGTTGTTTCCTTTACTTATTGTTGTCTTTATTGAGATCATTAACTAACACAGATTTTTGTTGTTTCCTTTACTTATTGTTGTCTTTATTGAGATCTTTAACTAACACAGATCTTTGTTGTTTCCTTTACTTATTGTTGTCTTTATTGAGATCATTAACTAACACAGATTTTTGTTGTTTCCTTTACTTATTGTTGTCTTTATTGAGATCTTTAACTAACACAGATCTTTGTTGTTTCCTTTACTTATTGTTGTCTTTATTGAGATCTTTAACTAACACAGATTTTTGTTGTTTCCTTTACTTATTGTTGTCTTTATTGAGATATTTAACTAACACAGATTTTTGTTGTTTCCTTTACTTATTATTGTCTTTATTGAGATCATTAACTAACACAGATTTTTGTTGTTGCCTTTACTTATTGTTGTCTTTATTGAGATCTTTAACTAACACAGATTTTTGTTGTTTCCTTTACTTATTGTTGTCTTTGTTGAGATCTTTAATTAACACAGATTTTTGTTGTTGCCTTTACTTATTGTTGTCTTTGTTGAGACCTTTAATTAACACAGATTTTTGTTGTTGCCTTTACTTATTGTTGTCTTTGTTGAGATCTTTAACTAACACAGATTTTTGTTGTTTCCTTTACTTATTGTTGTCTTTGTTGAGACCTTTAATTAACACAGATTTTTGTTGTTGCCTTTAGTTGATGGTTGGTTGATTAGATTCAGTGATAATCGAACTTAAAATCACACTTAAAATCATCCATTAGGACTCCAATTCTCTTTTTGTGAAAAATATATAATATGAAGAGCTTCTGGGGGATCTGTGGTAGTGCAGTGCCTACCAGCATATTTGCCTAACAGCCCGGTAGTCATGTTCAAATCTGTAGTTTAGGACTGTTAGTAGATTATTTTTTGCTTTAGTACCCAGTCCTACTATTAGCATTTCATTTGTGATTCCTTCCCTTGGTGATGTCTTCTTTTTTAGGGTACTCATTGCCTGTTCCTTCTACAACAGAATACCTCGCGTCATTTATCACCTGCCGTGGTAATTTGTGATCATGTCACGAGTCGACAGTAGAAGATGTAGAACCCTAGTGCTTGCTTGCTTGCTTGTGTTCGTTGGCTTGAGCTCCAACACGAAGTCTTGTATGTCGGATGAAGACATCCTGTTGTCCAACATCAGTGTGATGTCATACAGGACCTGAGGTTTGCGTGAGTATCCGTTGTCCCATGTCTGGCTTATTGGTGTGCAGACTGGTGGTTCCTCGCCGTACAGGCAGACACTCTCCGACTTCGGAGGAATCGGCGATCCTATTGACTTTAGCCAGGACCCCGAAGGGACCTGTTGCCCAGGACGCTCGACGAGGACGCGTCAATAGGTCTTGGCCAGTATATAACCCGGCCCTGGTGCCTTAGAAACACCTCTGCGTCCCTAGAACCCTAGTTAAGTTAGTTGCATATCCTTTAAAGGACATCGCTGTCAACCCCAGCATGTTTTGGCTATTTGTAATTTCTTGGCAAGTTTACGCTCAGTAGTTTGCCATTGCTTTATGAACGACCAGGACTCATACCATGGTATGACACCCAACACAAGGCAGTCTGCTGCCAAATCGCCCGCAGCTGTGTCTCGTACGCAGTATGCAGGATTATGAATTGCATCCGCAACCTATTCGTCACAGACCCGGGAAAACCTTAGTGCATCACTGCAAATGGTCTGATTGAGTGCCTGTTTGACATGTGGCACCATGAATCTTACTTTGAAACTATCCATGACATTATTCTTTGGGAATTAATGTGGTATCTTTCCCTTTCACAGATGAAAGCGATCAGAACAGCCTTATCAAATATTATATACAGTGCGATCTCAGATGTGGCAAATTTCTTTTGTGAAAAACAATTTGTTATCCCAGGCAATTTTACTTCTTTGTTTTTGTTAAAAATTTCCTGTTAAGCAGAATCCAATTATCACGAATTTTTGGATATGCTGAACGATTAAACATGCCCTGACTATATAATTTGATCTGCTTAAGGCAAACTTTTTTTCAAATGCCTGGACGTTGATACAACTTTTTGGCTATTCTATGAAATTGCATGCTTCATCGCTGTTAGAATTTGAGTTATTTCCCCTCTAAAGTTAGCTGGAAAGTTGAAATCCATATCTCTGAAAAGAAAGATTGAGCTATTACAAAAAGTGGAAGATAGTGGCAAAAAGAAAACGGAAAAAGCAAAGGAATTTGACATTCCAAAATCAACGCCTTCAGGAAACATGAAAAGTAAGGATCGGCACAGAAAAACATTTTATGGTGGAAAAGTTGATTGTCACAGAATGAAGAACCGAACAGCGGCGTGTGATGTGATTGACATGACACTCTAAAAATGGTTCACCATGGTGAGATCAGCAAATGTCCTGTAAATGGACCTATATTAACTGCAAAGGCAGAAGAGTTAGCACTTTCTGAAAGGTCGAACTGGCTGGAAATGTAGTCCCGGCTGGTTGGCTCGTTTTAAAAAATGGCACAACATTACTTACAAAGCTTTGTGTGGGAAAAGGCATTCTGTTATTGAAATGACTACTGAGTCATGGACGGAGGAGATGCTTAAAGCAGCCATGAGAAGGTATCATTCTGCTGATGTGTTTAATGCTGATGAAACTGGATTGTTTTGGAGATTGCTGCCTAACAAGACTTGTTCTTCAGAAATGAAAAGTGTGCGGGGGTCGAAAGTAAGAATTACAATCGTGTGTACAAATATGTATGGTTCAGAAAAATTGCCATTGTAATTGGTAAATTAAAAAATCCACTCTCTTTTAAAGGTTTGAAAAAAATTGCATGTTGATTGTGCAGCTAATTCAAAAGCCTGTATGACATGAGACATTTTCACCAAAGTAGCTACAAGCATTTGATCATTCTATGGAACGTCAACATCACAAAGTTCTTTTGGTGCTTGACAACTGTTCAACCCAACTAAATGTTCAAAATCTAAAAGCAACAGAACTTTTATTTCTACCACCAAATGTGACATCCAAACTTCAGCCTTATGACCAAGGTCATTATTCCAAATGTGAAGGTTGATTATAGGTCAGCCATGTTGTCCAAACTTGTAGGTTGCATTGATGCAGACTTGGTTGCTGAAGACTTCAAGATAACCCTTCTGGGTGCTATTGTTATGTTGAAATCTGCAGGGGTAAAGTGTTGCCTGTGACTATTGCAAACATTTTCTCTCAAAAAGCAGTATTTAAAGTTGGAGATGATACAGATGAAAACACGGTTGTATCAAATGCTTGTAATGGCAATATTATAATTGAAACCTCCGTGGAACCTTTGCTTCATCAACTATATCAGGACCTGAACATTTCAGCAGAAGATTTGGTCAACATTGACAGTGATATTGTTACTACAAGTAGTGCTAGCCTTTCCAGTGCTGATATTCTAGGGATGTGCATGCCAACAGTTTTACCTCCTGTCCTTTCCAGTCCAGACCTAGATGGAGTTGATGATGGTGACTGGGGGTTGCCAGTAAAGACTGTTTCACAAATGGAAGTTTCAAATTACATGGATAAAACTAACATATATATAATGCAGGCTGGATGCCAAGATGATTTAATTTCTCACTTCTGTGGATTTAAAGAGGCTATTGGAAAGACATTTTATTAACTCAGGTACCAAGGTTAAGTTGGTTACACGTCTTTACAGGACGTAGCCGTCAATGCCAGCATATTTTAGCTGTTTGTGATTCCTGGACAGGTTTACGTTCAGTAGTTTGCCATTGCTTTTTGAATGACCGGACTCATACTATTGTATAGAAACCAATGCAAGGTGGTCTGCTTCCAAATCGCCCACAGTTGTTTCGATGGAGTATGCGGGATTATAAATTGTGTTTGTAACCCCTTTGCCACAGAGCCGGTACCAAGGTACAGAGGAAAAGGACAGACTTTGTCATTTAAGAGTGCTTTATCATTTAAGAGTGCTTTATCATTTAAGAGTTTACAAATCCAAAGGATAATGATGACGGTGGGTTAACGGTACAAACTATTTCACAGTTGGAAGTTTCAAATTGCATGGATACAACTAACATGTATATACTGCAGGCTGGATGCCATGATGATTTAATTTATCATTTCTTTTAATGTAAGGATGTCATGGAAAGACATTTTTATTAACTCAAGTACAGGTACTAAGCTACAGAGGAAAATTGCAGCTTTTTCATTTCAAAGTGTAAAAAGTGCTGTTATTCTCTAGATATTTGTGCCAATAACATTTTTGGTCATTTACATATTTTCTGTGTCATATATCTGTCATATTCAATGCTATTTCATTATTGTGTTGTCCATTGTAAATAGTTAGTTAGTTAGTCGAGGTTCCAACTTCACGGCAACGGGTCATTCCCATTATGCTCGATTCCCGTGCCAGCGAATATCACACAAAATGCTCCCCACTGTCCAATGTGAAAAGTGGAATTGACAGGAGTCTCGGCAATCCAACAAGCCCGCACAGGTACACTGTGCATAATGCCGCCGTCAGAATGCCAACATAAAATTCATCCACGAATACCGGTGATGGACTCGGCAGTCACCAGAAAGACCTCACTACCCGGGTTTTCTCACGTGGCTCGATCTCTTACCGCAGGGCGACCCGCCGAAAGTGTCGCACAAAGCACGAACTCCGCAGCTTCAGTGCCGATTCCCAGGAGTCTCCTGAAAAATGCACCCGTGAACTGAAAAGGCAAAACAGCCAATTCAGCAACCGCCGGTAGCCATTGTTCCGAACATGAATGTCACTGTAAAAGCATTCTACGCGAATTTCACAGCTCACGGTGTCGTCCACGTTGTAAATGCATTACCTTATGCTTGAACTCTTATCTGGATGTAGAAGAACTATTTCTTGGGTCCCTGGTGAGTTCTCCTTGGGGAGTGGCAAAGGAAAAACGCTGGATGTAGGTTTGTTCTTCTACATTCCTCTTTCAAGGGAGTGTGTCACACTTAAGTATCTCAAACTTGAGTGACACTACTTACGCTGCGCAGGTTTAAGCTAGCTCTCTGATGGTTTATCTCTTCATAGTATATGTCATGAACGTTTGGCTGAAGTCTGGCGTAAGATTCCATTGGTTCTTTCAGTGCCTGAAGATTTAGAAATATACAAATAACCACTATAAAAAGTTACAAGTGTGTTATTTTAAATAGAGGCTAAATGCACAGTGAAATCAGCCAGATTTCTTTACTATGCATTGACCAAATATAAAAAATTAGAGAACATATTATGCAAAGGTTGGGATTCATAAGGAGAAGCTAACTACACATACCATACATTGCTTGGTAATGAAAGGATTAAACTAACAGAGATAGTTAAACTTCACAAAGCTTTACCTGCTTCGTGTTGTGCTAGCTAGTTGCTGCATGATGTAATGCAAGGCAGACCTTATGCTGAACACTGCACACTGAACTTTTCTCCATGTTTGTGACAGGAATGACCACATAGTAATTGTTTTGCACCTGGACTTGTTCTTTGAGACCACAGAATTGTTCTTTGAGTTCCAAAATTTGCACCAGTATTGTTTGAGGAAGAGAACTGGCTTTCCCACTTCATATGGCAGGGCCTAGAGTAAATGAAGATTAAACATCTCGCACCCCAATGATAGTAATTGCCTTGGGGCTACCTTTACCCTTTTTTTAACAAATGTTTAGTTTCCAGTCATTGAAGATGATGTTTCATCATTTAGTTTCACTGGAAGGTTAGATTTCATTCATTGAGGAAGGTATTTCATGGTTTACTTTCACTAGGTTGACATCGTAAAGTGAATTGCATTCCACTGTTTCATCAAGCCTATAGCTCTGTACATCCGACTTCGACAAGCATTTTTTCTGGTTTGACTGTCCCCAGTCTACCCACAAGGCAGCAGGTTTGTGTCAGTGGTTCCTATCCCTTGACCTGTACAAACATGGGAGACCCTACCAGTAGCTGGCTACCATCAGCATAGCTCTTGGGGTCATTGGAACATGCAAACACCTCTACTGCTGTAAGATGGAGACATGACAGAATGATTGTTTGGTTCCAGTCATTGAGGGTGATATTTCATTCAGAGGATCTCAACTGTAAATATAATGTCATTTAAAAGACTTCATGTATAGATAAGACATACCAATCAACTATTTAACAATTCTAGATATTGAAAGAGTTAATTTGATGCGTTTGTTTGTCACTACAGACCGCGAGATGAATAGTGCACCAGTAAAAGCCATTCTTGAAACATATGATTTGCCAGTCGAAAAAATGAGAGAGTTGCTTGAAAGGATAAAAATAACTGGAGGTATGTGTTTTCTATTTTTCATTTTAGGATTTGATCTAATATTATTGTTTAAAAAAACATCCTGTAATATTTTTCTTCTTTTGTCTTTCATTTCCCAATGAAGCATAGGTCTTTGACCAACTCATGCCCAGCCTTTTGTAAACTTGCTCCTTGAGTGGTTGGGTTTTGCAGCTAAAATTGTCTTTGGGGTGAGGTAGCCAGCCTCGTGCCAACCCTCCTTAGTTGCCTCAGTTGACATGCATGGTAGATGACAATGTCACTATTTTTGCTTTCCTTGTGGACTTTTAATATTAGTACAATATATATATTCTGTAATTTTGTATTATTATTCAATTTGGAATCATTAGTACTGTAGATAGGCCATAAACTTAATCTAAATCTCAGAGTTTCTTTGTGAAGATATTAAACCTGTGCTGTTTTATATCAAACTAGATGATAGTTTTACAAGTGAACCTGTGAAAGGCCTGCTAAGAACCTATGATATTCCCGTTGAAACAATGAGACAGGCGCTAGCCAGGATCAAGGTTACTCAAGGTATGTTTTTATACTTGCGGTATATTTTTATTGATATGATAATTAAGTTAATAAAAGTGCCGCTGCTTCTCCGTGAATGCACATGTTGGGCAATGAGGAATGAAATGGTAAATAAACTTGAGGGAGTGAACATGTGGCTTTTGAGAAGAATATTGATAATATTGTAAGCAAAAAAGACAACAGGTGTTACATGGTCACTCATCGAAGCCATGAAGAACACAAATAAGTTTATGGAGCTGTCTACAGAAGAGGTCAAAATAGTAAAATTTGCTCTAAGTAGGGGGAAATATTAGTTAAGAGAGGCAGAGGAAGACAGATAAAGATGTGTGTGGGAAGCTTTAATAGCCAGGCAATAAATAATCTAAGCAACACCCACTCTGATGAAATATCAGATGATCTAGAGAACCTGAGAGTCACTGGCACTAAGGTCCACTCCAGACCAGGGCACCGAAGATGATGATTTCTTAAGCTTACTTACAGGTAGTCGAGCTCTGTGGCGAAGGGGTTACGAATGCAATTTGTAATCCAGCATTCAACGTTCAAAACACAGCTGCGGGCAGTTTGGAAGCAAACCGCCTTGCATTGGTTTCCTTACAATGGTATGGGTGAGGGTCGTTCAGAAAGCAATGGCAACCAACTGAATGTAAACTTCCCCAGGAATCACAAACAGCCAAAAAAAATGCTGGAGTCGACTGCTACGTCCTGTAAAGAATGTGCAAGTAACTAAACTTACAGGGATGGTTTTATTTTTGTCTATTTTCATCACTGTAAGAATGAGCCAAAGCCAGCCAGTTGAGTCGATTCACTGTGTCAATATACTGTTTAAATATACACATGTGGATGCCTGCACACACAGTGATATATATGTTTATGTGTATGTGATACAGAGTTAGTTAGTTGTTAGTTTCAAAACCTATTATGTTCTTTTTTTTTTTTTTTTTTGCATTTAAAAAGCTTGCATTAGCAGAGGTTCTGAAACTATTTCAGAAAAGTTAAAAGTTAGTTGCATGTCCTTTACAGGACATTGCAGTCAACCTCAGCATTTTTTGGCTGCTTGTGACTTTTTGACAAGTTTACGTTCAGTAGTGTGCCATTGCTTTCTGAATGATGAGCACTCATATCATTGTAAAGAAAGCAATGCAAGGTAGTCTGCTTGCAAATGGCCCGCAGCTGTGTTTCAAATGCATTCGTAATCCCTTCGCCACGAAGCCGGCATTTCAGAAATATTTTATAAATATTTATTAGCTTCCTAACATCTCCAGTATTATTTACAGGTGGTGCTTCACCTCTGCCAAGAAGAAAAGACTTGGAGGATGACTGAGATTACCATCGTTGTTGAATGTGAAAGTTTGCCGTCGAGGTCAGGAGAAAGAAAACAGTGCTTTTATTGTATATTTTGCCATTTTAGTCACATGTTCTGTTCACTCCGACGCAGGCAACACTATCATGTATTGGGTGTTTTTAATTTTCTAGGCAATTTTACAGTTTGCCATTGCTTTCTGAACAGCTTACACTCATATCATTGTGACAATCAACGCAAAGCACTCTTGCTAACAAATCGCCTGCAGCAGACTTGAAACATGAAATGTCGAGGTTGTATAAGTGTATGCATGACCCCTATGCCACAGATGTCCAAGTTCTGCCAGAGGCCAGGTCACAAGGACCGTGATTGGCCACACCAGGACAGCAGATTCACCATTGTTTGGCCACCTTGTGAAAATAAAGGGTCAGGAGAAGTTGTGACCACAGGAAGATTTAAGTGTTATAGACAGGTCGGGGGAGCTGTGGCTGGGAGGCTGTGGTGTCTGCCTCAGGCCCAGAAGGTAGAGGTTTTGATCATAGGCCTGGGAATGTTTCCGAGAACTATTGGTTATCTAATTATATCACACATCCTTTTGATCTCTTCGATTGTGAGATTAGATACCTGGTCTTCTCGGAAAAGGGTGGAAAAGCAGGATATCCCTTGTTCATGTTAAAATTCCATTGCCATTGCAAATTACAAAGAGCAGGCTGTAAGACCATTGTCCTGGCAATATTATTAGGAAGGAAACACAGTTTTTGGATAAATAGAGCCGGTTACCTTGAATGGAATCTGTCTAGTGGAAACAAACTTGACACAAGAGCATGCTGAAGTCAGACACACTGACGGTTGAGGTGCATTAGTAGGTCTAACACAGGGCTAAAGAAGAAGAGACAGATTGATAGAGGGTGATGCTGGATAGGTTGTCAGAAGTGACATGGAAGACAACCACTATTTGAATGTATCAGGATCACTGAGGAGATATGTCTCCATGTTGGGATATGGCACATGAACATGATAACACTTCAGGCAAGCCCGTAGATGCTCTATCTCTCTCAGCAGAAATTGCTTTTTAATTATATAACCTGCATAGTTGGATACCTCTTGAAAAAACAAATCCAACGGTACCTTATTCAAGTCTGTAGGTCATTTATAAGCCGAGATATTAAATTTTGTGTCAGTTTATCATTTAACAAAAAACACAGAAGAAAACGGTTTTGACCTTGTTACTTTATGTGACCCTACCTACACACTCATGCAACTGTTGTTTACATGTTGCCAAGGGATATTACCACTGTCGCTGTCTAACTCAAGGGCAGATAACTCTGCCAGGTTTTATTTATATATATATATATACATACACACACACAGATAACATATGCTGTGATGACATCAGACACAGCATGTGACTGTCTTGTCAAAGCGAAGGCCGCCGGTGTAGATGCATTTTGACAAAAGAAGTCCCGTTGGAAAGATGCAAAATTATCAATGATCTTGTCCTTGAAGAGTGATAAAAAATTACGCATACATACAATAATGGGTGTTGAATGTACACATGCATTCATTATCATGTTAATTGCTCTGAATATTCCATAATAATATTAAATGTTCCTAGTTGGAGTAAAACTGCCATCTCCGGCCATTGAAATACCGCATTATAGCATGCAATCTTCATAATTTTAGTATGACATTGATTGCCAACTTAAATGGTCGAAAATTACAACATACACATAAAAATGGATGCTAAATCTAATAATGCATAGAATAAAAATGTAATACGTCTCATAAAAGGGTATTTATGGGTTTACTTACCACTTAGCATAGGTAGCCTGGTTCTCTGGTATAACAAGGAATGCCGATTTGCCAGAACTGCACAACGCAAAACGGGGTGGGAAAAACTATATCAAGTAATCGGTGTCTGTTTTAACTCGGTCTTGAAATAATTGGGGAATTTAACATCATGAGTATTCTAAACCTCATTAAATCGGAGACACAAAAACAAGAAAACGAAAGTTGCCACAAAAAATCTTCGGTAAATTTCAGCAACTTAAAAAACATAGTGCCTTGACATTACCAGTCCATTGCATATAATCGCTAACTGTTGGAACACCATCTCAGGACAGAAAATCTTCCCAATATTTGTCCTCTCCAGAACAATCTTCCACATGAAATCAAAGACATCACCAGTCCATTGCATATAATCGCTAACTATTGGAACACCATTTCTGTACAGAATATCTTCTCCCTTAATAACAATAAGCCTAGTATAACAGTCTCCTAATGGTAGTACAGCATATGAGCCATAGCTAATAACAATTATCTCATCAATAATTAATATTAGTCAGCCATGTATCAATGTATTTTGCATGATTTCCCATACCTATATAATGCTTACAAGTACTACAAGAGACAAATGAAAATCGTAGATTGATTAGAGAAATTAGACCTAGACAGTCAAAATTTTTTGGACATGTTATGAGAAGAAATGGACTGGAGAACTTAGTGACAGCTGGCAAGATCGAAGGGAACAGACCAAGAGGAAGACCGAGAGGAAAATACCTGGATGGCTTGGCCACATGGCATGGACGAGACAGGAACACTGAGCTGATCCACGACTCTGGTGATCGAGTGAAATGGCGAATCATGACCGCCCACGCTTTCCTGGCATGGCACATGATTGATTGATTGATATAATGCTTACATTGATTGTTGTTTTCAGCGTAGCCTTATAAGTGTTTTATGGATGAAATCATGTATGAAAGATCAGATAAGAATGGCTGAATGTTAGACAGGTCTACTTACCCAATTCTGCGTGCGCTTTGAAAATAAAGTTTGTTCGTTTGTTTGTTCTCCTTACTTAGATCCAAATTCAAGCATTCTTGAATAGGCTGTTTCATCTGTTAGTGTTAATTGAAATCATGGTTTTCTAGCCTATTTCTTTGTTATTTGTAGTTATTTTATTATTATTTCATTATCACCTATGATGTTTACCATATGTTAATATTTCACAATTATTATTTATTAGACTTTTTTGTTTCTTTTGTGATGGGTATTATTTAGTGTACACGTAAATTAACATTTTCTTCTCATGTTGATTTATGTTTGTCTTTATTGTATTTTTATTAACCACTTTTATCTCTGATAAAGACTGCATCTGTACAAATACTGACTATTTGCAGGCTTCTTTTTATAATCCTTTATTGTATTGTTTACCCCTTTAGATAGATTTAATTCAAGATCATGAGCTTTTATCCACCCATAAGTAACTTTATTTTTCTAACAAATGTGCCAGATTTTAAGCCTACTCTGCAGTTTTCAACTGTCATAGTATTTGTAACATGCCAGCAGGACCTACAGTTTCGCGCCCTTATCTGAGAAGGATGGGTACCTGGTGTCACTACCCAAGTGATCAGGGGAAGGTCTCATATCATTATACAAGTGGTTCTTGAAAAAACAAAATGCCCATCCTATGCTAAGATCTTATCCAGTACATTTTTAATCTGAGGCAGACACCGTAACCCTTCAACTATTACTCCTGCTATCCAAGAAAATTCTCTAATCAAGTTTACGGTTTTCGTTTGTTTCTTGTAGGACTTGGTCGATGGTTTTTCTGTCTGTCATGTATTCTTTGCATTTTTCTCAGAAGCCACATCTCCACAGCCATCAGATGTTTTTCAGCTTGTCTGCTCATTGTCCCACACTTCACATATATACAAAAGTACAGGTTCTATGTAGCACTTCAACACTTTTTTTTTGTTTGTTTTGCAAATGACATCTTTTTATTAGTCAGTATGCTTTCCATCTTGCAAGAGGCTACCTTCACTATGGCGAAGAATAGTCACAATTTTTTGGACACATTACGCGAAGACATCAACTGGAGAACTTAGTGATATGACAACTAGCAAGATTGAGGGAGAAAAAACAAGGGGAAGGCAGAGAAGTAAATACCTGGATGGCTTGGCCTTGTGGCATGATCGAGACAAGAACAGAGCTAATCCATGATTCTGGTGATTGAGTGAAATGGCAAACATGACCACCCACGCTTATCGGCAAGGCACATGGTGATAATGATGATCTAAGAAAACTGCGCAGGATTCAAAACACGTTGACTAATAAACCCCAAAAAGGAGATAGTCTAATTGGACCAAACATGGCAATTTGCTCATTTTTTTTTTTTTTTAAAAATCAGGTAAACAGCCAAGGTTACTTAACAATGGACATTTAAAAGTTTTTATGATTGGTGTGTGTGTGAATGTTTGTGTATGGTTGTTGTGTGTGTGGTTGGCGTGTGTGTGCATGTCTGTGGTTGGTGTGTGAATGTTTGTGTATATAGTTGTTGTGTGTGTGGTTGGTGTGTGTTGCGCATATGAAATTTATGAAAAGTACCATGTACGCTTCCACCAGGCCATGGATGCTCAATCTTCAAATGTCAAATCCTGAAACAACCATATAAATCAATAAAAGAATGATGAGACTAAAAACATCACAGTGTTGGTCTTTTCATTTGTACTAAAAAAAATCTATTCATGCTATTTGAATAACGAAGACTCAAACAATAGATTGCACGATTTATTGCCTGGCATACTTTACTTTATGTTGTGTGATTTCTGCAGTATGTATCTGACGAGATGCAGCAAAATATGCCAGACAATAAATGATGCAATCTATTATTCGTGTCTTCATTATTCAAATTCACTACGAGAAAAACGTTTTTGATATTCACACTATGAGTACAGAAATAAGACGTAGGCAGTCACGATGTTTTGGGCACTTTTTGAGAAGAAATAAACTAGGGCCAGGTTCTATACTGGTCAAGACCTACTAATGCGTCCTGGCTAACGTAGTAGGATCGCTGAATCTTCCGAAGTCAGAGAGTATCAACCTGCACACCAATAAGCCAGACATGGGATAACGGATACTCACGCAAGCCTCAGGTACTGTATGACATCACACCAGATTGGCTTTTTTAAAACAGGTTTGGCGTCAGAAAATCAGTTTCGCGTTTTGGCTTTAAAAAAATTGTAATAGCATATGCCTCTTTTTTGAATTTGTCTAGTTATTTTTGTCTTGTTTTACTATTTTTTAGCTAAAACAAATGCAAAACGATAAGCTTAGCATATGGTTTTCGTACTGTACTTGTATCTGGTTCTTTTCTATGCGCACTCACGCATTGCGCAGCTACCTTACTATTCAGTTCAATTTTCAAATTCATTATACCTTCATTGCAAGTCGCAAGTATTTCTTATTATTGAGCCCATTATAATGCCAAAGTGGAATCCATCTTATGATACTAATCAGAAATATAATGATCAATGGGAAAAGACATTTGTGTGGCTCAAGAAATCCACTGATGGTTCTGAACAGGCATATTGCAAATTGTGCCATTGTAATATTGTTCCAAGACTTTCAAATCTCGCAAATCATGATACAATAGAAAAACACAAGCGGAGCGCTCCATCTTCTTCACAAACAAACAAACAAAAAACACTTTCAGTGATGAAAATAAGTAAGAAAATTGATGATAAAGTCAAATTAGCAGAGTTACAAATTGCTGTTAGTATTGCCTGCCATAGTGCCATACGCACCATCGATCACTTAGGTGAAATAATGGTATCCCATGGATGTGGCAGCCAGGGTGACCAGATCGCCGTGATCAAAAGAAGCCAAGTCACGAAATAAAAAAAAGCCAAAATAAAGCCAAACATACCCAGTAAAGTATGAAAAAGCCAAACATTGCCCAGTAAAAAGATATATTAAAAATATACTTACATCACACGAAGACCTCTTCATCAAATAAGTATTCCTCTTCATTGTTGAGAAATTCAGTACAGGATTCATTAGAATATACAATTCCAGCTTTGGACTCATTCATTTTGGATGAAGGAACAAATTCATTACAGCACTTGTTTGAAGATAATAGCTCTTCTCTAATTCTAATAATTGCTTCTAAGAGAGACAGCTGAAGTCTATTCCTTGCTTTGGTTTTTATGCATGTTAAAAGAGAGAACATCCTCTCCACTGCAGCATTGCTAATAAGTGTTATTAAGCAAGTAAGAGCAAAAGAAGCAAGCTCTTTAATTTGGGGATGTTTCATGACTCCTTGCCAGAACTGCTCTGCATTTTTAGGCAGTCCATTTTCTTTAAATTGTTCTTCTTCCTTCCAATCTATAAAAGGCAATTTTCTGTATTGTTCTTCAATAATAGTGTGGTGGTTTTCTTCAGCCAAATTCAAAAAGGGCAACTTCGAAAATAGTGGTCTAGAAGCCTGATTTAAGATTATTCCAGGGCTAAAATTGGTTAGATCTTTAAATATATTTCTTGCTGAAGGAAGCCGCTTTCTAACTTGATCAAGTGCTTCTTCTAGCATGGATAAGCATCTTTCTTTGAGATCTAAGACCTCTTGTTGGCAATTAATTTTCGTATCAGAACTTTTCTGAATGTAGTTATCACACTCTGACAGAATTTGATGCCAAAATCAACATTAGAAATATCTTTTTTCTTATTATTGATTATTGGTATCATAAATCCTACTATTAAGACTCTTATAATGCAAAAATAGTTCTTCATGTAATTCGTGAGGATCTGCCTTACTTTTCTGAAAAAGGCTATTTAACCTTTCGAATTCCTGCACAATAGGGGTTGCAAAATGAAAATAAAGGTAGTTTCTTTGATCTAGAAGCATTTCCTTTATAAGTCGTGACTTAAATTTAGTGTCATAATTTGCTAATTCAGCAGAAATAAAATAAGCCTTAGAGTTCTTCCCAATTCATTAGAATGTTGAACATTACTTTTCCCCGGAACAAGCCAGCGAGTAGAAGAAATTTTCTCAAAAGGAAGTGATGCAGTTCTAGCTTGCTGAAATTCTGTCGATGAGTTCATAATTTTGAATAAATCTCTAAATGCTTCTCGTCTTAGATTGCAATGTCTAAACCAATTTGGTATTTCTGTCAGCAAAAATGCCAATGTTTGAAGGTAGTTTTGACACTGCATATTTGATGCACAATGCTAATGAATGGCAAACACACTTATACTGAACACATGAAGGAGATACATCTGTCATTCTGGACCAAACTGAATTGTTGCATCCAACCATACTGGAAGCACCATCGGATGCAAAACCAATGCAATTTTTTAATGATTGATTATATTTTTCAATTTCAGTGTTAATCAAATTAAATATATTCTCTCCTGTAGCCTACTGAACTGGAATCAAACCTAGAAAACTAGTAGTAATTTCATTTCTTTTATCGCTGAGGTATCTAACTAAAATGCACAAATACTTTTGGGTCGAGACATCAGTGGACTCATCAATGATGAGTGCATACTTCTTGTTTTGCAGATCTAGAATTAGATCAGATCTTAAAGACGGTGAAAAAACATTTTTTATTCGTGATATGCACTTCGTTCGGTGCAATTTTACCTGACCAAGAGTGCTGCCACATCCATGGGCTACCATTATTTCACCTAAGTAATCGATGGTGCGTATGGCACTATGGCAGGCCATGCTAACAGCAATTTGTAACTCTGCTAATTTGACTTTATCATCAATTTTCTTGCTTATTGTCACCACTGAAAGTGATTTGTGTGAAGAAGATGGCGCGCTCCGCTTGTGTTTTTCTGTTGCGTGATTTGCGAGATTTGAAAATCTTGGAATAATATATCAATGGCACAATTTGCAATATGCCTGTTCAGAACCGTCAGTGGATTTCTTGAGCCACACAAATGTCTTTTCCCATTGATCATTATATTTCCGATTAGTATCATAAGATGATTTCCACTGTGGCATGATAATAATAATAGGCTCAATAAGAAGAAATACTTGAGATGAAGGTATAATGAATTTGAAAACTGAACTAAACAGAAAGCTGCGCAGTGCGTTCAGGTACAAGTACAGTACAAAAACCATACGCTAAGCTTATCGTTTCGCATTTATTTTAGCTAAAAAAAATAGTAAAACAAGACAACAATTAACTTGAAAAATTCAAAAAGAGGCATATGCCATTACAACCTGTAAAAGAGCCAAGAAAAAAGCCAAACCGATTTTCTGACGCCAAACCTGCATTAAAAGTCAAATTTGGCTTTAAAAAGCCAATGTGGTCACTCTGGTGGCAGCACTCTTAGGTCAGATAAAATTGCATCGAACGAAGTGCATATCACTAATAAGAAATGTTATTTCACCGTCTTTAAGATCTGATCTAATTCTAGATCTGCAATACACGAAGTATACACTCATCATTGATGAGTCCACTGACGTCTCGACCCAAAAGTATTTGTGCATTTTAGTTACATCAGCGATAAAAGAAATGAAATTACTACTAGTTTTCTAGGTTTGATTCCAGTTCAGGAAGCTACAGGAGAGAATATATTTAATTTGATTAACAATGACATTGAAAACTGTAGTCAAACATTAAAAAATTGCATTGGTTTTGCATCAGATGGTGCTTCCAGTATGGTTGGATGCAACAATTCAATTTGGTCCAGAATGACAGATGTATCTCCTTAATGTGTCAAAACTACCTTCAAACATTGGATTTTTGCTGACATTAATACCAAATTGGTTTAGACATAGCAATCTAAGATAAGCATTTAAAGATTTATTCAAAATTATGAACTCATTGACAGAATTTCAGCAAGCTAGAACAGCACCACTTCCTTTTGAGAAAATTTCTTCTACTCACTGGCGTGTCCGGGGAAAAGTAATGTTCAACATTCTAATGAATTGCGAAGAACTCAAGGCATTGTTTTTAATTTCTGCTGAATTACAAGTTGCAGATTATGACACTAAATTTGTCACGGCGTATAAAGGAAATGTTTGTAGATCAAAGAAACTACCTTTATTTTCATTTTGCGACTCATATTGTGCAGGAATTCGAAAGGTTAAATAGCCTTTTCCAGAAAAGTAAGGCAGATCCTCACGAATTACATGAAGAAATATTTTTGCATTATAAGTGTCTTTATTGGGCCATGTTTTGGCTTTTTCGTGGCTTTTTTATTTCATGATTTGGCTTCTTATCACTGGACTGGCAACCCCTGCCATATTGGCTTTTAATGCCAAATCTGATACATCTGGCTTCTTAAAAATAGGTTTGGCGCCAAAATATCAGTTTGGCGTTTTGGCATTTTTTAATTTATTATTTGTAATTATTATATTTGTAATAATTAGCTATAAATGCGTCTTTTTTGAATTGGTCAAATTAATTTGTATCTTGATTTATACCACTTTTTAGCTAAAACAATAAGCTTAGCTTATACTGCTTTTGGTTCATTCTCGAGAACGAACGTAACAACTAACAAGTATTAAACACCTATGGTTTTAGTACTGTTTGTACTGTTCTATGCGCACTCACGCAGTGCGCAGCCTCCTTACTGTTCAGTTAAGTTTCCAAATTCATTATACTATCATGGCAAGTATTTCTTATTATTGAGCCCATTATCATGCCAAAGTGGAAACCATCTTATGATACTAATCGGAAATATAATGATCAATGGGAAAAGACATTTGTGTGGCTCAAGAAATCCACTGATGGTTCTGAATCGGCATATTGCAAATTCATCATCTCATCTAATCATGTTCCTTGCGGTGTCGAGGTGAAGTATAAACATCGTGAGAGTGCCGGTGTAATATTGTTCCAAGACTCATATCTCGCAAATCATGTAACAACTGAAAAACACAAGTGGCGCGCTCCATCTTCTTCACAAAAACACTTTCTGTGATGAAAATAAGTAAGAATAGTGATGAGAAAGTCAAATTAGCAGAGTTACAAATTGCTGTTAGCATGGCCTGCCATAGTGCCATACGCACCATCGATCACTTAGGTGAAATAATGGTAGCCCATGGATGTTTCCTTCGCGGTTGAAACGAGTGGCCTGATATCCTCTGACTGAGAATCTGCAATTGGCGTTGAGGTGTGTCTCTTGAATGCATGCCGCATCTATTCTATCTTTATAAAGACGATGTGTTAGGGGGACTTTCTTGTTAGAAACTCCTTCAGTATTCCACTGTAGTATGTTGAGTGTACTGGGTGTTTGGTCAGTAGCCCTTAACCTACTCCTCTGTGCCTTGACTTCACAGCACAGGGGAATGTGACCACCAGTAGTAATGGGTGGACCCCCTCGAGGCAGGGGGCCCGGTACTATCACCGCCTGATGGGACTTCACGGGATAAGCACCATGCTGATTAATTTTACACTGTGGCATCATGAACTGATTAAATTACGTTGCACTGCTTTATCAAGCCTATGGCTCAGTACATCCGATTTCGACAAGCATATATCGGGGTGCTTTCCTTAGCCTTTGACTGTCCCCAGTCTACCTACAAGGCAGCAGGTTTGTGTGTCACTTAGTCTGGTCCCTCTCCCTTGACCTGTCCGACATGGGTGACCCTACCAGTAGCTGTGCTACCGTCGGCATAGCTCTTGGGTCATTGGAACACACAAGCCCCTCTACCTCGTCACGGTGGACATACGGCAGAAGGGAAATCCATACTTTTCTTCACTAATTTCCATTTTTATTTTTTTTTCTTGTCCTCCTCATTATAATTCTGAGTAGAAGCTTAGTGACATGGTGTATGAGGTTAACTGTACGAAAATTTTCGCATTCAATTGCTCCTGGTCTTTTTGGTATAGCTATAAATGCAGATTTCAGCATATCGCTCGGTACATATCAACTGCTGTAAATATTCAACATTTTGCTTAATATATCTACTCCAAGTTATCCCAATACTTCTAATTCTTCTAGTGTGATTTCATATGGCCCATTTATTTTTCTTTTCTTCATATGTTTTACAACGTCAGCAACTTCTTCTTTTAGAATAGGTGGACCTTCTAAGTTACTTTCTTCTTGTTAACGTGATAGGTGGACCTTCTAAGTTACTTTCTTCTTGTTAACGTTTGTAGAAGCGATAATGATCCATCTGCACAAGCCTATTGTGTGTAAACGGAAAGACACGATAGTTAATTTAAAATTACCAAGGTAAACAACTGATATTATTGTGTGAATATGTGAATATTTCAGCTTGAACGATGAATCTAATTATTTTACTCTACGTTGTGTGACATCTGCAGTAAGTACCTGACGAGATGCAACGAAATGTGCCCGGCAATAAATCGTACTATATATGGTTTGTATCTTCGTTATTCAAATTCACTACGGGAAAACATTATTTTGATTTCCTTTCTGCTGTTAATTCTTCCCTTTTTCCATCATATAATTCTCCTATATACTTATTCCACCTCTTAATTATAGCACCTTCCTCAAATAATATCTTTCCCGTTTTTGATTTCAAACACCCTGTATTTATTCTTAGTTTTCTTTCCGTGAGCTCACTGATTTGTCTATGCATGCTTTTTGTATCTTTAATGGAATTTAATTCAATTTTTTTGCACAGTTCGTTTAACCAACTTCACACATTTATCTCTTATATCTTTATTTATGTTAGCATATTCTTGTTTGTCATTTTTACTCTTTTTCTTTTATTCATCAGTGATAAGATTTCTTCATTCATCTTTTTTTTTTTTTAGCTGTTTGTCTACTCTCCGGTAATATTTCTTTGCTAGTTTGATTAATGGAGTCCCTTAACATTTTCCATTATTCATTTATACTCTGTATTTTAGCTATTGCATTGTACCTATTTTTCAGTCATATATTTATCTATTTATGAACAATTGGAATTGGTTCAAATGGAGGTAACTCTGGGTTCTTTGCGGGTAACTGTTATTACCCGGATAGTTTCCCTTACTTCAAATTTCTATAAATCTTTGTTGTGTTCTAAGCACCGACAAGTGTAAACTAAGAAATATCTGACGACACCCATATATTATTCATCGTCACTAATATAACACTGGGATTCTAACCTGTTATCTCCAAATGTTGACTGCACCAATCTGAAGGTAAAAGTATTCTTCGACACAAACTAAGTACCCTAAAACAAGTATCTTCATTAGCCAGGTCTGTCATGCCAATTAAGGATTTCTCATACTTCTACAGTCTCGGGAAATCCCCGGGAGCCACGGTAACGTGGTGACCAAACTCTCGTCTGCCTGCCTGCTGGACACAGCTTCGATTCGCATCAATACGGATTCAAGTATTTTGTTTTTAAATTGACCTGGGTAGACCCAGTCTACGTTGGGTACCAGGACATGTTTTGGGAAGTAAAGGTGGCCTTCTTGATACTGACCATATCACCCACCGATTGCCGGTTCACTATCAGCATGTGCCCTGCCGATAAGCATACGGTAACAGTTCTCATGCTCGCCGCTTCACACGATCACCAGAGTCGTGGATCAGCTCCGTGTTCTTGTCTCCATTATGCCAGGTGACCAAACCATCCAGGTATCTATCTCTCTTTCCTCCTCTTGTTCTTTTCACCATCAATTTTGCCAGTCATTAATAATTTATTCTAGTTTATTTCTTCTCATAACATGTTCAACACATCTTGTGTGTCTACGTCTGGTTTCTCTAATCAGTTTACGGTTTTTATTGTTTCTTAAAGGACTTGCTCATTGGTTGTTATGTCTATCCGTGGTATTCTTTGAATTTTCCTCAGAAACCATTTTTAATGGCAATTTCCATTGCCATTAGATTTTTCTCAGCTTGTCTGCCTCTTGTCTGTTTCTCGTGGTTTTAATCAAAATGGGTCGAAATTAGACGTAGACAATCACAATTTCTTGCGCACGTTATAGGAAGAAATCAACTAGAATACTTGGTGACAACTGGCAGGATTGATGGAAAAAGAACAAGGGGAAGGCAGAGAAGTAAATATCTGGATGGCTTGGCCATGTGGCATGGCCGAGACAATAATACAGAGCTGATTCACGACTCTAGTGATCGTGTAACATGGCGAAACATGGCCGCTAACGCTTATCGGCATAGCACATGATCATGATATTATATGACAATATGTTGCATTTTCTTTTACAGGACGTTACCGTCTACCCAAGGTGGATTTTCCAGCGGCAGAGGAACGTTCGGAAGTCGAATATCAAGCTGCACATTCTTCCTTTAACTTTGTGGTTCAACAGTTTGAAGAAGCCCATCTTCCATATTTCTTTTGTAAATAAAGTCAGTGTACATCTCTTGGGCTAAGTCTGCTAGTTGCCTTTCCATGCAGCGGCTATTCCTGAATGTGGATTGTGAATTGTCAACGAGTTTGTCGTTCAATGAGTTGAGTTGATCTGAGTGAAGAACCAACATCACAGCTCCGGCGAGGATCCTGAAATACTTTGGGTAGATTTTTAACTCGAAATTTTGCCTGGGCAGCGCCGTTAGGCTACTGCCACACTATACACATGACTATGGCCACCGACTAGTACAGTCACTGCCCAGAAAGAAAGCAATGGCAAACTACCTTCTGCAAAACTTGCCAAGAAACCATAACAACCATGACAGAAAACATAGTAAGAAAGAGATCTGGTGGCGAGACCCCCAGGCCAGGCAGATCAGATAACACTGGGGAAGAGTGTGACACAGGGATCAGTACTAGTAATCGTGATGACGGGGTTAATCCCGGCTGTGTTACCAAGGAAATCCCCTGTGTCAGACTAAGAAACAGAGTGAGAATAAGAACGTGGAATGTGAGAAGTCTGTATGAGGGAAAGCTTAAAGTAGTATGTGATAAGATTGAGAGGTTAAATATTCAAATTTTAGGAATTAGTGAGCATCGCTGGAGCGGCAAGGGACATTTCACAACTGAAAATAGAAGTCTTTTCATATATTCTGGTAGAGACGTCGGAGGCCAGAGTGGAGTGGCATTTTGTTTAGATAAAACAACTGCAAAAGCTTTACTGGAATATAACCCAGTTAGTGACAGAATCCTCACTATCAGACTTAAAGACGTCCAAAAAACACAACTTTCATACAGATATATGCACCTACTTCAACAGCGGAGGACGAAATTGAAGATTTTTACAGCACACTGCAAGACACATTAAATAAGATTGGTCATAATGATATAGTATAACAATAATAATGGGAGATTTTAATGCTAACATAGGTACAGTAAGTGAAAATGAGAGACACATTTTAGAAAATTTGGATTGGGAAACAGAAATAATACAGCTGACAAATAAATTGAATTTTGCACAGAAAATGAATTAACGATAGCCAACACACTTTTTAAACAACACCCAAGAAGACTCTTCACATTGAAATCCCCGGACAGTATTACCAAACATCAGATAGATTTTATTTTAATACAAAGAAGATGGAGATCAAGGATAATATCTGCAAAAACCTCAATTAAATGTTATCTGTGACAAGTTGGGAAATACCTTAACAGAATCTAGACAAATTCTAGAAAGATGACAGGAATACTGCAGTGGAATGTATGATATGAATGACTGTGAGGATATGAATGATATACATGAACCAATGACAGCAGAGACAGAACCTGAACCTTCATTAGATGAAATTGCATGGGCAATAAAGAACCTAAAGAATGGTAAATCACCAGGATGTGATGAGATACCAGATGAACTAATTAGGAGAAGAAAGCATACAAATCTATCACGCATTATGTAAAAAGATATGGAAATATGGTATATGGCCAAAAGATTGGAAGAGAACTATCTTCATTCCAATACCAAAAAAGGGCAACCTGAAATTATGCACCAACTATAGAACTGTTGCCCAGATCAGTCATGCAAGTAAAATTCTACTAAAAATCATAATGGGAAGACTTCGTAAGAAAATGGAAGAAGAGATTAACGTGGTTCAAGCTGGATTTAGACAATGAAGAGGGACAAGAGATCACATACTCAACATGCGTTTAATAATAGATAAGTGCAGAGAATTTAATGTGAACCTATTCTCACTTTTTGTGGATTATTCAAAGGCATTTGACTGTGTACAACATCAGAAACTTTGGGAAATCATGAGGAATATGGGCTTTCCATCACATGTAGTACAACTCATAAAAATGCTCTATCTAGATCAACAAGCAGCGGTTAGAATAGATGGCGAGACATCAGATTGGTTTGACATCAAGCAAGGAGTCCGTCATGGATGTGTGCTGTCACCCTATTTGTTTAACCTGTACGCCGAAAATATAATGAGAAATGTCAGAGATGATATAAACAGGGAGCTATATGATGCCCTAAATATCAGTGGTCATGAAATAGCAGAGATTCGATATGCTGATGATACAGTACTACTATCCACATCACAGAATGGTATTCATTCATTCAGTAGCATGTTCTTTGCAGACCCTCGCTCCCATAACAACCTTCCAGAAAACCTCTCGATCATAAGCAAGATGCCCCGCGTCTGATACACCCATCTGGAGATCATCCTCAACCCAATTGAATAGTGAAAATCACAACTTATATCTTAACATAGCAAAAACAAAGATAATGCATACAGATAAAACTACTATGGAGAAAGAAATATATGTTAATGAGGAAAGATTGGAAGCGGTGGAAAATTTTAAATATCTTGGGCCATTGATTACCAACAATGGTGACACAATGAAAGAAATTAAACGATGACAATCAATTGCTCTTCAAAGACTAAAACAACTGAATAAATTATGGAGAGGGACAGATGGAACTACAAAAATTAGATTTTTAAGAGCATGCATCTTTCCCATTGCAACATACGTCTGTAAGACCTGGACACTTACAAAACAAGCTGAACAGCGCATAAATGCTTTTTAATATAAATGTTATAGATGGGTTCTTAGAATATCTTGGGTAAAGAAAAGAACAAATGCATCCATACTTCAAGAGCTGAATATTGAGGAGGGATGGCTATTAAAGACGATAAAACAAAGAAAATTGATATAATTTGGTCACTTGAAACGTCAAGAAAGTTTGGAGAGAACAATAATGGAGGGGTACATGCCTGGGAAGAGAGGAAGAGGAAGGCCAAAGAGAAGATGGGTGCAGGATGTGGCGGATGATCTCCAGATGAGTGTATCGGACGCGGGACATCTTGCTTATGATCGAGAGGTTTTCCGGAAGATTGTTACGGGAGCTAGGTTCTGCAAAGGACATGCTACTGAATGAATGAATGAATGAATGAATACACATGATCCTAAATGGGCCTGACCACATCTGTGTTATCATGCACCAGTACTCCACCTAGCGGTAGAGACCCAGTCAATCTGTCTGTCTGCTCGTGTCCCACCACACCAGCATGTCCAGGGAAAAGATCCAACAGCTGCTCCCACCTTTGAACTTTTTAACTGATTCATGCCATTCTGCACCAAGCATGCAAGTCTTCACCTTTCTCGGCAGTTATCGCCTTTCTCTCTGCCGTTCAATGTGATTTCAATGTCCCCCAGTTCACCAGGTCTATTCATGGCTCAAGGCTCACAATTAATAAGCAGACAAGAGTAAACAAAAATGTTAATATAAGGAGCAATAGCAATATCCCATATGATCGGTCTCTTTCCGCAGGGTGGCCTGCCGAAAGCATCGCAGAAAGCACGAACTCCGTAGTTTCGGCAACGACGCCAGGAGTCTCAGAGAAAAAATGCACTCGTGAACCGAAAGACGTAGCCCGGAATCGAACCCACAACCTTCGGAGCGCGAGGCAGACAGCTTGACCACTTCGCCACGGAGCATCCCCAAACACCTCACGACGTCACGTTAGAATGAAGTCGACCTGATAAATCAATCTACCAAGAAAGACGTGTGTGTTACTGTTTGGTGGCGTAGTTATTAGTGCTGAAGTGTTTGCACTTGAGTATCTGAATGAGTGAAGTTCTAGTATCTATTGAGTCTAATCTAATATCTACCTCTTTCAGGCAATCGTCGTTAGTTACTCTGGCAGTCTAAGGAATTCGCAACATTCGTCTTAAGAACCACATCTATTGTTGCTTCCAAGTTCTTCCTAATTTGTTCATTTACAATACAAAGACAGAAGATCAAGTGGTTTGGCCATGTTGTTAGAATGCAACATCAGCAACTACCATCACTGGCCTTACATCAAAGATCATCTGCGACGAGACCACGAGGACGTCCAAGAAGAAAATGGATTGACGACATCAGAGACATTGTACAACCACACGGAATGACACTATCCAGTGCCGTCCACCGGGCGCTGGAACGCAAATTATTCCTCCCCACGACGCTTGACGGCAGAAGTGGAAGATGATGATGATGATGATGATGACAATACAAATGGCAAACTACTGAACGTAAATTCACCTTGTAAATCACAAACAGCCTATAAATGCTGGGGTTGATTGCAAAGTCTAGTAAAGGACACGCAGCAAACTTTAACTATACGTCAGTATCAACATTCTGACATGTCAGTGCATCAAACAACGACCGTCTTTGCAAATCTCGTCAACATTCATTTGGCGTAAGAAACTTGCGCTAACTTGCCTTGCAGTTTCTGCCAGTGCAAAAACATATCGTGCAAAGAACACCCCTGAGGTTCCCCCTTCTAATTCTTCCGCGGCTCTGGTTATCTGACCCAGATTTTGACTTCACCTACAAACCTACTTTGTTTTTAATTAACCCTGGTTCACCCACTTCCCCCCTCCGGCTCAGTGTATACAAATATGGGCGTGTGTGTTTTCATTGCGAAGGTCGAGCGAGCGGGAGGAGGAAGTTCGCCCGAACTCTCTTGTTCAGGACAGATATGTCAACCAAGGCCGGGTCAGCGAACTGTTATCGCGTTATGTCACTATTGTTAGTTTGCTGTTATTATAACAAAAATGCGTCATGTCCGCTTCCTCTCGCTTACCAAGCAAGATCCAGGTATTTGAACTAGGCCTGAGACTTGGAAAAGCAAAAGTTAGGCATGGCTTTATTATTGCCAGTTCCTGGGGAAACTATTCAGGTGGATCATTCTGGAGAGATTTAGAGCCGCCATTGACAAGCAACTAACGAGGAACAGGTAGGTTTTCGGCCAACCAGACCCCTCATTGACCAGAAAGTCACATTAATCATCATTCTCGTCATGTGCCATGCAGATAAGCATGGGTCGCCATCTCACAGGATCACCGGGGTCTTGGATTAGGTCTATATTCGTGTCTCACTTGTGGCCAAGCCATCCAGATATTTATCCTTCAGCCTTCCTCTTGCTCTTATCCCATTAATCTTTCCGATTGTCACTACGTTTTCCAGTTTATTTTTTCCACATAGTGTATCCAAAAAAATCTAATTGTTTGAGTCTAATTTCTATAATCAGTTGACGGTTTTCGTTAGTTTCTTGTAGATCCCCCCTCGCTAGAATGAATGTCTGCCCATACATAGTATTCACGTGACAGTCATATTACGGGAACTTGTATGTGATCTGTCAGAACCATTACATTTGTGTAGGCCTCAATACCTAACTTCCCCTCAAGTAGCGAACGATATGAGAGGGCATCAAACACTTGTCCCAACGCGCGCTCATGCCTTTTGTTGGGTCAGCATCCTCACCGTTACACGAACCGTTAACTTGCATAGCTCATTTTGGAAGGGCCTTGTTCTTGCGAAGCATCAGAACAAGCAATCCTGCGTGTTATTTTTAAGTTCAAGAACAGATAGGTGAAATATGAGTGTAACGTCACTTCCGTGGAAGAAATGAATGGGCGTCGGCTGCACCCCTTGGAATGTTCACATTAGATTGCAAGAAGCTTTGGCGAGCAGTGCAGATTTGGACGTTTTTATGTTACTACGGTGTCAGATTACCTTCACGGGGCTGCTTCTGTGTCGTTTGTAGGTAATCTCCTGTGGGAGGTTTAATTTCTTTTACAGAAAGGGTCGCTATCTGGCGGTTGGTCGGTCGGTCGATCTGTCTGTCTGTCTGTCTGTCTGTCTGTCCGACTGTCTGTCTGTTACATCTATACCTACATATTCTGTCTGTCAACAATCAACTTATCTACCTGCTTACCTGACTACATACATCTCTTGTCTGTCTGTATGTCAGTCTGTTTGTATGTATGTCTGCCTGTCTAATGATAATTGTACAAAGGTATGTGCGTTGGCCGTGCAGAAAGCAATGGCATACTAAAGTTAGCCGCATGTCCTTTGCAGGACGTTAAACCAACCCCAGCATTTGTTTGATTTAATAGGCAATTGCTTTTCGTTTGCCATAGCTTCCTGAACGGCCGACGCCTCATCCCCTGAAATCAACGCAAAGCTGTCTGTTTCTAATCGACCTTGGCTGATTTGGAGCCCTCGTCTCTGTATGTCGGGCAATTGCGACAAGCACTTTCAATGTTCCCCAAGCCACAGAGCCTGTCACTTGCAAACTACTGAATGTAACCTTCCCTTGAAAGTTGTTATGTGATTATGTACACATATCAATATTGCTGTGTTAAGTGAGTCCCCGGGAAGGTTAACCCGGTCAACAAATGCCCGCAGAAGTAGGATGTGTCGGCCTAACGGCGCATGAACGCAGCTCTGCTGTAAACAGGCACAACGCAATCACGTCCCAAAAAAACTCTCCGGATGAAACGCAGAAGAAGAAGCGTGATGAAAGTTCACATATGAATGTTGCTATTTGATGTAGCTACACATCTCAATGTCGCTGTGTGATGAAAGATCACATATGAATGTTGCTATTTGATGTAACTACACATCTCAATGTCGCTGTGTGATGAAAGTTCACATATGAATGTTGCTATTTGATGTAACTACACATCTCAATGTCGCTGTGTGATGAAAGTTCACATATGAATGTTGCTATTTGATGTAACTACACATCTCAATGTCGCTGTGTGATGAAAGTTCACATATGAATGTTGCTATTTGATGTAACTACACATCTCAATGTCGCTGTGTGATGAAAGTTCACATATGAATGTTGCTATTTTATGTAACTGTCACGAAAAATAAACTTGATAGTTCGATCGATGAAAAAAAGAGACATTCGTCTGCACGGACACCGGCAACCCTTTGATGTTGTATAGACTGAGGAACAAAATACGTCGCGATAACTGTCTGCACACGGTCGGCATTTCTGTATGATGTGGGTTGTTCGAGAAACGTACAATGGCACCATCCGTCTACAAGGCGGGAGTCAGCCTTTGAAATGATAGACGGAATGTCTGGCCAGACGTCGGATGGAGTCTTGTGATGTGGAGAAGGTTCTCTAGATCACAGACAGGAAACAATTTCCCAGATGAAAGGGGACACCAGCCAGATGTCCACATTGAGTTGGGAAAAATAAAGAGAAAAACAACTTCTCGACGCCTCTGCGTCTAGACAATTTGGTGACGTCACTCAAGCCCCGATATAAAACCAGTTGAGGTAAACAAGTTGGAGTCGACCAAAAATTTTGAAGTGTTAAAGATCGGCGCAGTATTCCGAGTTGTGTTAATTGAAAGAGACTATAGTGTCAAAGTGTTGATAATGTATCGGCGGACATAGATCCAGTCTGTGATTGCATAGTCTCAATCATCAACCGGAATAGGCATATGGTATTATATTAATCACATCTAACTTAGAATATGATTAGGAATAGAGTACAGTACTGTGCGATGATAGAATGTTCTATAAGTGCGATGCTAGAAAGTATTATAGGAGCGTCGGCACTAGTGTCCTATTGTATGGCTTTAACTAGCTTGTGTGATATATAATTTTACTCAGGGAGTTGAGGACAATGTAGTGGAATAATAATTAGAGAGATTGAGGATGGTTGGGAGGGAGGAAGGGAATGTGAAAAGGTAGGATCTTCCAGTAGGGCATCTGCTGGGTTTCTACCCGTTCCTTTATTCTTTCTTGGTGTTGCCATGTATCAGAACAATGTGATGAGCTATTTGGCCGTATGACAGAGATCGGATCTCTGTTATAGATCTGAGTGCTGCTATTGGCCTACACTCACCTAATTACGGTCAGGATTGAGTTGCTCTCACCATGATGTTCTCTACTCAACAGTTTCCACTTGAGTGTGCGATGATTTATTACGAAGAAGCAGTTTCAAAGTTTTATACAATGATGGCTCATGGAATGAAGACAGAGGTTACTGAGAGGCTTTTACACGGGGCTCAGAACCTAGTTGGTCTGCAGAAACCTGGCTTCTGCTGAGCCAGACTTGATGAACATAAGTGTTGTGTTTACTGAGTGATAAGCTTCATCACCGAAGATTCATAACTCATATACCAAGGACATATATATATACACACACACACACACACACACACACACACACACACACACACACACACACACACACACACACACATCTACCTAAAAACATTAATAGGTTGTTTTTTTAAATTTTATAATCAGAGACTTGTGAATAGTAGATTTTCCCCAACTGACATTTCAGTTAATTGAAAGAATCTCTGTTCAACAAACATTATTAAACAGAGTAACTTCACCGTGTTTGTTAGAGTGAAGACTAAGATCGAACAGTGTCTATCTGATGACCAGCATCCTGTTTGTTCGAGCGTTATCGGAGAAAGTCGTCACGTGGACGGAGAAACATCTTCTGGGTTAGGTTCTGTAACAAAACGCCAGTGGCCCATGTCCTCATGCCTTCTTTGGGTTTGGGTAAACAGTGGGAAACAGCTTTCCGGGAACCCTCAGTTCTCTTATCCGCTCAATTCCCCTGGAAGATAGTTCTCTTGGTTACTTTTACAACCCGATCTTCTTAATAGAACTATTAGAAGTCTGACTTTTCTTCGGGAAAACCCGATAGTGCGCCTTGCACCAAATACGCACTAGTGTAATTTCTTGGGCCATCAATGTCCGTTAAAACACCTACCGTTTGATATACTGCATCATGTCAATTTGACAATTTAAAGATTGGGACAGATTAAGTGCAGCATCCTGCTGGTGGATTGAAAGGTAAAACTGGGTTTTAATTAGTCCTGCCAGACCTTGGCCTATAAATCTCTGTTGTCTCGACTGGTGAGACGAATTGGCAAAAAGCCAATCATGCCATATCGGAGTGGGTTGACAGTTGGCCAGTCCAGCTAAGCATCAGCTAAGCAGCCAGAAAGACACCTCAGGGAGTAGGCCCAGAGGTCAAAAGATAGATTGACAGTGAGTCCGGGGAACGGAGGAGGAGGATTATATCGTGGCCTTGAAGATCCCCTCTGCTTCTTTCACTTCCAGGAGGACCCTGGAGATGACAGAGATTAGTGAGCGACTGGGCTGACTCAAGTACCACAACCTAGTTCACCAAATTCTGTACAGAAATAGTGTACAAGGTGAAAATCGCAGAGAATGCTCGCCTCAACAAATCACTGAGCACTGAAAAAATAACAACGTCAGTACTAGACAACCCAGAGAAGTATGTCAGGAACTTATCGTCGTACGTACTCAACAACATTGAAACGGAGGCCCTTGCATACGGATTAAAATTCTGCATAAAGCCCAAACACATTAACAGTGTTGAGTCGCAAGCACAATTTGAAATGTTGTTTGATCAAGTCTCCAAGTTATCACCTACTTCTGCTGAGTCAGTCGGGTGGCTGAAGGCCAAACTGGTAGATTTAGAACACCAGTATCGCACAACACCCTCTAAACAGACATGTCCGCTGACCAACGAACACCTTTCTGCCTTAAAAGCGTTAAAGGCCAACAAAACCCTTGTAATATTGAAACCTGACAAAGGGAGTGGTGCAGTACTGATGGACATATCAGACTACCAGAGAAAAATGGATGATATATTATCAGACGCATCTAAATTCAGAGTAGAGCAAACAGTCAACAAGTCGGAGGACCTGGATGCAAAAATGAGGAAAGAAATCCAGTCACTTGTGAATGCAGGGACTCATCAGTGAGGCCACTGCAAAAAACGCTCACACCGCGTGGCTCCCAAACACCTCAGATGTACGGTCTACCCAAGCTTCACAAGCCCGGCATCCCACTAAGACCGATCCTTTCCATGGTTAACTCGGCACAACACCGAATGGCGAGATGGCTAGCTGAAATTTTAAAGCCAGTACGACAGTCTTTCGATCCAAGAACACTCAGAGATACATTCGAACTGGTGGAATTATTGGATACTATGGACATAAACAACAAACACATGGCATCCATGGATATTGCCTCTTTATTCACCAACGTTCCATTAGATGAGACCGTGAATATAATAAGCGAACTCATTAGAGACAAACAACTAAAACTAGGCATACCATCAGCTATTCTAGAGAGACTATTAAAATTATGTACTGCCAACATACAATTCAACTTTCTAAACAAGTCATACCGCCAAATTGACGGAGTGGCCATGGGGAAGCCCACTTGGACCTACTCTAGCGGACATCTTCATGGCACACTTAGAAGAAAAGAGATCCTCAGAAATCAATAACTTGGCCTTTTACCGTCGTTACGTGGACGATATACTAATTATCACCACAGACGAGCTACAAGCAACGTCGTTCCAGGCCACAATGAACGAGACACATAAAAACATCTCTTTATCTATGGAACACGAACACAACGAAGCGTTGCCGTTTCTAGATATCCTAATGAGACGTAGAGCAGACGGCACAATTCAAAGATCAGTGTACCGCAAAGAAACATGGACTGGCCAATACTTAAATTTTCAGAGCTTCGCACCTGTCCAATACAAACGGGGCTTAGTACGGACCCTGTTTGACCGTGCTAGGAAGATATGCTCCCAGGACACACTGACAGAGGAATTTAACACTCTGAAGAATGCCTTAAACCTGAATGGGTACTCCACAGGATTTATAAAGCGCCACTGCCAACAGCCCAAACCGAAATCAGAAGTAACTACAGTCCCTAAACTCAAAGTATTCATCCAGCTAACCTTCCGAGGAGATGACGTAATGCAATGTCTGCGGGACCGGCTCACCACAGCAGTCGAGCGAACATGCTGTGCTGCAGCTCTAGTCATCAGGTACCGAAACACACCGATCCCAGTCCCAGCAGTAAAAGAACCTGTAGCTTTGTACGCCAAATCAAATTGTATTTACCAATTTACATGCAGATGCGAGGCCATCTACATAGGCAGAACTGAGCGACAGTTACATTGCAGGGTTTCGGAACATATTCCGAATTGGTTGGACAAAATACTACACACAGAAGATGGTAGCCTAGGCAGGCCGACACACCGGAAAAGTCTGGCTTCATCGGTCGGGAGACATGTGCTCGAGACTGCTCACATGGTTGAAAGAGACAGTGCCTTCCGTGTGTTGTTCAACACACAAAGTAGTCGATTGTTAAAGTTTGCTGAAGCTATACTAATCAACCTTCGTAAGCCGTCCTTGTGTAAGCAGAAAGACATGTTAGTCAGTTTAAAATTACCGTGGTAGACAATCGACATTACTGTGCGAACATGTGTATATTTCAGTTTGAAGGATTTATCTAATTAATTCACGTAAGTTGTGTGATTTCTGCAGTATGTACCTGACGAGATGCAGCGAAATATGCCAGGTAATAAATCGTGCAATCTATTGTTTGTGTCTTCGTTATTCAAATTCATCACGGGAAAACATTGTTTTAAATTATTTGTTGTATTTATTTGTTAAAGCTAGAGTTGTTGAGTATGTTGTGTTGGGGAAGAATGAGAGGGGGCATGATCCAGGGGTGAGTGAGAGTAAGAAAGAAGGTGTCTACAGACTGAGTGAGTTTTGTGGATGGATTCTGGTGGTTTTTCTAGGACAATAATATTGGGTTAAAAAATTGTGGGTGTTGATTTCCCTCACTCCAGGGACGACACTAAAGTAATAAAGGATTACTACGACAGTAACTACACATCTCAATGTCGCTGTGTGATGAAAGTTCACATATGAATGTTGCTATTTGATGTAACTACATATCTCAATGTCGCTGTGTGATGAAAGTTCACAAATGAATGTTGCTATTTGATGTAACTACATATCTCAATGTCGCTGTGTGATGAAAGTTCACATATGAATGTTGCTATTTGATGTAAGTACACACCTGCATGTTGCTATTACACATCATAATTCGATGTTTGATGTACATCACATATAATCATTTGTTGTTTGATATTCAGTGAATACATTTTAGCGAGTTCCGATAGGGTAATGGCTAGACACTCACCCAACGGTCCGGTGATCAAAAGTTCGAATCCGGGTGCGAATTTTATAACCGACCTGGGTTCCTGGGTCGACCCAGTCTAAAATAGGTACCAGGAAATCTCTTGGGAGGTAAAGGCAGCGGGCGCGATACTGACCACGTCACGCATCGAGTGTCCACTGCTCAATAAGAATAATATGTAATTAAATGATCGGAGATGCCTTGAGGAGAATAAATCAAGAATTGCCATTGCGAATGTAGCCTTTTGCAAGATGAAAAACATACTGACCAATAAAAAGATATCAATTAAAACGAGAAAAAGAGTGTTGAAGTGCTACATAGAACCTGTACTTTTGTATGGATGTGAAGCGTGGACAATGAGCAGTCAAGCTGGGAAAAAAAAAAATTTGATGGCTGCGGAAATGTTGTTTCTGAGGAAAATGCAAAGAATACCATCAACCAATCAATCATGTGCCATGCCGGAAAGCGTGGGCGGTCATGACTCGCCATTTCACTCGATCACCAGAGTCGTGGATCAGCTCAGTGTTCCTGTCTCGTCCATGCCATGTGGCCAAGCCATCCAGGTATTTTCCTCTCGGTCTTCCTCTTGGTCTGTTCCCTTCGATCTTGCCAGTTGTCACTAAGTTCTCTAATCCATTTCTTCTCATAACATGCCCAAAAAATGTTGACTGTCTACGTCTAATTTCTCTAATCAGTTTACGATTTTCATTTGTCTCCTGTAGTACTTGGTCATTGGTTTTTCTGTCTGTCCATAGTATTCTTTGCATTTTCCTCAGAAACCACATTTCTGCAGCAATCAGATGTTTTTCAGCTTGACTGCACATTGTCCAAGTTTCACATCCATACAAAAGAACAGGCTCTATGTATCCCCTCACCACTCTTTTTCTCGTTTCAATTAACATCTTTTTATTGGTCAGAATGTTTTTCATCTTGCTAAAGGCTACTTTCGCCATGGCGATTCTTGTTCTAATCTCTTCAAGGCATCTCCCATCAGATGTTATGACTGTTCCGAGATAATTGTACCGATTCACTTGTTGAAGAATATTCCCATTTACTTGTATATTACATTGTGGTACTTCGTTCTTCTTAGTGACGACCATAACCTGTGTCTTCTTACAATTTAATTCCAACCCCAGCTGTTCACTGTGTACAACAACCGCGATCTACTAATTGTTGTAGATCTTGTGCATTGTCTGCAATCAATACTGTATCATCTGCATATCTAATGTTATTGACGTTTCGCCCTCCAATGCTGATTCCATTTATATCTTCTACATTTCTGAAAATATTTTCACTGTATAGGGAAAAAAGATCTGGAGACATTACACATCCCTGCCTAACACCTCTCTTAATAGGTTGATATTGTCCCACTTCATTATCAATCCTTATGGCAGCTTGTTGTTTCCAATATATGTTTTTTATAAGTCTAATGTCTTTCCCATCAATTTGTAGATCTGCAAGCATATCTACCATGTTGACATGTCTAACTCCATCAAAAGCCTTTGTGTAGTCAATAAAGCAAAAGTGTATATCCTTGTTTACTTCTATAGCACGTTCAATAACTGTTCGCAGCATTTACACCGCATTTACTGTACCCTTTCCTTCTATAAACCCACATTGTTCTTCCCCTATTTCAGGTTGTATTTTCTTCACCATTCTTTGCATGATAATTCGTAGCAAAATCTTTGTGATGTGACTCATTATACTAATTGTTCTATGTTGATCACATTCCAAGACTCCTGATTTCTTTGGGATTGCAATAAATACAGAGTTACATAATTCAGAAGGTATATCTCCAGTACCATATAATGTGTTCAGCAGTCTAGTGACTTGCTATAGTCCAAATTCTTCTAAAGCTTTAATCATTTCTGTTATGATGTTATCCGCACCGGAGGCCTTGCCAGCTTTCATATGCTTAAGAACAATTCGAACCTCCATCTTCAAAATTGGCGGTCCTTCATTATTAAATCTAATATCATACTGTTCCTCTCTGTTAACATTATAAAGATTTTTCACATAATCTGTCCATACATGTAGAATCTGATCTTTTCCTGTTATGATTTTGCCATCTTTAGTTTTTACACATCCACCCTGGTGAAGAGGTTAAGAATACCATGGACAGACAGAAAAAACAATGAACAAGTCCTTCAAGAAACAAACGAAGATCGTAAACTGGTTAGAATCATTAGACGTAGACAGTCAAAATTCTTTGGGCATGTTATACCGGTAAGAAGAAATGACTTGGAAATCTTGGTGACTGTCGTGCCTTCCTTTAAAGTGTCGTCCCTGGAGTGAGGGGAGTCAACACCCACATTATAATTTTTCTTCCCTATCCATATCCTGAAGAATCCACCAGCTTCCGTCCAACACATTCCATCAGCCCGTGGACACCCTTTCCTCTCTCTTTCTCTCTCTCTCTCTCTCTCACTGTCGCACTATGCCCCCTCTCATTCTTCCCCACGCAACATATTCAACAACTCTTGCTTCTAAAAATTAATAAAGATTAATTTATTAAAAGAAAAGTGTAACGTATATGAGACGTGTATGCGAAGAAAATGTGTGTCGTGTATTCTAATGTAAATGTATATGTCAGACCACAGAGTTCATGTTCAGAGTCCACTCATCGTGGCAAGGATTACACGACATCACAAGAATCAGTACAATGGACCTCACCGAAGTCGTGTCCTTCTCTCCAGACATGTCCTCCTCCAGGAGCTCTGATGACCATGAGATCTGAATCCCATTCAACTATATAATCCGTGGAAAAAATAATATTATTGTTCCTAACACAACTGTTCCTAATAGTTTATAGAAACTCAGACTTCATAATTCCTGCGCAGTGAAAAAAACATGGAACACTGTCCTATGGACATGACGTTTTGTCTTCTTGCGAAATGTTCTATAGTTCTCACTATTAAACAGTTATTGTCTATACTCCAATAGAGTCCTTTATTTATGTTCTAGTCATAAGTGAACTGAATATCCATCACTACTGGTGTGTTAAAACTGGTATGACCTAAAACTCATTCGGTATTTATCCTGTGGGATACATATACCATTCAGCTCCACTGAGCAATGTTTATCAGCTTCTTCTAGCATAGACCCATTGATAAAGTTGCTGGCCAATCTTCCTGCGCCAAACTTTATCCGGGATCGGATTTTTCCTTGGTTCCGTGTTCTTCCTTCCAACCAGAGGGAACCTTATACGGCACTGCAGTTTTTACTCAATCACATCTAAGTTTGCCATGACAGGCACGTGTAAAATAAATATAATATATCCCGCACACGTTAGATGTTAACTCCCTAACCGCAGTGCCAAAGCACGTCTTCCTAGATCGACGTTTCGAGTTACACTCGTTGTGTCCAAAATCTGGTTTTTGACAACTGCCTAAAATTGGTCACGTGACGTTATTTTAGATGTGCACACAGGTGTTATTTTGGGCCGATCATCCCTTGTCAGGAATCCATCTACCCTGGCTTAGTCACTGTCAGAGTTGTCATCACTTGTTTTGACTCCCAAAACAATCCAGCGAGTTCCTGTACGATCCCAACAACGAGCTTCCACAACACGCCGCCAATCCGCGTGATGTCCGGAAACTCTAAATGACAGACGGGACTATTACATGTCCCTAGCTGGCAATTATACGTTGATCCGGACCTGTTGATAAACTATCAAAGTGGTGTATTGAGTCATCTCACTCACTTCCCCTACACATCTGCAGCTGTTAACTTTGCCCGACCTGTGATGGTTGACATCTGATTGTAACCAGGATCTGACGGGTTCTATCTGTATTCGAATGTTGATAAACTGTCAAAGCGATGCAGGGATTTATCTCACTCACCACCGAATGTTCCTAATCTGTCGACCAGATGTAAACACGTGCAGCTGCAACCCCGACTGTTTTCTCTGGATTTGTTGAAACAACCTGTGGCCTCGAACATGCCGCTAATCAGAACGCCTTTTATTCTCATCACTGGTTAAATCACGTTGGTCTATTATGTGACAGTGACGACCGGCAAGATCGAAGGGAAGAGACCAATGGGAAGACCGAGAGGTAAATACCTGGATGGCTTGGCCATGTGGCATGGTCAAGACAGGAACACAGAGCTGATCCACGACTCTGGTGATCGAGTGAGATGGCAGAACGTGACCACCCACGCTTATGGGCATGGCACATGATGAATAGATGTAATTAAACACAGAAGACACAAACAATATGTTGCACAGTTTATTGCCTGGCATAATTCCCTGCATCTCGCCAGGTGCATACGGCAGAGTTATATATCATATGATGTGAATAGATTAATAATACTTTGGCTGAAACACTTCAAACAGGTCATCACAGGTATTGTTCGAATGTGGAGCATTTGTTATATCCGCGGTAATTTCAAATTTAACACGAACACTTTCTGTATGCACAAAACTGGCTATAACCATCTAATTGCTAAGGCCTCACTATATTTGAGCAATCGTTTATTGGTATATAATAAGGAAGATAAGAAACGCTTTTTCTTTGTTAATTTTATGAGCGTAATTTATGAGGGCCGGTCTCCCTGGTGTAGGAGTTAAGGACGTTGTTCGTAATCCCGTATACCCACGTATGGAACACAGCTGCACGAGATTCAGCAGCGGATCGTGTTGCGCTGGTTACTTACGGAGGTATGTGAGCCGGTCGTTCAGAAAGCAATGGCAAACTAATGAACGGAAAAACTTGCCAAGACATCAACAGCAGCTGGAAAATGCTGGTATTGTCTGAAATGTCCTGTAAAGGATATGCGAAAAAGAAATTATGAGGAGTTAATAAATCACCGAGGAGGGTGCTTTATAGCCTGTCGACTGCACAGGAATTCCTGAAGACTCTTGAAGTCTCATTTCCACCCACACTCCAGAGTCTCCGTGGCGAAGTTGTCAAGCCGTCTTATTCAGGTTCCAAAGGTTGTGGGTTCGATTTCCGACCGCGTCCTTCGGTTCAAGAGTGAATTTTTTCGGAGACTTCTGAGGGTCGTCGCTGGAGCTACAGAGTTTGTGCTTTGTGCGACGCTGCTGAAAGATATTGCACCATGTGGGATAATAATCCGGTGCAATGAAACGTGTAGTACACATGTGAATATTGATGTGTGATGCAAGTACTTACATCCGACAGCAGCATTCATATGTGTACTCACATCACATGTACGTGTACACACATTGTTCATTTTAAGCGACTGTTTTCCACCCACACTGTTATGTGTTCGGTTATTGGATTTGCTAATTATCTGTCCGCTCTATCTATGTATGTTGCTTGGCACTCACACTGGCATTTATAGATGCAGTTTAATGTGCTGTACTGAAACATAGGTTATTTTACAGATGGGGTAGGTATCGGGGTGGTTTTATATCTGATCATTGGTTCAGCAGAAAAGTATTTTGGTTTACTGCTGTTTTGAGACAACGTGTATTCGTTTCATTATGTCATCCCCTCTAGAGGTTAGCTGAAGAAACAATTCAAGTTCGAGAAACCGACCTCTGTCTGTCTGTCTGTCTGTCTGTCTGTCTGTCTGTCTGTCTGTCTGTCTGTCTGTCTGTCTGTCTGTCTGTCTGTCTGTCGGTCGGTCGGTCGGTCGGTCGGTCGGTCGGTCGGTCGGTCGGTCGGTCGGTCGGTCGGTCGGTCGGTCGGTCGGTCGGTCGGTCTGGCTGGCTGGCTGGCTGGCTGTCTGTCTCTGTGTGGGGGAGGGGGGGGGGGAGGGAGACCTATTTTGAAATGTGCTAACAGAGCTATGGGTTAGTAACCACTCAGCACTGTTCATTAGGAAGCAGCGGTAGCGTAGTGGCTGGACACTTGACGGCCGACCGCGTGTAAATGGGTTCGACATGCAGCTGGGCATGTTCGGATGTTTAAAAATGGGCCTGTACTCCCAGGTAGAGCCCGCTTTAAATGGGCACCAATAATCTCTTCGGAAATAAAGTCGGCCTGTAATATAGTGATCACATCACCACCCGAATGTCGATTGGTCTATACACATATAGGATTCCCCCGAGGCCTGTAACAGTGTCCTTTACTGGCTGAGCACTGTTTATTGTTGGGAGGTGTAATGGCTAGCACGCTTACCTGTATGTATTTTTACACAGGGCCAGTAATGGCTAGCACACTTACTTGTATGTATTTCTATACAGGGCCAGTAATGGCTAGCACGCTTACCTTATGTATGTATTTCAATACAGGGCCAGTAATGGCTAGCACACTTACCTGTATGTATTTCTATACAGGGCCAGTAATGGCTAGCACACTTACCTGTATGTATTTCTATACAGGGCCAGTAATGGCTACCACTCTTACCTTATATATGTATTTCTATACAGGGCCAGTAATGGCTACCACTCTTACCTTATATATGTATTTCTATACAGGGCCAGTAATGGTTAGCACACTTACCTGTATGTATTTCTATACAGGGCCAGTAATGGCTAGCACACTTACTTGTATGTATTTCTATACAGGGCCAGTAATGGCTAGCACACTTACTTGTATGTATTTCTATACAGGGCCAGTAACGGCTAGCACACTTACCTTATGTATGTATTTCAATACAGGGCCAGTAATGGTTAGCACGATTACCTGTATGCATTTCTATACAGGGCCAGTAATGGCTATCACTCTTACCTTATGTATGTATTTCTATACACGCCCAGTAATGGCTAGCACACTTACTTGTATGTATTTCTATACAGGGCCAGTAATGGCTATCACACTTACCTGTATGTATTTCTATACAGGGCCAGTAATGGCTATCACTCTTACCTTATGTATGTATTTCTATACAGGGCCAGTAATGGCTAGCACACTTACCTGTATGTATTTCTATACAGGGCCAGTAATGGCTAGCACACTTACCTGTATGTATTTCTATACAGGGCCAGTAATGGCTACCACTCTTACCTTATATATGTATTTCTATACAGGGCCAGTAATGGCTACCACTCTTACCTTATATATGTATTTCTATACAGGGCCAGTAATGGTTAGCACACTTACCTGTATGTATTTCTATACAGGGCCAGTAATGGCTAGCACACTTACCTTGTATGTATTTCTATACAGGGCCAGTAATGGCTAGCACACTTACTTGTATGTATTTCTATACAGGGCCAGTAACGGCTAGCACACTTACCTTATGTATGTATTTCAATACAGGGCCAGTAATGGTTAGCACGATTACCTGTATGCATTTCTATACAGGGCCAGTAATGGCTATCACTCTTACCTTATGTATGTATTTCTATACACGCCCAGTAATGGCTAGCACACTTACTTGTATGTATTTCTATACAGGGCCAGTAATGGCTATCACACTTACCTGTATGTATTTCTATACAGGGCCAGTAATGGCTATCACTCTTACCTTATGTATGTATTTCTATACAGGGCCAGTAATGGCTAGCACACTTACCTGTATGTATTTCTATACAGGGCCAGTAATGGTTAGAACTTACCTGTATGTATTTCTGTACAGGGCCAGTAATGGCTATCACTCTTACCTTATGTATGTATGTCTATACAGGGCCAGTAATGGCTATCAATCTTACCTTATGTATGTATTTCTATACAGGGCCAGTATTGGCTATCACTCTTACCTTATGTATGTATTTCTATACAGGGCCAGTAATGGCTAGCACACTTACCTGTATGTATTTCTATACAGGGCCAGTAATGGCTAGCACACTTACCTGTATGTGTTTCTATACAGGGCCAGTAATGGCTAGCACACTTACCTGTATGTATTTCTATACAGGGCCAGTAATGGCTAGCACACTTACCTTATGTATGTATTTCTATACAGGGCCAGTAATGGCTAGCACACTTACCTTATGTATTTCTATACAGGGTCAGTAATGACTAGCACACTTACCTGTATGTATTTCTATACAGGGCCAGTAATGGCTAGCACACTTACCTGTATGTATTTCTGTACAGGGCCAGTAATGGCAATCACTCTTACCTTATGTATGTATTTCTATACAGGGCCAGTAATGGCTAGCACACTTACCTGTATGTATTTCTATACAGGGCCAGTAATGGCTAGCACACTTTCTTGTATGTATTTCTATACAGGGCCAGTAATGGCTAGCACACTTACCTTATGTATGTATTTCTATACAGGGTCAGTAATGGTTACCACTCTTACCTTATGTATGTATTTCTATACAGGGCCAGTAATGGCTACCACTCTTACCTTATGTATGTATTTCTATACAGGGCCAGTAATGGTTAGCACACTTACCTGTATGTATTTCTATACAGGGCCAGTAATGGCTAGCACACTTACCTTATGTATGTATTTCTATACAGGGTCAGTAATGGCTAGCACGCTTACCTGTATGTATTTCTATACAGGACCAGTAATGGCTACCACTCTTACCTTATGTATGTATTTCTATACAGGGCCAGTAATGGCTACCACTCTTACCTTATGTATGTATTTCTATACAGGGCCAGTAATGGTTAGCACACTTACCTGTATGTATTTCTAAACAGGGCCAGTAATGGCTAGCATACTTACTTGTATGTATTTCTATGTAAGGCCAGTAATGGCTAGCACACTTACCTTATGTATGTATTTCTATACAGGGCCAATAATGGTTAGCACGCTTACCTGTATTCATTTCTATACAGGGCCAGTAATGGCTATCACTCTTACCTTATGTATGTATTTCTATACAGGGCCAGTAATGGCTAGCACACTTACCTTATATATGTATTTCTATACAGGGCCAGTAATGGTTAGCACACTTACCTGTATGTATTTCTGTACAGGGCCAGTAATGGCTAGCACACTTACCTTATGTATGTATTTCTATACAGGGTCAGTAATGGTTAGCACACTTACCTGTATATATTTCTGTACAGGGCCAGTAATGGCTAGCACACTTACCTGTATGTATTTCTATACAGGGCCAGTAATGGCTAGCACACTTACCTTATGTATGTATTTCTATACAGGGTCAGTAATGGTTAGCACGCTTACCTGTATGTATTTCTCTACAGGGCCAGCAATGGTTACCACTCTTACCTTTGTATGAATTTCTATACAGGGCCAGTAATGGCTACCACTCTTACCTTATGTATGTATTTCTATACAGGGCCAGTAATGGCTACCAGTCTTACCTTATGTATGTATTTCTATACAGGGCCAGTAATGGCTACCACTCTTACCTTATGTATGTATTTCTATACAGGGCCAGCAATGGTTAGCACGCTTACCTTATGTATGTATTTCTATATGTAGTATACATATTTCCTGTATATGTTTCTATATGTGTATTGTGTTTGCGTAGGAAATGTGTGTGTCGGTGGGGGAATGTGTGTCGGTGGAGGATGTGTGTGTGGGTGTTGGGGTGTGTGGGTGGTTGTGAAATGTGTGGGTGGGCGGGGAAATATGTGTGTGGATGGAAAGATGTGTGAGTGTGGGTGGTTGATGTGTGAGTGGGTGAGGGACATGTGTGTGTTGGTGCCGGATATGCGTGTGTAAGAGGTATGTGTGTGTGGTTGGAGGGTGTGTGAGTGGGTTGAGCATGTGTGTATGTGGGTGAGCTTGAGTGGAATGGGGTATGTGAGAGTGGGTGGAAAGATGCGTGTGGGTGGGTGAGGGATGTGTGGGTGGGTGGGTGCGAGATGTCTGGGTTGGTGGCGGGATCTGTGAGTGGGTGGAGGGATGAGTAGGGGATGTGTAGTGAGTTGGGGATGTGTTGTGGGTGGGGGATGTGTTGGTATGCATGGGTGATGTGTAAGTAGGTGAAGGATGTGTGTGTGGGTTGGTGCGGGATGTGTGTGTGTGGGAGGGGGATATGCCACATAACATGAGGAGCTCGAGACTGCACTTGAAACCATTGACCTGGTTTGTATCAACAGTGGCTGTGTCACCAGGACAGCAAGCCGTCCAGGCGATGAGGACAGTGCTATTGATCTGGCGCTAGTTTCACCTTCACTCACTACAGTGTGTAGATGGGGTGTCCTAGGACACCACGGCAGCGACCACCACCCTTGCATTATATTGGTGGAGAAAGGCAGAACCAGACAGCACAAGCTAAAGGTAAAGACTTTCCAGTATGACAGTACAGGGCAAATCAAATCAAATCAACTTTATTAGGGTCACAAATTGGGCGCGCAGGCCCGTCTTACATTCGGCCCTTCCAATCACTCGTCTTTCGTTCATCAAGAGCATTATACATTTACATAGGAAGAAAAATAAACATTGTGAAATGAATGTTGTAAATATAAACAAGGCTAATTACCATGTTATGAGGCTCATCTCCCACCTACCCATACATCACTCCACCCACACAACACGCCCACCTACCCACACACACGCGCACCAAGGGACACATATACACCCCACCTACCCACAAACACGCACACCAAGGGACACATACATACCCCACCAACCGACCCATCCCCCTCCCGAACATCCCCCAACCCGCACACACTGCCCTCACCTGATCCCCAACCAAACACACTCGCCACCCACAAACATTCCCCCACCAACCCACACATCCCACGCCCATCCACATACACATCCTAACCCACACATCCTCTCACCCACCCAACACCTCAAACCACCCATCCCCCAGCCACATCTTTATCGACAACATATTCCCCACCCCATGCACACAATCCCCCACCAACCCACACATCGCACATCCACTCACACATCCCCAAACCAAACACACACATCCCCACCAACTAACATGTCCCCCCCCCCCACACACACACACACACACATTTCCCTAACCACCCATACATCCCCATCCACTCACACACACCCCACCACCCACACATTACAACTTCCACCCACCCACACATGCCATAACCTAATCCCCCACCACACAATCCCCCACCCGCACATCACATACACCCCCTACCACGCACTATTCCCAACCCACGCACCACACACACACATCCCTCACCAACACAATCCCCACTTACACACCACACACATATCCCCCACCCAGATACCACACAATATTCCCACCCACACCTACACAGATACCCTTACCCATCCACCCCACATACCCCACTCACACACCACAAAAATCCCCCACCCCACACACACATACCTCACCCACACAATATCCCCAACCAACACACCACACACCTCTCCCCACCCACACACGCAGTCCCTACCCGTCACCAACAGACACTCACTCACGCAAACATCCTCCACTACGCATCCCACACACCCACCCCAACCAAAACATCTCTCGATCACAATACCCTACCCACACACACCCTCCACCCACTTACACATCCCACCCCAACACATACAACTCCCTCACCCCACCTACACATCCCTAAGCCACTCACACACCCCCACCCACACATTCCCCATCCACACACACACATCTCCCACCCACACACCCCACATACTTCCCCCAACCACCACAATCCACTACTCACCCACACATACACCCCACCCATACGCACATTCCCCGCACCCATCACACACATCCCCACACCACACACTATCCTCCACCCATACCACCACAAACATACCTCCACCCACACATCATTCACACATCCCCCACCAACACACCGCACGCATATCTCAAACCCACACACCATACACTTCTCCCTACCCGCCCTTGCATCCCAATCCACCCAACACAATCCCCTACCCACACAACCCCGCCTCCACACATACTTCCTCAAACCATCCACACATCTCCACCCACATAAACACACATCCCCGCATCCGCCCATACACATATCCTCCACCCATACACACATCCCCCACACCCATTCCAACACCCCTACTTTCACCCCACACATCCATCCACACATCCACCAACACCCACAAATACCACTACCCACCAAAACCCACAACCCCAACCCATCCAAACGCATACCCACACCCACACAACCCCCACCCACACATATCCCCACACTCACACACATCCTCCACATACACTCACACTTCCTCACATCTAGAC
>JACEFZ010009167.1:0-22841 GCA_014155875.1 Cepaea nemoralis
TTCTTTAGTTTATATATATATATATATATATATATATATATATATATGGCACTCTTCCGAATTCCGGTCCCAAATAGTTCCGCAGTGAATGATAGTGAATAAGAATCCCTTACAGGACCTCATTGTGTGATTACTTCCGTTTTGACTACTTCCTTAGTTACATATAAATAAATACGGAGATACCGATACTGATACAGAGGCTTTCAATACACTTGTTTCTACTTGATGTAAAGAAATATTATAATGCCAGGCAGACCATCAGCTCGGGTAGAGTGTTACAACTGGATGCTGCGTAACAATCCATTGTTGGGAGGATTTGATGCTCAGGGACAGTCAGTGGTCGTTGAAGCTGACGAGAGCTACTTTTTCCACCGAAAGTACCGCCGTGGTCACTTTCGTCGTGGTCAATGGGTAGTTGGCCTGGTTGAACGTGGTAGTGGTGGTCGTTGCTGGTTGGAAGTTGTGGAAAGGCGAGATGCGACAACACTGGAACGCATTATAAGTGATCACGTCTTACCAGGAACGACCATTGTCACCGATGCCTGGCGAGGCTACAACAACGTAGGTCAACTAAACCATGGCATCTACGATCATAGTTCATACAGTTATTGTTCATGCCAATAACTTTGTTGACCCTGTACACAGTGACATTCACACCCAAACAATTGAAGGGTTGTGGATGCAAGTAAAAAGGAAACAAAGATACCAAGGTGGCACTAGTCATACAGTGTTTAACACTTATTTAGCAAAATTTCAGTGGCGCCACAGTCACAAAGTACATGTTTTCGGACAATATTTACAACTTTTGTGCCACAATTTCGAGATATAATTTCATATGATGCAGGCTGCTGTAGGTTTGATTGATCATTATCATTGTCAGCAGGCTGCTGTGGGTCTGATTAAACATTATCATTGTCAGCAGGCTGCTGTGGGTCTGATTGATCATTATCATTGTCACCAGGCTGCTGTGGGTCTGATTGATCATTATCATTGTCACCAGGCTGCTGTGGGTCTGATTGATCATTATCATTGTCACCAGGCTGCTGTGGGTCTGATTGATCATTATCATTGTCACCAGGCTGCTGTGGGTCTGATTGATCATTATCATTGTCACCAGGCTGCTGTGGGTCTGATTGAACATTCTCTGAAGCATGATTTTTATTTGCGCTCCCTTTCTTTGAACTCAAGTGTAGTCCATACACAATACATATTCATGCATTGGACTGAACTTTGAACTCAAGTGTAGTCCATACACAATACATATTCATGCATTGGACTGAACTTTGAACTCAAGCGTAGTCCATACACAATACATATTCATGCATTGGACTGAACTTTGAACTCATGTGTAGTGCATACACAATACATATTCATGCATTGGACTGAACTTTGAACTCAAGTGTAGTCCATACACAATACATATTCATGCATTGGACTGAACTTTGAACTCAAGCGTAGTCCATACACAATACATATTCATGCATTGGACTGAACTTTGAACTCATGTGTAGTGCATACACAATACATATTCATGCATTGGACTGAACTTTGAACTCAAGTGTAGTGCATACACAATACATATTCATGCATTGGGCTGAACTTTGAACTCATGTGTAGTGCATACACAATACATATTCATGCATTGGACTGAACTTTGAACTCAAGTGTAGTCCATAAGTCGTGCTGGACTGAACTTTGAACTCAAGTGTAGTGCATACACAATACATATTCATGCATTGGGCTGAACTTTGAACTCAAGTGTAGTGCATACACAATACATATTCATGCATTCATGCATTCATGCATTTTATTTCATCTGCAAATTTCTCTTTGACTGTAATTTCTTGTAGGTTTTCTCTGTTATATGTTGGGTGTAACCTTTGTAGTTTAGCATAGAAAGCTCTCTTAAGTTTTATTTTAAATTTTGCCCCAACGAGGAAGTGGTCGCTGTGTCACTCAGCTCTTCTATAGCTTCTAACTTGTATGTTTGATGCATTTCTGTTGTTAATTAAAATATGATGTATTTGATTATAGTTTCTCTTGTCACATGATTTCCAAGTTTGTTTGTGTATATCCTTTCTTTGCAGTCTGGTACTGGTAATCTGCAGTCCTTTGGCTTCTGCCAGGTTGATGACTCTCCATCCATTATCATTTGAAGTTGTATGTAGGCTTTCCATACCGGCAACTTTTTAATGAGTTTGCTCTCTACCTATTTTTGCGTTGAAGTCTCATAACGCAATCAGGATGTCCTGTTTGGGGGTTTCTTCTATGACATCCTCCATGTTAGACAAATCAGTGTTGAGATGTTGTGTTTGCTTGTGATGTGTGATGTAAGTGAATCTAATGAATAAGTGTCAGGATGTTGCATCTTGTGTCTATTCGTCACAAGTACAAAAGTGTTGTCTGTCTTACGTAGAAAGACTGGGTGTTGGTGTTGTATTGTTGGGTCATCACGTTGAGATGTTTAACTTGTCTTTCCCTAATAGTATTTTCGTTGGTTTTTATTTTATCTACAGGATAAGCCAGCAATTCTAGGTTTAGATGTGAGATTTTCCTGGGTTTTTAGTGCACTAGAAGTTTTTGGTAAATTAGTTTTTAGTATACTAGAAGTTTTTGGTGGATTAGTTTTTGGTTGATTGGGATTTAGTGCACTGGAAGATTTTGCAACACTTAGGAATTTTGTTTGTTGGAATAGTGTTTTTGCTGTTTGGTTTTGCTGGATTATAACTTCTGTGTTGATGCTACATGTCTGTATATTATTGTCCCTTTCTCCTCACATCACCATACCAGAAGTAAGTTGTTCTTGCTCCTGTTTTCACAAAAATGGATGCCACCCATGTATTACTCATGCTCATATGGCATATTCCCGATTTTAAAAAGCTAAATGTAAGCATGTTTTCTGTATATCAATCGCTAGCCATGCTTGACCTTTGTCATATGAAGACAATATGTGTTTGTGTTTTCTCAACAAAAAAAACTTGTTTTCCCCCAAAATAAAGGATCCAATTTTCTTGTGTACGATATTGTGAGGCATTTAACACAGTAGATTGTTCCTTGTTGAGATATCTATGCCATTTGTAGTTTGTTTTTTTTTTTTTGGGGGGGGGGGGAGGGGGGAGTGTGTGTGTGTGACATGCCTGTCAGTTGAGAAGTGAGCATTCTAGTTAGGTGACATCAAGGTTGGGTTTGTTGTTGGTAGTGCCTCTGTGAACTGTTTGTTGCCCTCAGATTCCATCAGCATTGTCATCAGGCTGCTGTGGGTTTGATTGAAAATTCTCTGAAGCATGTTTTTTATTTGCGCTTGCTCGCTTTGAACTCAAGCGTAGTCCATACACACTATTTCAAGTAATGCTGGAATGAACTTTGCATGTGGATTAGCTTCCCCTATTAACAGTGTCCCTTGCCATAAAGTGAATGCACTCCGACTTCAGAGGTACTTGTAATTTACATCTCCAAGCAAGGACGATAGGTCAGCATTTTGGTCAAACTGCCCGGTGTAGGGGTTGAGCCCCTTACCTCGGCATCAGCACACCGGATGTTTAAGAACACGTGTTCTTATCCATTCGGCCATGCTGACCTACAAGTATGGAGTTGAACCCAGGGATCTGAGTCAGAGACCAAATATAACTAGAAAACATTGTCAAATGAATTTTGTAAACATAAACAATACATATTACCATGTTATGAGACACATCCACCACCCACCCACACATCCCCCATTCACCCCAACTCCCCCACCCAACCACACACACAACCCAGATACACAAACATGCCTCCACCCATCCACCACATCCTCACACCTACACATCTCCCCACCTACACACATCTCCCCACCCACTCACAAATCCTCCACCCATCCCATTACCCACCCACATATCCTCCACCCACACACCTCCAACCACCCAGCCAAACACACATCCCTCAACCACACATCCCTCAACCACACATCCAACACACACACACACACACACATCTCCCAGCCAACTCACATATCCCGCACACAAATTCCTCACCCACCCACATAATCTCCCATCTCCATTAGCTATAAGTGTGTTGTTTAAACTATTTGTAAATTCAATTATTATACTTTATTATTGTTATTACACACATTTTTCTATATTTTTCTTTGGTTGCTTTTGCTGTTCATGTAATTAAAAGTAACGTGTTATTGGATAGTGATAATAAAGGATTTGAAAATCAGACTTTAAAAAATGTTTTCTTTTCTTTTCTGCTTCACATTTATTTTTGTTTGCACTTCTATCTGCACATACATTCTTTCTACCAATCCATGTAGATTATTTCTCATCAACAAGATGTGTCATGACGAGAGAGAGAGAGAGAGAGAGAGAGAGAGAGAGAGAGAGAGAGAGAGAGAGAGAGAGAGAGAGAGAGAACTTTCTGACAGGCAGAAAGGCAAGGGCATGTTCTTAAGTGTGTGTGTGAGAGAGAGAGATTTTTATAGGTATAACTTTATGACAGGCAGACAGATGACGGTGTGTTCTTAAGTGAGGGAGAGAGAGAGGCATAACTTTCTGATTGGCAGACAGGCGAGTTTGTGTTCTTAAGTGAGAAAGGAAGGGGGAGGAAGAGAGATAGAGGAGAGAGAGAGAAAGAAAGAAAGTTATTGGGATAATGTTATGGCAGGAAGACAAATGAGGACTTTCAAATGCAAGCGAGCGAACGATCGTGTGAGAGAGAGGAGACAGGTATAGATAAAAAAAGAGGTAGAAAGGAAAATAAAGGTTGTTGTCATTATGAGTTTATGCAAGAAGACAGATGACGACATATTCTTAGGTGGGTACGTCAGTTATATAAACCCCACTGGGCAGAAGAGACATGGGCAAGGTCTGCTGGTAAAGAAAGGAGTAAAGCATGTGGCACTTGACTTGAGCCAGGACTGTTTTGAATGACCATGGGAGTGATCACATGCCATGCTCAGTCCTGATCTCTACGTCCAGAAAAGTCAAGGCTGGGAGAGCGCGCAAGACCTTCCGGTATGAGTGGAGCGACAGCCTTCTTGGACGCCTCAGACAAGGGGCATGCAACAGGACTGTTAAAACTCCTTTTTTGCATCCCCCATGGTGGACCCCAGAAGTAGACAATGCGTGAAAAGCAAAGAGAGCTGCAGTGAAGCAGCTAAGGAAATTGCGACAGACACCACTAAGCTCACGAGAAGAAGTGGACATAGCGGAAAATGACAAGAAAGACAAGGTGGAGGCTATCAAGTGATGTGCTGCAGAGGCCAAGAAAGTAAAATGGGAATGTTTTATGAAGGAGATTGGAGGTGATAAAACACTGCATAAATTCTGGAAACTGTACAGACAAATGCAAAGAAAAGATCGGCCTATGGCAGTGGGAACAATTTATAAAGAGGATGGGGTACGCGTGACAACAGACAAAGAGAAAGGGGAGGCGTTTCTCCAGAGATTTTTAGAGCAGACCAATCACAGTGATGGGGATACCAGGGATGCAGTTAGAGTGGAATTATCTGGCACAATAGAGAATATGCCTTACGAAGACATCATATTGTTTGAAGATGTTAAACATATTTTGAAAAAGGCAAAAGACACGGCACCAGGGCCTGATGGTGTCAGGTATGGCCACATGAAGGCTTTGAGCGATGTGGACCTGAAGGAGATGGCCGGCTGCTTTAATCAGAGCATTAGGACAGCGTCAGTACCGCAGGATAGGCTGCATAGCTACCTCATCCCTCTCCCAAAACCATACAAGGATCATTCAAAGCTTGGCGGCTTTAGGATCATCACCCTTCAAAATACATTTGGGAAGGTTATAGAGAAGATAGTCGCTGTTAAGCTGCAGGATGGTGTTGGAAAGGGGGAAGCTTCTTCCAAGAGGCGTGGGGAGCTACAGGCCAGGAAAAGATACCTGGTCAAATCGGCCACCTTTGCCTTTGACGTTTATCAGGAGTTCCAGAGTTGACAGGAAACGATGGCGGCAGTAACAGTGAAAGAAATCAAGGCTGTGCTTCGACGATCAAAAAACAGCGCTCCAGGGCCAGATGGCATAAGATACAACGACATCAATATGTGTACCGACAACGAGCTAGAGGAACTAGCAGACATGTACCATAGCAGTATAGGGAGTGCTAGCATCAAGGAGGAGTGGTTACACAGCTATCTGATTCCCTTGCAAAAGCCTGGCAAAGACCACACAAAAATTAAGGGTTATCGAGTTATAACCATGCAGAATACAATAGGCAAGCTGCTGGAGAAGTTAATTGCCAGGAAAATATCAAACCAGCTAGAGAGGCGAGGGTTTTTCCCACCTACCCTGGGTGAGTACCGTCCAAAAAGAAAAACCTGGGCCAATGCAGCAGTTTGTGCCCATGATGTCTATGAAGGTTTCCACTCAGGCATTGAAACCTTTGCTGCAGCGATTGATCTTGAGGACGCGTAAAACAGAGTATCATTGGATTTCTTAATGCTTCAGCTTCTTGAACTCAAAATAAGTCCATTCCTCCTTAGTTGGATCGCTGCAGCCCTCTTCCAAAGGAAAGCAGTTTTTAGATGTGGCAGTTGGACGTCGGAACCAACAACAATATATCCTGGCCTACCACAGAGATCACCATTATCTCCAGTACTGTTCAATGTCTACACTGTGAGAATAACCAGCGAGCAGATCACGGGACCGGGGAGGACATTGTCATATGCCGACGATGTTTTAGTGTATCACCAGGGTAAGGATAGAGAGGAGGTTGCTGTGGAACTACAAACCGAACTCAATCACATAAGTACTTGGTGTGTTGAGGCTGGAGTAATGGTCAACCCAACAAAGGCAACAGTGACTTGGTTCTCGTTGAATAATCATATTGTCAACACTCCAACACCAACTGTAAATCTGTGTTCAGAGACGGCGGAAAGAACGCAGGCAATGAATTACCTGGGGATACGATTTGATCGAAGCCTAGCTTATAATCAGCACATAGACCAGGTGATAACAAAGGCCAAGCAAGGTTTGGCTGCGATGCGGGTGATGGCGGCAGCAAACTGTGAGCAGCGCCATCTATGTCTTCTATACGAAGGGCTGGTCATGTCTGTTCTTGAGTATGCGATGGCAATCCTGACTCTCAGTCTTAAGCAAATAGAAAGGATGGAAAGGATACAGAATGAAGCTATTCGCATCATTCTTGGATGTACAAGAGATACAGCATGCAGGGCGATGCGCTAACTTCTTGATTTTCCAACCATTGAAGACAGAATACAAGTTTGCAAGGCTCGCGCCTACCTCAAACACATAACATCCACTGCATAGTGAAATTATGAAGGTGAAGGTCAGCAGGTTAAAAAGAGGGCGGTCGTGGATGGGTCAAGCCGAAGACATTCTTCAACTGGTATGTTCACTTGAGGACTTAGAACCTGGCGTGGAGTGGGTACAAGTGCCAACAGATTTCTGCACATCCTTATCAGTTTGCATCCAACTAGACAGAAAATGCAGACAAGAAAACCCGGCAGCTGTGGAGGCGGAAGTACAAGCGTTGATTTTCGAGAATTCGCTAGACGGTGATGCTGTCATTTACACAGATGGGTCGGTCGTCCGACATGTGAGGAGCTCATGGGTCTTTACGGCTCAGGCCGGAGGGAGAATTGTGAAGGAGGACTCTGGTACTTTTGCTGAGACCACAAGTAGCCTGACTATAGAAGTCATGAAAGTAAGTAAAGCATTAACATGGCTCGAGACACAGACATTCACTAGGGCATGTTACCTTAGCGACTCAATAAACATGCTCAAGAGGATAGAGATGGGGGAGATCCGAAGAGAGTGGTTGCTGTCTCTGGAGCGGTCTCGGCTGGCAAAGATTAGTTTCATCTTCGGGAGTACAAGGGAATGAGCGGGCTGACAGGCTCGCAGGTAACGCTACTGTGGGGGGGGGGGGTTGTAGGTGGAGGATGTGTGAGTGGGTGGGGAGATGTGTATGGGGAATGTATATGGGGGATGTGTGTGTGTGAGTGGTTGATGGATGTGTACGTGAGTGGGTGGATTTGTGTGAGAGATGAGTGTATGGGTGGGGGAGGTGTGTAATTGTGAGAAGATGTGTGTGAGCGGCGGATGTGTGTTTGTGTGGTATATGTGGGTGGCGGGGTGTGTGTGGGTGGGAGGTGTGTGATTTTGGGTTATGGGTGGGGGATATGTGTGGGCAGGTGGGGAGATGTGTTTATGGGTGGGGATGTGTGTATAGGTGGGGATGTGTAGTTGAGAGATGGCAAATATTTGGTGGGTGGGTGTAGGTTGGCTGATGTGTGTGTGGGTGGGTGGGTGGGGAAAATTGTGAGAGTGCGGGATATGTGTGTGGATAGGTGCAGGATGTGTGGGTATGTGTGTGTGTGGTTTCTTCTTCTTCTTCTTCTTCTTCTTCTTCTTCTCCTTCTTCTTCTTCTTCTTCTTCTTCTTCTTCTTCTTCTTCTTCTTCTTCTTCTTCTTCTTCTTCTTCTTCTTCTTGGGGAAATGTGTGTGGGTGGGGGATCAGTGGATGTGTGGCGGCGTGTATGTTCGCCTGGTTCTGTATGAGTGTGTGGAGGTATGTGTGGGTAGGTGGGGGAGGTTTGGTGGGTCGGGGATGTGTTGGTGGCTGCGGGATATGAGGGTGGATGGGGGATGTGTCTCACAACATGGCAATATACACTGTTTATGTTTACAACTTTCATTTGATAATGTTTTTTTTTTTCCTCATGTGAATGTATCATGCGTAATATGCATTGTTTATGCTTACAAACTCCATTTGACAATGTTTTCTCCCCTATGTTAATGTAACATGCACATTTGATGAATGAAAGATGAGTGATTGAAAGGGCCGAATGTAAGACGGGCCTGCGTGCCCAATTTGTTACCCTTTTAAAATAAAGTTTGTTCGTTCGTTCGTTCCTCCTCCCTCATCGTCCTCCCTCCTCCCTCCCCCTCCTCCTCCTAATCCCTCCTCCTCCCTCCTACTCCTGTCTCCTCCTCCTCCCTCCGCCTCCCTCTTCTTCCCTCCTCCTCCCTCCTCCACCTCCCTCTTCCTCCTCCTTCCTCTGCTCCTCCTTTTTCTTCTTCTACTGCTGGTGCTGCCGCCGCTCAATTTACCCAAGTTAATTGTTGGGGGAAGATGTAAAGATCTTTCAAGTGCTCTTTCTAATACTTTTTGTAAGTTGGTCTTCGTTTACCTAAGGTTGTTCTAACTGCAACCAATAAATGATTAGACAGACAGACAGGCAGGCAGGCAGGCAGGCAGGCAGACAGACAGACAGACAGACAGACAGACAGACAGACAGACAGACAGACAGACAGACAGACAGACAGACAGACAGACAGACAGACAGATAGATAGTCGGGAACGGGAACTTATATGACTACTTATATGAATTAAATGAGATGCTCCCCACCAGGGTCTGGGAGAAGCCGGGCCGGGTCAGACAGACAGACAGACAGACATATCTCCGCCAGGGTCTGGGCGAAGCCGGGCCGGGTCAGCTAGTATGCATATATATATATATATATATATATATATATATATATATATATATATATATATATATATATATATATATATATATATATATATATGTGTGTGTGTGACGAAGTCCCCAGCTTCCTCTTCATCTTTTGCTTAAATTGGAGTAATTCTTTTTAAAACCCTTATGTAATTATAGAAGAATTTAATTGCGTTTTTATTCCTATATATCTATGTATAGACAGCCCATGGCTATAGCATAAATCTACTGCTAATTGATGTTATTACTCTGGTGGGAAATAATACGTTATACTAGGATTGGGGAAGAGGCTGAATTTACAAAGTAGTGTACCCAGCCAAACCTACAAATTTGGCTACGACTATTTTACAATTTGGTCGGATAAATTAAAGGAAACGAACTCCCTGGCACGACCACTTCCGGTCAGGAGAAAAATAGCTAACCTCGTTCTTTCGCAATCCAAAAGTCGGGGTAGACACATGCTAGTCATTAGGCTCTGAGAAAATACTTATAAAGTGTTAGAGTTTTATCTTTGGCACGTATTACGGCCATAATTATATTTAAGATATATTAGAGAGATTCCTAGAGCAGTGTTCGTACCCCAGTGTGGTCAGTAGATTAGAAGGGTAAGGAATAGTTATGTGTATCGATATAAAATATTGCCGTGTGCGCCCGAGATTTCCGTGTGTAGTTAAAGTTGGAAACCGCCGATAATAGGTTATTTTACCTAATTATTTACCATAATAATTATTTTACCGACTAAACTCGATCGCGTATATTATACTTCGTACAGGTAGTTTACTAAACACACAGAGTAAAGGGTAAAACGTAACTGTGTAGAAAATTACCTTTACATGAGGTTTAGAGAGGTGTAGCCGATGTGAGATAGTTGTAAACTTGATAAAGTCGGATAGAACCCAATTTTCGATTAGTCCGTATAGCAGTAGACTAGGCCATACTAATCGAGCAGTTAGTTTAGGAAATAACATGAGGCCGTTTATAGTGGTGGTATTTCAAGGAGGTGATAGGATTGCGAATACTTAGAGATAATAATGAATATTTCGATGCCGTGAAAATAAATGTTACTAAACACGTACGAATGTCAAATACTAGCGTGGTAGATCCTAGGCATGTTCGTTAATTCTTATCGGTGATTTCTCACCAATTCGCAGTCCTGTTCTTGTCTGCCACTCCATTAACTTTCAGCCTATCTTATTCTGTTATGATAATTTCATAAATTGTGTGTATTTTAAAATATACGTTATATAGAATCATTATTAATTATATGCTAGAAATATAGCTTCAGAATTTGAACATAAATATCTATAATATGTAATCTGTTTAATATATTCTATATGTATCTACCTCTAGATTACTTTGTAATTATTGTATTTTAATAATATAATTATGATATGCATTATATGATGATATGTTTAATTATTCCTGAATAATTATTATATTCGCTTGTAAGGAAACATAGAATGATTTTATTTAGCTGTTTTCCTTAAGTCAGTGATTTTCTATTTATCCTAGGATAGGGAATAATAGGGAGCAGGGACAGATAGCTCATGCTATTTTGTTTCTGCAATTGTGTATGAGATGTTATTGGCCATCAGGAACAATCCAGGGTCGATGCTTACAGATGTCTCGACAGACGAGTCACGTACTCTCACTATATTTCACAGATTTGACACCTTCAGCGCCCAGCTTTAGATGCGCCAACCTGTGTGACTCACTCATTGTGGAGCATCACTCACCATCTCACTTATGCCTACTAACTAGGGTTTACATGCACTGTGTAAGCCGGAGAACCAGAAGATAAGTGGCCAAACTTACCGTTGGCCACCACCACCACCATCATCATTCAACTCAAAATATTCTATAGGCCAAAGAGTTCGTCAATGATTAGACAGTCTAGTAGATTCAACCCATATTAGATATGCAATAGGATACAGGGAAGTGTATCCCTTTTTATGTACAGGGCTGCCTCCAGTGGAGCACCCAAAGTGTTATCATATATTAAATGTTAATGTGATTTTAATTTTACAAACTCTAGTTGTTACCTAATTAACCTTAGTCATAGTAGAGTGAGAAGATATGAAAGTTTGTCTCTGTTATATATTTTACTCTGTCTTTCTCCGTGTCGGTGAGAGGGATTAGAGTTGGGGGCTCGAGCTTTGTTTTATTTCAGGCAACGTAGCTAGACAACCTTGGCAGACTGTCTGTATCAAACCAGTATAGTTGTACGCCATTCCTGTCTGCCTGAACACTGTCAGAAGATTAGACTGGTTCTGGGAACTTTACTCTGTCTAGAATTACGAGCTATTCAGTCTCGTCTTCTCCAGTGACTTATTTTTCTATTCTTAGAAAGTCTATCCGCAGCACGTTGATAGATTCCTTATCATCGTAGCTGACGCTACGCTACAATATATATATATAACATCTCATGGCACCTTGCCGTCTTAACAGACGATAGTTTGTGCTTTAAAAAGGCATAATAACTTTTACCTAAGGCTGTATCGCATGTGACTGATAAGGCCAATTTGCGCTGCAAATGTCCGTTCACAGTGGGTGCATGTGAACACGTTCCATAGCACAACGCCTGGGCTAAAATATAGAGATCATGCGTTGCCCATGCAGCATGATCCATCTCTCGGCCTGCCTAGTTCACTCCAGAGGAAAGGTAACACCCCTACATCTGGAACAAGACAAGCTGCAGAAGCTGCCGGATCAGCAAAGCAATGCTCTAACTGTCCGCCTGTCGGAGCTACGATCCTAGACCAGCTGCCAACCAAGGCTTAGGGCCTGGTCTGCCCTGCCATGACATTTTGTCTTTAGCTTGCATTTCCTCGCACCAGGGTAAGGCTTGTACCCTCCCAATTGCGCTCTTCCGCCCGAAGCCGTTGGCACAATGTGGGGTGTCGGGTTTGGTAAGCGCCGCCCAACGATCGAGGCTAACAGAAATGATGTTGGATGGACTGGTGCGGTGGTGTCGAGCAAATATCATCAGCAAAATTAGCGTTTAAAAGGCTTTAAAAAAAAAGTCGCTTAAAAGTCGACAAGGTCGACTTCATTGCACCGGGTTTATCCCATATGGCTCGGTCTCTTCCCGCAGAGCGGAAAGCGTCGCACAAAGCTCGAACGCCGTAGCTTTTTTTAGCGACGACCCACAGGAGTCTCTGAATCATTGATTGATTTATTGATCTAGGAACCGACATTACAGCATTCGGGACATTCCCATAAGCGCTCCGTCTCCATCCTCAGCAACCAGCGAAGAGTTCCAACACTAATAGTTTCAGTAGCAATCTGATTATATGTCCGTCTCGCCTTTCCTCTGAGCATCGAGCGTCGGCTAGATCCCCTCGTCACTCCTCGCTGCCTCATTCTTACCAGACTATGGTGATCCATTTGCTCCTCCGAGGTGTACACGTGCTCCCACAAGGCCGCAACCACATCTGCCTTGTCATGCATCAATACTCCACCAAGTTCTGCCGAGCCAGCCAATCTGTCCGCCTGTTCATTCCCCAGCACACCGGCATGCCCAGGAGAAAAGATCCAGGTGATGCTTGCTACCCGTGACCTCCGAAGCGAAGCAAGCCACTCTGCACGAAGCTTGCCTGTTCTCACCCTTCTCAGCATGCTTTCTGAGTCAGTTACAATCACAATATATGAATCATTTAACTCGTAAACCGAAGGGCGCGGCCCGGAATCGAACCCACAACCTTTGAAGCACGAGTCAAACGGCTTGATCACATCGCCACAGAGACAAAAAAAAATAAAGTAACGTAAACAAAACGAGACAAAGGATCTCTTCATTGAGTAAAATCTTCTAGCAATACAAAATAAAATTGATTACAAAAAAGGCAATCAAAAGTGAGCTAATTTTGTCAATATGCCGAATAACTGTCTTTGTACATAGTTATCTTGTCGCTTTCGCTTAATTAATTTATGAAAATTGAAAAAAAAAATTACCACATTTCGCCGGTTGGGAATCGAACCACGGTCTCCTGCGTTACAGGCGGAGATACTTACCGCTAGGCCACTAAGAACACGACGAAAACTTAACAAAAATATGTCATGTAGTTAGTCCCGATGACATCACATAGACTTGCCTTTGACCCATTGCCTTTGACCCATTACCTTTGACCCATTGAGGCTCTGTAAGATATACCAAATCACTACATTTACTGCGGAACTATTTGGGACCGCAATTCGGAAGAGTGCCCTATATATATATATACAGCTATGATACTATGATATTTGTGGCATAGTGCATGTAGATACACATTCCTTGCATATGCTTCACTTCCACTTCCGCAAGCGGAATGCATGAAACACCTGTCCATCTCTCCCTCTCCTCTCTTTCTCTCTCTGTCTCACACACACACACACACACACACACACACACACACACAATCTCGTGCTTTCTGGTGTCCGCAGTACATTTAAATGCCCCGTGCTTGGACAATAAACTTTAAACTATCATTTCCATTAAAATGTGGCTTCTTTGTAATTTCTGGGTCACTTAGCTACTGAGGCGAAGGTCGTTGGTGTTGTTGCCTGATGACAAATTACATGGTAACGCTCTAGTCCATGATACCTTTTGTTTGGGGAACAAGAATCAGGGATTTACTACTAGTAATTAGAGTCCATGGCCTGTCTCCAGGGAGATAATTGGTCCAAAGTTGTGATAGTGTCTGGGTTTCATATACAATAGGAAGGAATTAAAACCTGGCCACTAAAAGCCACCTTAGCTTACTGAGTACTTAAAGGGCTCATTCAATTTGTTTATACATGGTGGTGCATATTTTTCTGTTGAAACATATCATTACCATATAACATCATTTTAATACTTAAGATACCGACTTGGTTTAAAGGCTGCTACACGCACGCACGCGCGCGCACACACACTCATAGACACCCATCCACAATAAATTTCATGTTGCACATTCAAATATAATAATGGGAAAATTAATAATAATAGTAGCAGTAATAATAATAGTATTTTTAATAATAATAATATAATTGTAAGATTATTAATACCATCAATAAACACATTTATAGTTGTAGTATCCTTTGTTTAAAACAAATTCTTTGCTTCTTCTGTAATATGTGCTGTCTTCAGCCAAATCTTTTACTAGATTTGCGCTTGTGGGGCTAAGATTAGAATGTTTGCGACTTTTTGTTGATAAAGTTGTTGGACAATTTCTTTGTTGATTGTTCTGTAATTGTATAGTGCTTTGTTTCTTAATGTCCATATAAGATTTATGTACTCTGCCAATAGCACAAGTAGCTTTGTGTGGATGTCTTGTGTGGAGTAAGGAATGGAATTTATCATTATTGCTTTGTAAACATCTGTTCTTTGTTTGGTATGAGTGTTTAGGATGTTTTGTAGGAGATTTCTTGTTGGCATGATTGTGTTGCATTCGTAATAGATGTGCTCTTCTGATTCTTGGACGTTCCGTCTACAAAGCTGACACTGTAGTATTTGTTTAGTTGTTTTTGCTGTTCTCTCTGTTGTTGGGGTAATGCTGTAAACAAGCCTATATGTAATTTCCCTTGCTTTTGGAGTAATCTGCTTGTTGTGAATATTAGAGAAAACTTCGGTATAATCTTTTATGAAATATCTATGTCCTCTTTTAATTCTGAGATGTACCGGAGTTGCTTGTAATTTAACTAAATGCCTGAAGATTGTATGTGTTTTCTTGTGTAGTAATTTTTCGTGTCCTTTAATGGCTGAAATACATGTTTTGTAGAACGTTGGGAGAGTACCAAAGTAATGTGAGGATGTATTCCTAATAGGTATTACGTAAGATAGCCTAATTCCAATGTAATAGTGTGCTAAAGGGTGTTTTTCTGGGTGTTGTAGGATTCACCTACGTGTTTGATCCTAAGTGCTTGTATTTTGGTTGTTATGTCTTGGAGGGCGATACCTCCATCTTTTTTGTCTTGCATGAGTGTAGTATGTTTGAACTTCTGTAACATATCTGTTATTTTCTTCTCTAGATTTTGCCAAGTGTCTTTGTGATTTGTTTGACATGGGAAGACTATTCCGTACACTTTTATAAGATTGTTTGATGTTAAGTCAAATGGAAAATCTGCCTTATTTTTCCTTTGCCTAAGCCCATTATAGTAGATTTTTGGACGTTTAATTTTGCCCCACTCCCTTTGCCGAAAAACGAGAACGTTTCCAAAATGATCCGTACAGATGTTTCAGTTGTCGAAAAGAAAATGGTATCGTCCGCATAAGCACGCAGCTTTTGTTCACCCTTCCCTGATATGAACGTGCCCCTGACATTGTCGTCCTGTCGTATCTTTTCTAGAAGTGGCTCTAGAGCGACAACGTACAGTAATGGGGACAAGGGACATCCCTGTCTTACTGACCTAGTCAACCTGAAAGAATTGGTTAGGGTATGGTTTAATAGAATCCGACTTTCCGGTTTCATATATAAAATTTTGACCCATGTCCGAAAATAATTTCCCACGTTGCAGTGTGAGAGAGTTTTGTGGAGGTATGATTGAGATATTCTGTCGAATGCTTTTTCTTGATCTCAAGAGAGAATTGAGGACTGACAGTTTTTCAGATGTGTGTAGTTGATGATGTCCCTTATGAAGTGTGTGTGTTGCTAGATATTGCGGTGATGTACACTACATTGCTGGTCTTCATGAATGAGAGATGACATTACTGGTTTCAATTTATTCGTCAAAGCCTTTGTTAAAATCTTGTAGTCTACATTTAAAAGCGAGATCGGTCTGTAACTCATTAAAAGTGTCTTGTCGGTGTTCTCCTTCGGAATAAGAGTGATGTAAGACGTGTTGAAACTGGATGGGAGTTCTTGTTTTTGGAAAGATTCAGAGAATACTGTTAGTAAAAGGGGACCTAGAAGAGGAAAGAAAAACTGATAGAATTCAGCAGTAATACCGTCAGGGCCAGGCGATTTGCCCTTCTGCATTCCATGAACCGCTTGTGCTATATCTGTTAGTGTTAATTCAGTATCTAGTGTTAGTTTCTGTTCCTCTGTGAGTTCTTTTGTGAATGTCATAAAGTGTTCTTGCACGTGCGCCTGTGTGTTTTCCTCTGTATAAAGGTTCTTGTAATAATTTTCAAAGGCTAAGGCTATTTGTAGTGGCTCGACTTGTATATTTCCTTCCCTGTCAATTATCTGGCCTATCTGTCTGCTGCGCTGTATGTTTTGTTCTAAAGATAGGTATTTTTTACTCGGTATCTCTTGTGTTATAGTTTGTAACTTTGTTCGCAGTAAAGCCCCCTGAAATCGATGATGTCTGTGGAGATCTAATTCTTCCTGTAATGCTATGATGTGTGGTGAATTTTTGAGATTTTATATATGTATGTATATGTTTTATTCACAATGTCACACTTAACACTAACAAACGGCAACGCTCTGTAATATACACAAACAAAAGAAACGCACACTACAACTTGTGAATACACATTGCTTTGTATGAAATAAAAGTTGAAAAAAAAAAGGAAAAAAAATTAAGTTAATTTTTTTTTTTTAACATGAATTTATTGAGACTCTCCGCCAGTAGCTGGGCCGGGTCAGATAGATAGATAGACAGACAGACAGACAGACAGACAGACAGACAGACAGACAGACAGACAGACAGACAGACAGACAGACAGACAGACAGACAGACAGACAGACAGACAGACAGATAGTCGGGAACGGGAGCTTATGTGACTACTTATATTAATTAAATGAGATGCTCCACACCAGAGGCTGGGCGAAGCCGGGCCGGGTCAGACAGACAGATAGTTGGGAACGGGAGCTTATATGACTACTTATATGAATTAAATTAGATGCTCCCCACCAGGTACTGGGTGAAGCCGGGCCGGGTCAGACAGACAGACAGACAGACAGACAGACAGACAGACAGACAGACAGATAGTCGGGAACGGGAGCTTACATGACTACTTATATGAATTAAATGAGATGCTCCCCACCAGAGGCTGGGCGCATGTCGTCTAGGGTCATTCCTAGGAAGACTGTGCTGCTTGTTCTATTAATAGTTATCCCGTTAATCTGTATTTTGAAATCTCATTTACACTATCCTATCATTTATAGCTTGCCCGCTGCAAAGCTGTAGAAATGTAAACAATATAAAATAACACGAGGTAGTGCAGTTTTACAGAACTCAATTACAGAAAACAATTTCTAGGGTCAGCTGGTGTCTCCGCGGGGGAAAAAAAAGGGGGAGGGGGGGGGGGTATTACTGACATTTACCGTTTCAAACTTCTTACACGCTCGTTCCTTGGCGAAGAGGTTACTGACGCGTTTCGCAATCCCACATACCAAGTTCGAAACACAGCTGCGTGCTATATATAAACAAACAAGGTAATCAATTGTTATCCGATGACCTTCAAAAGCAACGATGGGCAGAACACTTCAAAGAAATATTAAATAGACCGCAGCCTGACACTGTTCCGAACCTGGATGGAGAAATTACTATGCCCCCACTAGATGCCTCCTCCGAGTCATTCACCATGGAAGAGATTAAAGCAGCCATCAAAAATTTGAAGAACAACAAAGCTGTTGGTGAAGATGAAATCTCAGGAGAAATGCTCAAAGCAGCAGATGAGAATATCTTACAACGTTTGTTACAGCTGATCAATGAAATCTGGCAAAGCGAATCCCCACCACAACAGTGGAAAGATGGTGTAATTTTCAAACTGCCTAAAAAGGGCGATATGTCTGATTGCAATAATTGGCGTGGTATCACTCTATTATCAGTACCAGGAAAACTTTTTTGTAGCATGTTACTTGAGAGATTGAAAAAGGCGATAGATGAAAGGCTCAGAGAAGAACAAGCAGGCTTCAGACCAAAACGGTCATGTATAGACCACATTTTCACCCTCAGAATAATCATTGAAGACTCCGTAGAATTCCAGTCGAAATTAATCACCAACTTTGTCGACTTTCAAAAAGTCTTCGACAGTATCCACCGTCCTTCACTTTGGAATCTACTTAACATCTATGGTTTTCCTACCAAATATACCAACGTCATAAAATCTTTCTACAAAGAGACACGTTGCTGCGTAAGAACAGAAACAGGCAACTCTGACTGGTTCTCAGTTGAAACAGGAGTGAAACAGGGTTGTGTCTTATCACCGATGCTTTTTGGAATAGCTATCGATTGGGTCATGCGCAAATGCACAAACAACACAAATATGGGTATCCATTGGGTTGACAAAATTCTAGAAGACCTGGACTTTGCCGACGACATAGTGCTTTTGAGTTCAACACACCCGGATGCCCAAGAGAAAATAAACCACCTCCAAAATGTTTCAGGGCAAATTGGTCTCCAAATTAACACCACAAAAACAAAGACTATTGATCTTACCAACAGTTCAGATGACACCAAATTGAACAGCTACGTTCTTGAAAAAGTCAATAGCTTCACATACCTAGGAAGCAAAATGTCATCTACAGGGGACTCAACACCAGAAATATCATCTAGAATCGCACTGGCATCTAGTGCCTTCAATAAACTGTCAAACATCTGGAAGTCAAAGACACTCAGCAAACACACAAAACTTAAAATCTTCAACTCTTGTGTGATTCCAGTGTTAACGTATGGATGTGAAAGTTGGAAATCAACTGTAGCTTTAGATAAAAATAATTAGACAATTTTGAGAACAAATGTCTTAGAAGACTTCTAAACATCCACTGGACAGACTTCAGAACCAATGCGCAAATAAGACAAGAGACTAAGCAAGATACAGTATCCAATTTCATAAGAAAACGCCGTTGGAACTACATCGGCCATGTACTCAGAATGGACAAGTCAAGACTCCCCTACCAAGCCCTCATATGGTCACCGGTAGGGAAAAGAAAACGGGGAAGACCAAGAGAGACCCTGCGTAGAACCATCATTAGAGAAGGCTCATTCAACGGCTAAGTAAATATCCAAGATCTACAACAGGTAGCAGCGAACCGCCAAGCATGGAGAGTCAGGACTTCTGCCCTATGCGCCGCCTTAGGCTCAAGAGGAAAGACTAACTAACTAAATATAAAGGAGACCAATATAATGTTCTGTGGTCATGACCGTCATGTATTGAGAAGAGAAGCACTGAAAAATATCATGATGACTGGAAAGATCAGCGTGGAAGTTGCAGAAGCAGAAATGATGCTGGATTGCCCAAAATGGTGGCATGCAAGAATAACATCTGCATAATTTATCCAGAACACCCAGGGCCAAGATATGTAAAGATGCATGACTGCCCATGGTAGGGCACAGTGGTGATGATGATATTTAATTATTAGTGCAAGGAACATTTTATAAAATGAAGTATAAAATATAACACAAGTAATATTTGAAGAGCATGCAAGTTTTAATGTGGAAACATCCTATAAAATACCAGCATATATGAATATCATTATCATCACAATTTTACAATGTATTTACAACAAAATTGTGAGTGTAAACATTTCTCATCGTTTACATAGGTTGTTTTGTACATTTTAAATGTAAACTTACAATATATTCATAATACATGCTTCTTCACAGTTTTTAAAAAAAAAATTTTGTGAGTGTAGATATTTCTGCCCGTGTAGATATATCAGCGCTTGGTCTGGCTAAAGTAAAGAGATGGTGAGATAGAGTATCTATAATTTGTGTGTACATTTGTAATCAATAGGCATACTGCATTTTGTATGTGAGAAGAACTAATGTATTTGATAATTAAAAAGTGTGTGCAGTTAATTTCCAAACGCTTAAAGTAGAGTATCATGCTGCATTTGACTTTTGGGGTCATATGTGCACATTAACATAGCATACGTACATGGCCGTTTGTGATCTCTTGGCAAGTTTACATTCAGTAGTAACAACTCAATGCTGCCAAATGGCACGCAGCTGTGTTTCGAACTTGGTATGTGGGATTGCGAAACGCGTCAGTAACCTCTTCGCCAAGGAACAAGCGTGTAAGAATTTTGAAAAGGTAAATGTCAGTAATACCCCCCCCCCCCCCTTTTTTTTCCCCGCGGAGACACCAGCTGGCCCTAGAAATTGTTTTCTGTAATTGAGTTCTGTAAAACTGCACTACCTCGTGTTATTTTATATTGTTTACATTTCTACAGCTTTGCAGCGGGCAAGCTATAAATGATAGGATAGTGTAAATGAGATTTCAAAATACAGATTAACGGGATAACTATTAATAGAACAAGCAGCACAGTCTTCCTAGGAATGACCCTAGACGAACAGATGAACTGGTCAAAACACATGGAGCAAACATTAGAAAAATGCAAGAAAGCAAGCAACCTACTGCGAGTGATAAAAGGAAACGGACAGGGTGCCCACACCAAAACAATGCTGATGTTCTATAAAGCATTTATCAGACGCAAGCTAGAATATGGCAGCATTGTTTACGACAAAGCATCAGAAGCCAACGAGAGGAGGTTAGACGCCATACAGACCCAAGCGTTAAACACCATCCTGGGAGCTGGAAAAGGGACATCCAAAAAAGCCATGGAGGTAGCACTGGGTGTACTACCACTGTGTCTGAGGCGTAAACAGCTGACGTATAACTACTGGGTAAAGGCAGCACAAGACGAAGCCCACCCTGGATACCAAACATTCAGTGACAACCGCAGCAAATGGGGAGGCATCCCAATAGTAAAACTGCAAAGATCGGCAGGATGGGAAGCAGCAGAGAAGATGAAGGAAGAAACCGTGCTAGCAGAATCCCTGAAACAGACAAGACGGTTCAAACCAACAATCCTACCATGGGAACTAACAGTCCCATTGACAGACACGAGCCTAGCGAAGACCATCACCAAAGACACGGAGGACACAGATGCAAGAGACGCGGCCGAGGCGTACGTAGAAGATATCAATAAGGACAACCTCATAATATACACATACGGGTCCAAGAACGAACAGGGAGAGGTAGGAGCAGGAGTAGTGGTCCCAGACTGGAAGCTGAGGAAACAGTTCAAACTAACAGACCAGACAGCAGTATGCACGGCCGACCAGAAAGAATGAGACAGCGAGGAGTGACGAGGGGATCTGGCCGACGCTCGACACTCAGAGGAAAGGAGAGACGGACATATAATCAGGTTGCTACTGGTACTATTGGTGTTGGATCTCTTCGCTGGCTGCTGAGGATAAGGACGGGGCGCTTATGGGAATGCTCCGAATGCTGTGATGTCGGTTCCTAAATCAATCAATCAATCAACACTACATTAAGGCATAAGAAGGGACGAGAAGAATTAAAAGATAAAGAGAAAATGGAAAAATAAATGAATTACAAAATGTACTACTTAACAATCCCAGGCTGTGACAATATATTTTATCGTAATATAATATACATAATATTTTATCGAAGTGAGTAGTCACAAAAATGTCCCATATTTTATTTGGCAAATAAAATTCACATTAAACAAAGACATCTATTGGATCCATCGATTCCGACACTCGATCACCCCGTCGTTACCTGGGGGATGCGCCCGCCGGCAGCTTCAGCAGATCCATAGAGCACACTTTATTCACAAAATTCGAGGTTCTTAGTTCTATATGTTAGTTTGTAATGTTTAATATTGTTTAGTTACTTCGATTCTTAAAGTGTAGATAAGCAGAACAGAATCCCAGACATTATCCTTGTGATAAAGTTACCCAAAAGGGTTGCTTGATGATGATGGGGAGTTGGATACCCTGATCGAGGCACGCCTACGTTTCGATACACTGGTTTTCTCGGATGTTCATACCGGATAGGATGCCAGTATTTCTCTTCTTTTATAATGCCCGAGTGGCCCTGGCAAGATCAAGTGCAGATACTATACTTTGATCTTAGCCAAAATGCCGAGAAGCTTATGACTTTAAAGTTGTTAATATGGAAGCAGGCATCGTGTATTATGTATAAAATTAAAAGCGATTTGTTAGGGAAAACTACTGTATATAAGCCTTTGGCAGATACGGGAGGTCGCTTAAGACGACAAATCGTCCCATGGCAATTAATCAGTAAATATGTATATAAAGGGGTTTTAGTTATATAACTTTCTCTCTATTTTGTGTGATTATATTTGCTATGGTCTCCCTGGCATAGGGCTTAACGTCTTTCTATGTAATCCCGTATATCCACGTGACGAACGTAACCTGCGCGAGAATCGGTAGCGGTTCTCGCCGCGCAGGTAACTTACAGGGGGATTGAGCTGGTCGATCAGAAAACAATGGCAATCTACTGAGCGTTATCTTGCCAAGAAATCAACAATCACTTGAAAGATGCTGCTGATGTTGCCGTTGGCAGCGATGTCCTGTAATGTATGTGCGGAAAAAAAATACTTGCTATTGACTATTGGTGATCTCATTAATAATAAATGTATACAGCGTAAACTGTCTTATACGTGGTGTCCAAATAAA
>JACEFZ010009168.1:0-2500 GCA_014155875.1 Cepaea nemoralis
GACAGACAAGACAGACAACAGACAGACAGACAGCAATCGGTAACGAACTAGAACTTAATACCTACTTATATGATTAAAATGAAATGCTCCCCCCAGGGTCTGGCGAAGCCGGTCAGGTCAGCTCAGTAACATATCAATATATACATATATATACTATAATATATATATATATATATATATCTATATCTCTCTATCATATATATATATATATACTATATATATATATATACAACACAAGTGTATGTATGTACACTATGTATGTACATATGATGTCCTTTATTTTTTCGCTCCCGTCCATCCGATTGAGATGAACCATTTTCTCCCACCGCCTTCCTTTCATCCGAGCTGACCACTGTACTTATTTTTTTTTCTCTTCCTCCTCCTCCCTCCTCCCATTCCCACAATACTTACGTAATATATGGATGATTATCATGACAAGATCCCCGAACCAAAACGCTAGGGAAGGATAAAATGACGTGACTACACAGAGTCGTCACACGGCAATCATCATCATCATCAAGTGTCCGTGCCGGACTGGCGTAGGCGTTCACGCTGCTGCGTAATATATATGCCATCCGCTCTACGGCATATCAATAACAATTCCTCTTTTTACTGTGTAAGAGAAGCTATCTACAGTCGTGTAGAAACGGGAAGAACATTCATGGATATGGACCGAAATCATCAGAACCTAGACGAGTATGAATGCGGATGGCGAACGCCCTCACTCCTCTCTTCTACTCCTGCCTCTACCTCTACCCTCCTCCTCCTCTCTACCTCTCCACCCTGCTCGCTCTTCCGTCCTCCTCTTCTCTCCTCCCCTCCTCCTCTCTCTCCTCCCTCTCCTCTCTTCTCCCTCTCTCTCCCCTTCCTCTCCATCCTCCTCATATCCTACTCCTCCTCCTCCCTCTGACTCCTCCGCTCCTGCCCTCCGTCCTGCCCTCTACTCGATGCTCCAGTCCTCCTCCTCTTCTACCTCTCGCTACCTCCTCCTCTCTCTCCCTCCTCCTTCTCCTCTCCTTCTCCCTCTCCTCTCCCTTCTCCTCGATGGCGCGCTCCTACGTCCCCGTCTCCTCCTCCTTCCTCCTCCTCCTCTCTCTCGCTCCTCCTCCCTCCTCTCCCTCTGTCTCTCCCTCTACCTCCTCCCTCCGCCTCCCTCCTCCTCCTTCCTCCACATCCCTCGTCCTCCGCCTCCCATCCTCCTCATCCTCCTCCTCCTCCCCTCCTCCTTCTCCCTCCTCCTTCTATACCTCTTCTCCCCCTCTTCTCCTCCACCTCGCCTCCTCCTCGCTCCTCCTCCTTCTCCTCCTCCTCTCCCTCCTCCCTCATCACCTGCGTTCTCCTCTCCCTCCTCCCTCCTCCTCCTTCTCCCTCCTCCTCCTTCTCCCTCCTCCATCCTCCCGCTTCCTCCTCCTCCGCTCATCACCTCTCCTCCTCCTCCTCCTCCTCTCACCCTCCCTCCTACTCTCCTCCTCTCCTCCCTCCTCCTCCTTCCTCCTCCTCCTCCTCCCTCCTCCTCCCTCCTCCTCCTCTCTCGCTCCTCCTCCTCCTCCTCCTTCTCCCCTATTTCACCTCTTCTCTTTATCCCTCCTCCTCCCTCACTCCTCCCTCCGTTCCCCCTACTCCTCCTCCTCCTCCTCCTCCTCGCTCCGCCTCTCTCTCCTCCCGCCTCCCCTCCTCCACTCTCTTCCTCCTCCCTCCGCCTCCCTTCCTCGCTCCTCCTACCTCCTCGCCCTCCTCTTCCTTCCTCCTTCGCCTCCTCCCTTCTCCTCCCATTCTCCTCCCTCCCCCCCTACCCTCCTCCCCTCCCTCCCCCCTCCTCCCTCCTCCTCCCTCCTCTTCTTCCTCCCTCCTCCTCCACCTCCTCCCCCTCCTCCTCCTCCCTCCTCCTCTCTCCTCATCCCTCCTCCTCCATTCTCCTCCTCCTCTCCTCCTCCTTCTACCTCCTCCCTCCTCCTCCCTTCACATTCCTCCTCCTCCCTCTTCCTCCTCACTCCCTCTTCTCATCCCTCCTCCTCCTCCCTCCTCCTCCTCCCTCCTACTCCTCTCTCTCCTCCCTCTCCTCCCTCTCTCCTCCTCCTCCTCCCCTACCTCCCTCCTCACTCCTCCCTTCACATTCCCTCCTCCTCCCTCTTCACCCTCCTCCTCCCCTCTCCTCTCCCCTCCTCCTCCTCCTCTTCCCTCCTCCCTCTTCCTCCTCTTCCTCTCCTCCGCCTCCTCCTCCCCTGTCCCACTCTCTCCTCCTCCTCCTCCTCCTCCCTTTCCCTTCTCCTCCCTCTCCTCCTACCCTGCGTTCTCCTCCTCCCTCTTCTCCTCCTTCCTCCCTCTTCCTCCTCCCCTCATCCTCCTCCTTCTCGTCCTCCCCCTCCTCTTCTCCGCTCTTCCTCTCCCTCGCTTCCTCTCCTTTTCCTGCTCCTCCGCTCCTCCCTCCTCCTCCTAACTATCTCCTCCTCCTTCCTCCTCCTCCCTCTCCCTCCTCCTCCCCTGCCTTTCTCCTCCCGCT
>JACEFZ010009168.1:5000-260000 GCA_014155875.1 Cepaea nemoralis
CGTCTACGTCTAATTTCTCTTTCATGTGTTGATTGTAGGTCTTGTTCATTGGTTGTTTAGTCTGTTCATGTTATTCTTTAGATTGTCCTCATAAACCACATTTATGTCATGTTTTTTCAGTTCGTCTGCTCATTATCCACGCTTCAAATCCATATAACAGTGCATGTTCTATACAGCACTTCAAAACGCGTTCTCTGGTTGCAGTTGACATATTTTTATTCATCGGCATGTTATCCATGTTGCAAGAGGTTATCTTCACCATGACGTTGTTTATTCTAATCTACTCATTGCAATTCCCATAATATGTTAGGACTGTTCCGAGACCATTGTACCGATTCACTTGTTTAAGAACATTCCTATTTTCGTGTATATTACATTGTGGTATTTCTTTCTTCCTATTGACGGCCATATTCTGTGTCTTGTTACAATTTAATTGTAACCCTTGTTGTCCACCGTGTGCAACAACCGCATCCACTATATGTTGTAGATTCTGCTCATTGTCTGCAATCACTACTGTATCATCTGTGTATGTAATGTAACTGATTTTACGTCTATCTTTGGTGACTCCAATCGTAGCTTCTATATTTCTGAATATATTTTCACTGTACAGGGAAAAAGATCTGGAGTCATTACACATCCCTGTCGCACACCTCTCTTAATAGGCTGATATTAACCTACTTCATTATCAAACTTTATGGCAGCTTGTTGTTTCCAACATACGTTCTTTACAAACCTAATGTCTTTTCCATCAGTATGCACATCTGCGAGGTTCTGCACCATGTGGACATATCTTATTTCATTGAAAGCTTTTGCGTAGTCAATCAAACAAACACATAGGTTTTATTTACTTATATAGAATGTTCAATTAATGTTCTCACCATATATACATCATTTACTGTACTCGTGTCTTCTACGAATCCACATCTTCTACTAACCCGCATCGTTCTTCTCCTATTTAGGGTTGCATTTTCTTCCTAACTCATTGCATGATGATTCTTAGCAAACTCTTCGTGATGTCGTTCATGTTGCGAAACGCATCAACATCAAAGGAACTTATTGCTCATTCCACAAAGAAACTAACAAATAAATTTAAAAGTTTACAAGAAGAAGATGAAATCGCAAGGGGTAGGAAAATAATGAAAAATACAGTTTGATCGCTCGGCCGCTCGCTCATTTTAATACCGCCAAACTGCACACGTAGATCGTAGATCAAAGCGACAAACCTTGGGTTTTTAAGCTTGAGAAATTGCAACTTTGATGTCCTGATCAAATGTAATGCCAAAACTTTGACGTAACACCTAAGGTCCAGACAGCGCGGAGCCAGTCAGCGGGGAAACATCGTGTGAACGTATCCACAGCGGTCGAAATAGGAGCATATGCCTGACACCTCATCACAACGTTCAGCTGGACAGACGTTTGATTTTAAGATGACGTTTGAACCCCAGAAAACAGTGATGAGGGAAACACAACGTGTTCAGACGCACTGAGTAGCGTCAGTCAAATTAATTGATAGAAGTCAAAGTATAGTCTATAATTAAAACAGAGGAGGGGTTATCGAATACTGGACATAGGTAATTATCCCTCGTAGAAAGAGGAGCTCTCAAGACGGAATTCACGTCGTCGACCAGCTAAATATATAACTACGGGCATTGCCAACGACACTTCAGACGCAATTGCACGTAAGGCGAAATTATATCTACCTGGAAAGATAGTTGTATCTTGTTCCGTCCGACTTAAAGACTACGTAAAGTGACAGACTTTTCTAAACTATAAACTCAGGTAATACCAACATATCATTTTCATCCGTTTGTCTACTGTCTGAGGTCCCACTGTTTAGTTTTCTATCCATGTTCCAATGGAGGAGACAGCGAAAATAATAAGGGAACGCATTAAAGACAAACAAATAAAACTAGGCATACCAACGTCTATTCTGGAGAGGATACTACTACTATGTACCGCCAACACACAATTTAATTTCCTAACAAAGTCATACCGCCAAATTGACGGAGTGGTCATGGGGAGTCCTCTTGGTTCTATTCTAGCGGACATCCTCCGATATTAACAACTTGGTCTTCTACCGTCGTTATGTGGACGATATACTAATTATCACCACAGACGAGCTACAAGCAACATCGTTCGAGGCCATAATGAACATGACGCATAAAACATCTCTCTATCTATGGAACACGAACACAACGAAGTGTTGCCGTTTCTAGATATTTTAAGAAGACATAGAGCAGACGGCACAATTCAAAGATCTGTGTACCGCAAAGAGACATGGGCGGGCCAGTACCTGAATTTTCAGTGCTTCACACCTGTCCAGTAAAGCTATCAGTTATCAGTTATCAGTTATCAGTTGGGGTATCTTCACTGCACTCCGGACATGTCCATAGCTGCTCAGATCCTCCCCCCCCCCCAGCATATGCATCAGCGTCCGGTGGCTAATAGTGCCAGTTCTGTGTTGGTTGACGAGGCGCTTTGTTTTCCCGATGTACCTCTCGCGTCTGGCTGTGCCGATTCTTACTCCCAGGTCTTTCATCCTGGACAGCGATGTGGAATCACTGACGTCAAAGTCCTCTGTTCTTGCCATATCTTTAAGGACGTTAATAACATCGGCACGATGCATGGGCTGGCCATCTACAGGGGGTGCAGAGCCAGCCAGTTTGTCAGCTCGTTCATTTCCCTCGACTCCCGCATGTCCTGGGACGAAGATGAAGGTGACTTTACGAACAACAGACTTCCGCATCGATTCAGTACACTGTCTACGTACAAATCCAGCTTCGACCTTCTTAATCATGCTCATTGAATCACTTAGTACACACACGTTGGTCCAGTAAAGTTAGCTGACAGCTAGCTTACAGATTCCGCCAACATTTGCTGGACATCCACACTAACGTCCCCAAGCCTGTCTTCACCCATTTGAACAGCGCCAACCATCAAGGTGCTTCCGGCGTCCAGGTCACTGTCTTGCTCATCCGGCACTCAACATCGCAAAAATAAATCGTAGTCATGTCCCCTCCCAAATCTCTTACTTCCACACCCTCCTAGGTGTCACCCGCTCCCTGTCTCTAACTAGTCTTTTTCTCTACTAAAATTATCTTCTACCCTGTCCCCCTCGGCCTGATCTTCAGTGAGCGAACTAGTAGTTACCTGGGGCATCACGTATTACCACTCTTGGCACTCCTGTCGTACGCAATATAGTGTGCACCCCTAATGAAATCACTACTCCCCTTGACCGAGTAATCCCCCAATCAGTTAGCAACTACACTGTATGTGCAGTTGTGTGCGCATGTGCATATACACAAGTACATATGTGTATGTGTTTGTATATGCACACACACACACACACACACACACACACACACACACACACACACACACAAATATATATATATATATATATATATATATATATATATATATATATATATATATATATATATATATATATATATATATATATATATATATATCGGTCTCTCAACAATCTTGCTTCTCTGTGTCTAACTAACCAAAGTATATTTCTGGTGATCGGGTCTTATATAACCCTAATAACACAAGCACTTGGTGATTTGATCCTAAAATACATTTATAACAATCAACCTTACTGACTCTATTTCATAGGGAACAGTATGAGTGAAGCGTCGTATTTGTAGACCGACCGACTCCGCATACCTCATGTGGGATGTCGCAGGCACTTTTACTCTCTCTCTCTCTCTCTCTCTCTCTCTCTCTCTCTCTCTCTCTCTCTCTCTCTCTCCCCCCCCCCTCTCTCTCCAAACAATCTTGCTTCTCTGTGCCTACCCACGTCATGTGTATTATCAGTGGTCGGATCCTATACAACCCCAATAACACAAGCATTGGGTGATATGTTCTTACAATATGTGGTGTAACAATCAACCTTACTTACCCTATTCCATAATGTACAGTATGAGTGAAGTCTCGTATTTGTAGACCTACTCCGTATACCCCATGAGGCACATAACAAGCACGAAACCCACCTCTCTCGCTCTTTCCCTCCCTCCACCTCTCTCTCTCTCTCTCTCTCTCTCTCTCTCTCTCTCTCTCTCTCTCTCTCTCTCTTCTTATATATACCTTGCACATGCACATGTACACTAGTGTATGAATTTCTGTTGAGCGGTGTATACGTATGTATGTGCGCTCACGCATATCAGTCCACCCAGACTTTAGGACTCGCCTCATAATAACATATATGAGTGCATAATGTGGTTTTGGTTAGTACCATCATCATGCTTGCGCATACTCATGTTTCGTCAGTACATCCACTGAGATTGCTCAGATACCCCTACCAGACAAGTTGCAGCCCTGCCCTTCTGCCTCCGTCCCCCTTTCTTTCAATGTGCTCACTGAACCGTAACACATATCACCCGTCATCATCATCCATCCCACTCTTTTGGTTGGGTATAAAAAGTATGCATCGGAGATATTCTGAGTTACTCATAGATCGGAACTTTGAGGTAAGGATGAACATTTTATTTCAATTCTCATTTTCTCTTCATTTTTTTTTCATGTTTCCATCCTTTTGTTCTTCTCGTCCTGTCATCACCTTATGATGTAGTCACAGGAGATCTCCCTGACTATATGTTCTGTTTGTGAATGTGTTTTTTGTTTTTTTTTTTGCTGATGAAGGCTAATCGTCCTGTATGTGTCGTAAATCTGTAATGTAAAGCTGCACTACTTTGTGTCATTTTATAATGTTTACAGTACACACGGGGCTTAGTACGGACTTTGTTTGACCGTGCTAGAAAGATTTGCACCTAGGACACACTGACAGAGGAATTTGAAACTATGAAGAATGCCTTAAACCTGAATGGGTACTCCGCAGGATTTATGAAGCGCCACTGCCAACAGCCCAAACCAAACCCAGACGAAACTACAGTCCCTACACTCAAGGTATTCATCCAGCTAACCTTTCGAGGGGATGACGTAATGCAACATCTACAAGACCGGCTTACTGCAGCAGTAAGCCGAACATTCTGTGCTGAAACTCCGGTCATTAGGTATATAACCACACGATTCCACACCAGCAATGAAAGAGCCTGTTTCTCTGTACGCCAAAAGCAAATGTATTTACCAATTCACATGTAGTTGCCAGGCCTTCTACATCGATAGAACAGAGAGACAGCTGAACAAAAGAGTGTCAGAACATATACCTCAATGGGTCGACAAGAAACAACACATAGGCGATGCTAGCCTAGTAGGACCGATACACCGGAAGCCTCCAGCGTCATCAATTGCAAGGCACATTCTCGAAAGCGGACATGTGATTAACATAGACATTGCCTTTCGCGTGTTGTTTACCACATAAAATACTCGCTTGTTAAAGTTTGCAGAAGCAACAATGATCAATCAAAGCAAGCCAGAATTGTGCAAACAGAAAGACATGTTAGTCAGCTTGAAATTACCGTGGTAGACAATTGACATTATTGTGTGAAACTGTGTATATTTCAACTTGATGGATTTATCTAGTTAATTTACTTTATGTTGGGCTAATTCTGCAGTATGTACCTGACGAAATGCTGAGAAATATGCCAGGCAATAAATCGTGCAATGTATTGTTTGTGTCTTCGTTATTGAAAGTTTAGTTTTCTGTTTCTGTGTACTCTCCCAAACTGTACGCTGTGAATTTCCTTTGTGAACATTGTTCCCGTTCTTGTCTTAACTGATTAACATTAAAACCTGATTTCTTATTTGTATGTGATAATTTGGATAAATCAAACGCTATCCAAGTCACGTGAGTGTTTGACCTATTCATGTACAGGAGATACATGTAGATTCATCTTGTATGAGGCCGACGCACATTAGAGAATTGTGTTGTTTATCCATGAAGAATGGTGATGACCATTAATTTCATCCAGTGGGGCTGATAGGGCATAATTTGGCTCGATATGTTCTTTCGCAAACGTGGGCAAAGAATGCATGATGTTCCAGGAGGATGATCTCATGCAGTAGGTTTTCTGTCCAGCCTTTTCTTCACAGCTTTTGCAGTTCTGGTTGCTTCACATGTAACTGCACCTGTGCGTAATGATGTACGCCACGACTTTCGGTCTTTAACAGCAGTCTCCCAGATGTCAAATGAATTCGAAAAGCTTTCTGTGAGATTATCAGAGTGTCTTTGAAGCGTTTCCTCTGGCCGCATTGGCAGTGTTTAGCACAATGCAGCTCGCCGTAACAAAACATTCGTTTTGGGAGCCGGTGATCTGGCATGCGAGTTAAGTGACCAGCCTAGCGAATCTGATTCTTCATTAGTAGAGTGTGGATACTAGGCATGGACGCTCTTTCTAGGACTTCAGTGTCTGGCATCTTGTCTTGCCATTTAATCCTCAATAGCTTCCTAGGGCAGACTGTGTGGAAGTGGTTTAATATTCTAGCTTGACGCTGATAAACAGTCCAGGTTGCGCACGATTATAGCAGTGTGGACAATACAACTGCTTTGTAGACTTTCAGCTTCGTTTGCAGGCTTATTCCAATTCTGTCCCACACATTCTCGTATAGTCTGCCAAAGGCCGCGCTGGCCATGAAGATTCTTGCATTCACTTCGACATCAATTGTGGCAAGATAGGTGAATGTGTCCACAACACTTAGTCTATGACCATACACCCTGATGTTCAGCACAGTGTGATTGTTTCCTGGAGCTGGCTGGTACATAAATACAGTCTTCTTCAAGTTGATATTGAGCCCAAAATTGGCACAAGCATATGGGAAAGCTGAAACATTGTGTTGCATGCCTGCCTCTTATTCGGCATATACAGCGCAATCATCAGCAAACGGCAGCTCTCTGACGGTGTCGATATTAGTTTTCGTTTTAGCTTTCAGACTTCTGAGACTGAACAACTTTCCATCCATGCAGTAGTTGATATCTATTCCAATCTCATTGTTCTCGAAGGCATTCTTCAGCATAGCTGAAAACATGAGGCTGAACAGTATTGGTGCCAGGACACATCGTTGCTTCACTCTATTTGACATTGCTCAGAGAGTTCACAATTTTCAATTTTCCTATACTTTTGCCTGCATACTATCATGAAATAGCCGAACTATTTGGACATACTTTCGTGGACAGCCATATTTCGCCATAATCTTCCACATCCTTTTCTTCTGACTGTATCAAAAGCCTTGGTAAGGTCAATGAAAGTGGAGAACATTTCAGAGTTATGTTCTTAATATTTCTCTTGCAGCCGCCTTGCAGCGAAAATCATGTCTAACAGTTCCTCGTTCTTTTTTGAAACCACATTGACACTCAGGAACAAGACATTGATCGAGATGGGCCGTGAGGCGATTGAGAGCAAATAGATGCCTCGGTGGTTGTCACGGGATTGGTGGTTTCCTTTAGGTTTTTAAAGGTGGGCTATTGACGTGTCCTTGAAATCTTATGGCATGGACTCGTCCACCCATATGTTTGTAAATACTTGGTGAAGCTGCTCTATTAGGACCGGTGCACCTGCTTTGTATATCTCTGCTGGGATGGAGTCAGAACCAGGTGCCTTACCACTGGCAATTTGCTCGATGGCTTTGTGTACTTCCACTGTGGTTGGCAGGTCATCAAGTGTATCATTAGTGGGATCTTGAAGAAGGCAATTGATGGTTTCATCATGGAATAAGGAAGCTGTAGTTTAAGATGTTGCTGAAATGCTCTGCCCAGCGTTGAAGAATTTCTTTATTTTCGATGACAATGTTTCCACCATCTTCACTGAGGAGGGGAACTATGCCTGGTGATGTAGGATCATAGACCGCCTTCGGTGAGTTGTAGAAGTTTTTCATATCACGTCTGTCAGCAAAGCCCTGAATTTCATCAGCTTTGTTGCTCTGCCAGGAGTCCCGCGTGTGCCGAAGTTTCTGCTGCCCTACTCTCAGATATTTATTGAAGGGATCTTTTTTTTATTTTGACTTCGGGTCTTTCAAATATACTTTGAAGAGAAGATTAGTCTCGGCCAGAAATTGGTTGATGTCTTCGAAATTTGCATCACGCCAGTCTTTATTTTGTATGAGGCGGGAGGGGGGGGGGGGGGGGCAGGCTGGACCGAGGATTTCCATAGCAGTGTTGTAAATTATTTCTTTTAGGGCTCTCCACTCTATTTCCGCATCCTGTTTAGCTTAAGCATTGGGCTTGGGGCTGTCTTCCAGCATATTTTCAAACGACAGCTGCATTTATTTGCTGCTTAAGCGGGTAACTTTTTTTTTTTTGGGCAACCTTACTGCTTGAGGACGCCGTGGTGGTTTGATGTGTATGTTTATTTTCAAGGTAATGAGACGGTGGTCTGTAAAACATTCGGCACCTCACATGGATTTTGTCACCTGAACGTCTTGTCTGTCACTCCTCCTGCTGACGATGACATAGTCAGTGAGGTGCCAGTGTTTCGAGCGAGGGTGCATCCACGATGTCCTATTTCTCGTGGGAAGACGAAAAATTGTTTTGGTGATCAGGAGATCGTGTTCGACAAAGGTCTGAAGGAGGAGGTCCCTTGCTATTACAATTTCCGACTCCGTACTTTCCAATGATGCGACTCCAAGAGGCGGTGTCCTTGCCTACTCTGGCATTGAAATCCCCAAGGAGTATGAGTTTGTCTCTTTTGGGAACAGATGTTAATTCGTTTATGCAGGTCTTCATAGAACTTGTGTGTGACGTAAACTTCATAGTTCATGGTTGGTGCGTAGACACCCACGATGGTTGCATGCTTCTTTCCTTTAAGCAGGGGTAACTGAATGGTCATAAGCCTGTCATTTATAGCCTTTGGAAATTCAGCTAGTTTGCCAAATAGGGCCGACTGAATGGCAAATCATAAACCGGATTGGCGTCTTTCCGATTGTGAAGGGAATATGGTTTGCTCTGTTAGCTTTACCTGGTTTTACTTTGTATTTCGACCGCAGAATAGCGTACCCACCAACCGTGGCTAGCTGGTTAGGTAATGATGGAGCAGACAATGTTTAGGGCACCTTTTCTTGCCCTTTCCTCGTGCTATGGAGGTGAGCAGTGCTTTCCTATAGAGGGCTGCTCAGTCGCTCAGGGGTCTGCCGAATACCACTGTTGATCCGGTCAGTAGAAGACGACCATATGCCCTGAGCCGCCTGTATGCAGGTCTGCGACTACGGCTGCCAGCGTACCCATGCCTGTCGCTTCACCGGCTTGCCCATCGCCACAGTGCTTGAAGGTAATATATGAAAATGGATGAAGAATGACTTACGGGATGAATTGCATTAAAGTGAGTAGGAGTTGCGCAATTTGTCGACCTCACTCTCTCGCCTGAGTCCACCTGAGTCCAGTGGCAAGACAAGTCATGACGACAGGAGACGAATACAGGTGCAGTGGATGACCAGGGCGCTCTACGTGCCTTGCTGTGCTCATTATGTTCCACACCGCTTTGCAGGTAAACGCTGTCTTGCCCGTTAAATTATAAATGATTTCTTCTTCGCAGTCTACCGAGTCATGTCTTCACATGCTGAGTAGGCATTATCTAGTTCACAGATTGGTAAGACTTACATTGGAAACTTACTACTTAGGAGAATGTCTTAATAGCAAGCAGTCTATTGATAGCGTCCAGAAAAAAAAAGTATTTATTTGGACCAACACAAGAATGCCTACCAAGCTTGGTGTGAAAGCACTTTAAGCGAGAAATATCACCTGTTCACCGTGTCTGCATGAGGACGGACAGAGGCTTTATGACATTGTTTTGTTGTGTTTAAGCAGGTGCAATGAAAGCCTTTCATGTTCGACAGGCATGTGCGACTAAGCACTTCCGACAGTGTGCAAGAGAGAGAGAGAGAGAGAGACAGTGAGAGAGAGAGAGAGAGAGAGAGAGAGAGAGGAGAGAGAGAGAGAGAGAGAGAGAGAGAGAGAGAGAGAGAGAGAGAGAGAGAGAGAGAGAGAGAGAAGAAAGTATGTGGGGTAATTTATATGGGAAACACTACTTTATATAGGTGGAGAGGAATATGTATATGTTTTGAGCTATAGATGTTCTGAATTAGATATGGTTTTATGAACATATGTTTAGCACCCTGTCGTCTTGACAGACGATAGTTTAATAGATTGTGCTTCAAAAAGGCATAATAACTACAACCCATCGCGGTGGCGAATGCGGCTGAGAAGGCCAGTGGATGCATGCGAAAACATGGTCATTTCCACTATTATGCACCATGTCACGTCTCTCACGCTCTGTACGTGTTTTATATGCAATCACTTTCTCCTTTGTCTTTATTCCATTTCTGATATTTGCACTCCATGCAACACGTTCATCGCCGACTTGCTCCCAATGTGCAATATCAATGCTGTATCAGTCATGTCCCGCTTACACACATCTTTGTATCGTAGTAGAGGCCGACGCTGAAATCTCTTACCTATCTGTAATTCACAACAATAACAAAATGTCCTTTGGTATTCTACCATCATCCATCCTCCTAACATGTCCTATCCACCTAAGTCTACAAATACTGAGCATGGAATACACCGTCACACAACCTGATCTTTCCAATACTTCAGTATTTGTGATTTTTGGCTTGCCACTTAATACCAAGTATTCTTCACAGACACCGCATATGAAAGCTGTTTAAACGTTTCTCTTGGTGTGGGTAAGTTTACCACGTTTCACTGCCATAAAGTAGAGTACTAAGGACACAGACTTGGTAGAGAAGGACTTTTGTTTTGACAGTAAGCTTCCTGTTCTCCCAGACTCTTTTTCGTAACCTGTTCATTGTTGTTGCTGCCTTACCAGTCCTGATGTTGATTTCCTGATCTAGTGATAATTTGCTATTTACCTCTGTTCCTAGGTATGTAAATAATGTCAGGTCTTTGTCAGATATGACTGAGCTACCGTATGATAGTCGACCGTACTATCTGCTTTTTGTCAGCGCCGAATGTTGGGCGGCGCTTACCAAACCCGACACCCCACATAGTGACAACGGCTTCGGGCGGAAGAAAGCAATTGGGAGGGTACAAGCCTTATCCTGGTGTGAGGAAATGCAACCTAAAGACAGAATGTGATGGCAGGGCAGACCTAAGCTTTGGTTGGCAGCTGGTCTAGGATCGAAGCTCCGACAGGCGGGCATTTAGAGCATTGCTTTGCTGATCCGGCAGCTTCTGCAGCTTGATTTGTTCCAGATGTATTAGTGTTACCATTAATATGGAGTGAACAAGGCAGGCCGCGAGAGGGATCATGCTGCATGAGCAACACATGGTCTCTATATTTTAGCCCAGACTATGTGCTATGGAGAGGTATAACTCCATCCCTGGTCTTAACCAGTCTCGGAATCAAAGCGACAGATAGCAGTTATGGGTTATAAGTCATTGTCAATTGGCTTAGACATGGGGCACCACGGGTTGTTTCTGACGGTGGGAGACATCTACAGGTGTCAGTGATAGCTATCACCCGTCTTAAGCCGGGCAGCCACCGCCAATTGGGTGCTGATCCGCCACAGCCTGCCTGCTTCAATGTGTGCTTTGGGCTGGGACAAAATCTGATTTGAAGGCTGTAAAACCAATGCACCAGGCACTAATAAACATTTACAAAAAAATAGAAACCTCAAGCTACGGCTTGCAATCTGGACCATAAGAGCAATGTGTCCAGGTTTTCCCACTGACCTGACGAATATTGACGCTGTGAGAAAACAGGTTGTGATTGATGCCGAACTCCGTCGTATTGACATTGATATTGCTGGTCTGCAGGAGACTCGCCTTTCTGAGGAAGGATGACTCATGGAAAACAACCACACCTTTTTTAAAAATTTTTTGGAAGGGTAGACGACAAGTAGAAAAAAAAGGCAGCATAGTGTGGGCTTTGCGGTTAAAAATTCGCTACTGGGAATGATTGAAATTCCTGCTGGAGGTACTAGTATAACTGCGCTTGACAACCTTTTGTGGTTTTGAAACCATTATCACTGCATATTCACCGACACTCACTTCCTCTGATGATGTGAAGAATTCGTTCTATAAAGAGATAGACACTGTCATCAAGGCAGTTGCAAAATCAGACTACATTTATGTGTTCTGTTATTTCAATGCTCGTGTGGGCAAGGACTCGAGTTCATGGCCAGTTTGCCTTGGAAAATACAAGTACACAATCGATCGTATGAATGAAAATGGGCAAAGGCTGTTGGATCATGGTACCAGAAATGACCTATGTATCACAAAATCCTTTTTTAAAACAAAAGAGCTGCATAAGGTCACATGGAAACATCCAAGATCCGGCCAATGGCGTCAGCTTTTCTTCATGATCACACGGAGACAACATCTGAACCATACATCATTAACTCAAAGTTATGACAGTGCTAACTGTGATACGGCTCATTTTTTTGCTTGTTGCAAGGGTTAGACTGAGACCAAAGAGAATCTACACAGCTAAACACAAATATAGCCCCAGGTTAATGCTATTAACACCGACCAACATGTGTATGTGTGTGTGTGTGTGTGTGTGGATGTGTGTATGTGTGTGTGTATGTGTTTGTGTGTGTGTGTGTGTGTCTGATATATATCATCAGTTGCCCTGCCAGCTATCGTAGGCGTTTACGAATCTCCACAGATCTCGGTCTTTGGTGTTCTAGATCAGCTCTGTTGATGATATTCCTCAATGCCCCCGTTTCAATGCATCCATAATCTTTTCTCTTCGTCTGAAACTGTTTCTCTTTCCCCCAATCTTTCCTGTTGTCACGATGTTCTCCAATGCCTCTCTTCTCATCACATGACCGAAAAAAAGCTGTTTTTCTCGTTCTTCTCATCTCATCTCATCATGTTCCTCTTGTACCTTGCGGTGTCGAGGTGAAGTATAAACTTCGTGAGAGTGCCCGGTTATGGGCTTCGTATATCGACATACCCATGGATTATGTTATTCCCTCCGTCCAACGTTTACGTGGTCGGCCTCTTCCTCTGATTCCATCTGGTCTGTACATCATTGCTTGTTGTGGCATGCTGTTGACTGGTAGCCTACTTGCATGGCCAAACCATTTGACTTGCTGCTTTCTAATAAAATCTAGAGCAGCTTTAACCCCTACTTTAGTCCTGATTTCTTCATTTCTGATCTTATCTCTTCTTGATACGTTGAGTATTCTTCTCAGAAACCTCATTTCTGTTGTTGTGATTTTTCTTTTCTCTTTTTCTGTCATTGTCCAGGTTTGGCATTGGTAGCAGAGAGTTGGTAGGAAGATTGTCCGTTTATACTTCTTGGTTTTTCTACGAGCAGTATGAAGATCCCCTGCCGGCTTGCTAGGCCAGTCGCAGGTTTAGGACACTAATCTGACCACAGGGAGTCTATCCCTGTGAATTTCTCGTTCTTATTGTTGTATATAATGTCCATTAGCCAGTTTCAGGTAATTGTTGTTATTCACTCTGGCAGTCCAAGGAATTCGCAACATCCGTCTTAAGAACCACATCTCTGTTGCTTCTAATTTCTTCTTATATTGTTCATTTTCATACCACGATTAACTGGCATACAGCAGAACTGGTTCTATGTAGCATTTCAGCACTCTGTTTCTTACGTTCAGTTAAGAACTGTCCTTTCCATTTCCATGTCACATTTTAATGTCACAATTTTCTTTGATATCACTATTCTCACTGTTTTATTGATATTCAAGGAGAGTCCTTTCTTTGCACTCTCTTAATACAATGTCCAACAATTGTTGTAGGTCTTTTGCATTATCCGCCACCAATACCATGTTACCTGCATAGCTTATTGTATGTAAATTATAACCCCCGATTTGTGTGTGTGTGTGTGTATATATATATATATATATATATATATATATATATATATATATATATATATATATATCATCATCATTGGCACCTTGCCGTCTTGACAGACGATAGTTTGTGCTCTAAAAAGGCATAATAACTTTTAACTATGGCAGTAGCGAGTGTGACTGATAAGGCCAATTTGCGCTGTAAATGTCCGTTCACAGTGGGTGCATGTGAACACGTGGTCATTACCACCATCATGCACCATCTTACGTCTCAAACGCTTGGTGTGTGACTTTTCTGCAATAATTTTCTCCTTTGACTTTATTCCATTTCTGATATTTGCCCTCCATGCAACACGTTCAGCAGCGACTTGCTCCCAATGTGCATTATCAATGCCTGTATCAATCATGTCCCGCTTACACACATCTTTGTATCCTAGTAGAGGCCGACCCTGAGATCTCTTACCCATCTGTATTTCACCAAAAAAGATATCCTTTTGTATTCTACCATCATCCATCCTCCTAAGATGTCCTATCCATCTAAGTCTATATATATATATATATATATATATATATATATATATATATATATATATATATATATATATATATATATATATATATGTGTGTGTGTGTGTGTGTGTGTGTGTGTGTGTGTATGTTTATATAGCATTCATGTATATTATGAGCTGTGCTGGTGTAGATATTACCCATCTCAGTTCATTTCACTTTAGCTCTCTTATGAGCCATGGGCAGTCAGCTGCTGATCCTTCGGAAATGACCCAATTGGAATCCTTCAAGATGAAAGTGCCCCACGTCTAACTGGAGAGCATGACCTAAGGGTCTTGTTTGTCAGTTGAGCAGAACTAAAGTTCGGTATATGTTATTTTAAACCAGCCATTTGTCCATACACCATTTACTCATCAAATACCAAAATCTTATCACCATTTGAATCACCATCATTATTATATTAAAATTATAAAAAAATAAACACTGTGTTTGTTATTACACATAGTCCGTCTATTAATTATAACTGTAAATGTTTTTGTAGGTTAAGTGAGTGCATGCATTGGTAAAACAGTAATTGGAGGTTCGCATATATATTTTTTTCCAGGGGCAGAAATCTCACATAGGTACTTTGCCTATTCAGCTCTTTTGCACCATGCTTATCCTGCATATCTTAATTCCCCGGTCTTACTCCTCGGTGTACCAAGAGCGGCTACATCTATCTTTTCAATGATCCACTTCATGACAGTTTCTTGAGTATCTTGTGACTATTTCTTACATCAGCATAAAAGAGACACTTGTGTAGCGTTTTCGCTATGGAATCTGAAGTGGTGATTAGCACTTGGGACAAAATTAAGGAATTCAAAAAAATGTTTCCCCGTGATGAATTGGAATAACGAAGACACAAACAATAGATTGCACGATTTATTGCCTGGCATATTTCGCTGCATCTCGTCCGGTACATACTGCAGAAATCACACAACTTAAGCAAATTAACTAGATAAATCCTTCAAGCTGAAATATACGCATGTTCGCACAGTAATGTCGATTGTCTACTACGGTAATTTTAAACTAACTAACATGTCTTTCTGCTTGCACAAGGTCGGCTTACAAAGGTTGATTATTATAGCTTCAGCAAACTTTAACAATCGATTACTTTGTGTGTTGAAGAACACACGGAAGGCACGGTCTCTGTCAACCACGTGACCACTCTCGAGCACATGTCTCGCGACCGATGAAGCAGGACTGTTCCGGTGTGTCGATCTGTCAAGGCTACTATCTTCTGTGTGTAGTATCTTGTCCACCCAATTCGGAATGTGTTCCGAAACCCTGCAATGTAACTGTCGCTCAGTTCTACCTATGTAGATGGCCTCGCATCTGCATGTAAATTGGTAAATACAATATGATTTGGCGTACAAAGCTACAGGTTCTTTTACTGCTGGAGGGGGGATCGGTGTGTTTCTGTACCTGATGACTGGAGTTGCAGCACAGAATGTTCGCCCGACTGCTGTGATGAGCCGGTCCCGCAGACGTTGCATTACGTCATCTCCTCGGAAGATTAGCTGGATGAATACCTTGAGTTTAGGGACTGTTGTTACTATTGGTAATTTTAACAAAATTAATGGATATCTAATTGCACACAGAACTAAACACCAGTGGGATAAAAATACGACCCATGACAACTCATTATAATATGTGTTCGATGTTTATCACATTCCAAGGTTTCTGATTTCTTCGGATTTGCAATAAATTTAGATTACACAATTCAGGAGATAAGTCCCCAGTCTTATATATTGTGTACAAGTATTAATTTGGTATTCCGGGTGCTGTTTTGGTTTTTAATTTCCCTGAAAATACCCCAACCCGAGCTTCTTTTACCTCTTTGCACAGTTTCTTAATTGTTCTATAAATGTCTTCATAGTGGTCATGGTTATTTTTTATTCTTATTTCCATGAGTTTTAAAATGTCTGCCGTCATTCATTTCCTGTGCCTCATCATCTTTATTTTTGTTTCTGCAGATTCATTGACTGGCTGTTTTTTTAATTTAAATTTCTCATTGGTCATTGACATCTTAAAATAATAGTTTCATATCGGACAATGCATCAATCTGTTCTTTGCCTCTACGTGGTACTTATATTCTATCTCTTCACTCTTAGGTGTACGTAAATCAGATGGTGTGTTTCTCGATGTATATTTGATCTTCTTTAATCGTATTTGAATATTGATTATGATTAAACTATTGTCGCTGTAGCAGTCTGTGCTTGGTATAGTTATTGCGACTTTTAAGGCATTTAGAAATGGTATGTTGAGAATGAAGTCAATCTGATTTCTTATTTTATTGTCAGGCTCCGCCTTGTCTATAATATTCATTGTTTTCCAATGATTACATCATGTGCTATTTTTGCCATTGTGCATGTCTGCAACCTCTTTCATTCTGTACCCCTCGTCCATTCTCGCCAACTATGCACCCGTCCTATTGATTTCCAATGTTATCATTAAAGTCACCCATTCTTTTTTTCGCATATCATTATGATTACATTATGATTCGCCTAAAGACTGATCATATTTATTCTGGAGGTGAAGACCGACAAAGGGTAGTGGCTATTATTTTAGACCGGAAAACATCAATATCTGTTCAAGGATATTGGGCCGTTTGGACAGAGTTCTACTAGTTAAATTAAGTGGCAGACATTTTAACATAAATATTATTCAAGTATATGCCCCAACAGGAAAATCCAGTGAAGATAGTGTAGAGAAATTTTATAATGACGTACAGACTGCCTTAAAGAAATGTAAAAATTCAGAAATAAACATCATAATAGGGGACTTCAATGCAAAAGTAGGAAATCAAGGTGATAGATACACAGTAGGAAACTATGGTTTAGGTGAGAGAAATGAAAGTGGATACCGACTCGTAGAGTGGGCAAAAGAGCAGGAAATGATTGTAGGAAATATCTGGTTTAAGCAACACCCTAGAAGATTATGGACATGGATGAGTCCTGATAGCAAGATCAGAAACCCGATTGACTACACTCTGATTAGCATAAGATTTAGAAACGCAATAACAATAGCAAAAACAGTTTCAAGTGTTGATTGTTATAGTGACCACAGACTACTTACAGGAACACTGAGGATAAAGCTGAAGAAAGTCAAGTATATAACAGGAAACACTAAATATGATTTGTGTACATTGAGTAATGACAAGGAAATACAAAACAAATTCAGCATAGAAGTACAGAACAGATTTAATATATTGTCTGATCTAGAGATATTATTCCAGGATGTGGATGATCAATGGGAAATGTTGAAGAATTCAATCCGTTTGGCTGCAGAAACAACTATTCCAAAATTAAAGAAGGTGGGTCGTAAGAAATGGATGGCATAAGCAATTTTACAGCTAATGGAAACAAGTATACTCAACAAAAATCATCTTGCCAAATATGAAGAAATTCACAGACAAGTCAGAATATTATGTAGGAAGGCAAAAGAATCATGGCTTGAGGAAAAGTGCTTAGAAATTGAAAAAACAACACAACAGTCAAAATACCTAATTAGTGCACAAAAGAACTAATAAAAGAACAAGTACATCAACAGGCTGTCTAAAAACTAAAGATGGCATAATCATAATAGAAAAAGACCAGATTCTACATGTATGGACAGATTATGTGAAAAACATTTATAATGATAACAGAGAGGAACAGTATGATATTAGATTTAATAATGAAGGGCCGCCAATTTTGAAGATGGAGGTTCGAAATGTTCTTAAGCATATGAAAGCTGGCAAGGCCCCCGGTGCAGATAACATCACAAAAGAAATTATTAAAGCTTTAGAAGAATGTGGACTAGATCAAGTCACCAGACTACTGAACACATTATATAATACTGGAGATATACCTTCTGAATTGTGTAACTCTGTATTTATTGCAATCCCAAAGCAATCAGGAGCCTTGGAATGTGATCAACATAGAACAATTAGTATAATGAGCCACATCACAAAGATTGTGCTACGAATTATCATGCAAAGAGTGAGGAAGAAATTACAACCTGAAATAGGGGAAGAACAATGTGGGTTTTTAGAAGGAAAGGGTACAGTAAATGCTGTGTATATGCTGCGAACAGTTATTGAACGTGCTTTAGAAGTAAACAAGGATATACATCTTTGCTTTATTGACTACACAAAGGCTTTTGATAGAGTTAGACATGTCAACATGGTGGATATGCTTGCTGATCTCCAAATTGATGGGAAAGACATTACACTTATAAAAAACATATATTGGAAACAACAAGCTGCCATAAGGATTTATAATGAATTGGGACAATATCAACCTATTAAGAGAGGTTTTAGGCAGGGATGTGTAATGTCTCTAGATCTTTGTTCCCTATACAGTGAACATATTTTCAGGAATGTAGAAGATATAAATGGAATCAACATTGGAGGACGATGCATCATTAACATTAGATATGCAGATGATACAGTATTGATTTCAGACAATGCACAAGATCTACAACAATTAGTAGACGCAGTTGTTGTACACAGTGAGCAGCTGGGGTTGGAATTAAATTGAAAGAAGACACAGGTTATGGTCGTCACTAGGAAGAACGTAGTACCACAATGTAATATACAAGTAAATGGGAATATTCTTCAACAAGTGAATCGTACAATTACCTCGGAACAGTCATAACATCTGATGGGAGATGCCTTGAAGAGATTAGAATAAGAATCGCCACGGCAAAAGTAGCCTTTAGCAAGATGAAAAACATTCTGATCAATAAAAAGATGTCAATTGAAATGAGAAAAAGAGTGGTGAGGGGATACATAGAGCCTGTTCTTTTGTATGGATGTAAAACTTGGACAATGTGCAGTCAAGTTGAAACACATCTGATGGTTGCAGAAATGTAGCCTTTAGCAAGATGAAAAACATTCTGACCAATAAAAAGATGTCAATTGAAACGAGAAAAAGAGTGGTGAGGGGATACATAAAGCCTGTTCTTTTTTATGGATGTAAAACTTGGACAATGTGCAGTCAAGTTGAAACACATCTAATGGTTGCAGAAATGTGGTTTCTGAGGAAAATGCAAAGAATACCATGGGCAGACAGAAAAACCAATGACCAATTACTACAGGAGGCAAATGAAAATCGTAAATTGATTAGAGAAATTAGTCGTAGACAGTCAAAATTATTTAGACATGTTATGAGAAGAAATGGATTGGACAACTTAGTGACAACTGGCAAGATCGAAGGGAACAGACCAAGAGGAAGACCGAGAGGAAAATACCTGGATAGCTTGGCCACATGGCATGGACGAGACAGGAACACTGAGCTGACCCACGACGCTGGTGATCGAGTGAAATGGCGAGTCATGACCTCCCACGCTTTCCGGCATGGCACATGACTGATTGATTGATTGATCCTTTTATAGGACATCGCTGCGAACATCAGCATCTTTTAGCTGATTGTTGATTTCTTGGCAAGATTACGCTCAGTAGTTTGCCATTACTTTGTGAGCGACCGGCTCACATATTCCGTAAGTTACCGACGCGAAGAGAACCGCTACCGATTCTCGCGCAACGTCACGTTACTTACTAGAGTGTACGAGATTACGGAGAAAGGCATGTAACCTCTAGACCAGGGAGACCGGCAAGTCACCCATTATGATATTTAATTCTGAATGCGTGCATTTCTTGGAGACATTCTCCATTTCATTATAAACTGCATGGTTGATGTCGTCACTGCTGTCTGTTCTTAGTGCATACATTTGAATGATTTTGATCTCGAAAGGCCTGAGACTAAATTTTACTAGTAATATTCTGTCTGACACCATCCAATATCCTTTGATCGATTTTGAATAAAAATATGAGGCTTAGCACCATATAATTACTGGATTATATGTGTGTTAAATTGCCATTTTCCTGTTACTGTAACAATCTCTGCTGTTACTGTCATCACTACTATCCACACTATCACTATAACTACAGCATTTATGGCTGTACCTACAACCACGGCCGTCATTACCACTGCGACCATCAACATGAAATAATGTCCTTGCTTATGCAAATGTCATTGTTCATTAGAACTAAAGTGACAGCGATTACAACAACATGACATCATGTCCTTGCCTATACGCATGCGATTGTTCATTAGAACAACATAAACTATGCCTATACCAACATGAAATCATGTCCTTGGGGATAAATATGCAATTGTTGATTAGAACTACAGTAACTAAGCTTACAGCATGAAGAAATCATGTCCGTATCGCTACATATGTCATTGTTCATTAGGACTACAGTAACTAGGTCTACATCAAGATGAAATCATGTCCTTGTCCTTACATATGTTAGTGTTCATTAGAACTACAGTAACTAAGTCTACATCTAGATGAAATCATGTCCTTGTCCTTACATATGTTAGTGTTCATTAGACCTACAGTAACTAAGTCTACATCAAGATGAAATCATGTCCTTGTCCTTACATATGTTAGTGTTCATTAGAACTACAGTAACTAGGTCTACATCAAGATGAAATCATGTCCTTGTCCTTACATATGTTAGTGTTCATTAGAACTACTGTAACTAAGTCTACATCTAGATGAAATCATGTCCTTGTCCTTACATATGTTAGTGTTCATTAGAACTACAGTAACTAAGTCTACATCTAGATGAAATCATGTCCTTGTCCTTACATATGTTAGTGTTCATTAGACCTACAGTAACTAAGTCTACATCAAGATGAAATCATGTCCTTGTCTTTACATATGTTAGTGTTCATTAGAACTACAGTAACTAGGTCTACATCAAGATGAAATCATGTCCTTGTCCTTACATATGTTAGTGTTCATTAGAACTACTGTAACTAAGTCTACATCTAGATGAAATCATGTCCTTGTCCTTACATATGTTAGTGTTCATTAGAACTACTGTAACTAAGTCTACATCTAGATGAAATCATTTCCTTGTCCTTACATATGTTAGTGTTCATTAGAACTACTGTAACTAAGATCCGAAGAAATCTAGATGAAATCATGTCCTTGTCCTTACATATGTTAGTGTTCATTAGACCTACAGTAACTAAGTCTACATCTAGATGAAATCATGTCCTTGTCCTTACATATGTTAGTGTTCATTAGACCTACAGTAACTAGGTTTACCTCAAGATGAAATCATGTCCTTGTCCTTACATATGTTAGTGTTCATTAGACCTACAGTAACTAAGTCTACATCAAGATGAAATCATGTCCTTGTCTTTACATATGTTAGTGTTCATTAGAACTACAGTAACTAAGTCTACATCAAGATGAAATCATGTCCTTGTCCTTACATATGTTAGTAATCATTAGACCTACAGTAACTAAGTCTACATCAAGATGAAATCATGTCCTTGTCCTTACATATGTTAGTGTTCATTAGACCTACAGTAACTAAGTCTACATCAAGATGAAATCATGTCCATGTCCTTACATATGTTAGTGTTCATTAGAACTACAGTAACTAAGTCTACATCAAGATGAAATCATTTCCTTGTCCTTACATATGTTAGTGTTCATTAGAACTACAGTAACTAGGTCTACATCAAGATGAAATCATGTCCTTGTCCTTACATATGTTAGTGTTCATTAGACCTACAGTAACTAAGTCTACATCAAGATGAAATCATGTCCTTGTCCTTACATATGTTAGTGTTCATTAGAACTACAGTAACTAGGTCTACATCAAGATGAAATCATGTCCTTGTCCTTACATATGTTAGTGTTCATTAGAACTACAGTAACTAAGTCTACATCAAGATGAATTCATGTCCTTGTCCTTACATATGTTAGTGTTCATTAGACCTAAAGTAACTAAGTCTACATCAAGATGAAATCATGTCCTTGTCCTTACATATGTTAGTGTTCATTAGAACTACAGTAACTAAGTCTACATCTAGATGAAATCATGTCCTTGTCCTTACATATGTTAGTGTTCATTAGAACTACAGTAACTAAGTCTACATCAAGATGAAATCATGTCCTTGTCCTTACATATGTCATTGTTCATTAGAACTACAGTAACTAAGTCTACATCAAGATGAAATCATGTCCTTGTCCTTACATATGTTAGTGTTCATTAGAACTACAGTAACTAAGTCTACATCAAGATGAAATCATGTCCTTGTCCTTACATATGTTAGTGTTCATTAGAACTACAGTAACTAGGTCTACATCAAGATGAAATCATGTCCATGTCCTTACATATGTCATTGTTCATTAGAACTACAGTAACTAAGTCTACATCAAGATGAAATCATGTCCTTGTCCTTACATATGTCATTGTTCATTAGAACTACAGTAACTAAGTCTACATCAAGATGAAATCATGTCCATGTCCTTACATATGTCATTGTTCATTAGAACTACAGTAACTAAGTCTACATCAAGATGAAATCATGTCCTTGTCCTTACATATGTCATTGTTCATTAGAACTACAGTAACTAAGTCTACATCAAGATGAAATCATGTCCTTGTCCTTACATATGTTAGTGTTCATTAGAACTACAGTAACTAAGTCTACATCAAGATGAAATCATGTCCTTGTCCTTACATATGTCATTGTTCATTAGAACTACAGTAACTAAGTCTACATCAAGATGAAATCATGTCCTTGTCCTTACATATGTCATTGTTCATTAGAACTACAGTAACTAAGTCTACATCAAGATGAAATCATGTCCTTGTCCTTACATATGTTAGTGTTCATTAGAACTACAGTAACTAGGTCTACATCAAGATGAAATCATGTCCTTGTCCTTACATATGTCATTGTTCATTAGAACTACAGTAACTAAGTCTACATCAAGATGAAATCATGTCCTTGTCCTTACATATGTTAGTGTTCATTAGAACTACAGTAACTAAGTCTACATCAAGATGAAATCATGTCCATGTCCTTACATATGTCATTGTTCATTAGAACTACAGTAACTAAGTCTACATCAAGATGAAATCATGTCCTTGTCCTTACATATGTTAGTGTTCATTAGAACTACAGTAACTAAGTCTACATCAAGATGAAATCATGTCCTTGTCCTTACATATGTCATTGTTCATTAGAACTACAGTAACTAAGTCTACATCAAGATGAAATCATGTCCTTGTCCTTACATTTGTTAGTGTTCATTAGAACTACAGTAACTAAGTCTACATCAAGATGAAATCATGTCCTTGTCCTTACATATGTCATTGTTCATTAGAACTACAGTAACTAAGTCTACATCAAGATGAAATCATGTCCTTGTCCTTACATTTGTTAGTGTTCATTAGAACTACAGTAACTAAGTCTACATCAAGATGAAATCATGTCCTTGTCCTTACATATGTTAGTGTTCATTAGAACTACAATAACTAGGTCTACATCAAGATGAAATCATGTCCTTGTCCTTACATATGTTAGTGTTCATTAGAACTACAGTAACTAAGTCTACATCAAGATGAAATCATGTCCTTGTCCTTACATATGTTATTGTTCATTAGACCTACAGTAACTAAGTCTACATCAAGATGAAATCATGTCCTTGTCCTTACATATGTTAGTGTTCATTAGAACTACAGTAACTAAGTCTACATCAAGATGAATTCATGTCCTTGTCCTTACATATGTTAGTGTTCATTAGACCTACAGTAACTAAGTCTACATCAAGATGAAATCATGTCCTTGTCCTTACATATGTTAGTGTTCATTAGAACTACAGTAACTAAGTCTACATCAAGATGAAATCATGTCCTTGTCCTTATATATGTTAGTGTTCATTAGAACTACAGTAACTAAGTCTACATCAAGATGAAATCATGTCCTTGTCCTTACATATGTTAGTGTTCATTAGAACTACAGTAACTAGGTCTACATCAAGATGAAATCATGTCCTTGTCCTTACATATGTTAGTGTTCATTAGAACTACAGTAACTAAGTCTACATCAAGATGAAATCATGTCCTTGTCCTTACATATGTTAGTGTTCATTAGAACTACAGTAACTAAGTCTACATCAAGATGAAATCATGTCCTTGTCCTTACATATGTTAGTGTTCATTAGAACTACAGTAACTAGGTTTACCTCAAGATGAAATCATGTCCTTGTCCTTACATATGTTAGTGTTCATTAGAACTACAGTAACTAGGTCTACATCTAGATGAAATCATGTCCTTGTCCTTACATATGTTAGTGTTCATTAGAACTACAGTAACTAAGTCTACATCAAGATGAAATCATGTCCTTGTCCTTACATATGTTAGTGTTCATTAGAACTACTGTAACTAAGTCTACATCTAGATGAAATCATGTCCTTGTCTTTACATATGTTAGTGTTCATTAGAACTACAGTAACTAAGTCTACATCAAGATGAAATCATGTCCTTGTCCTTACATATGTTAGTGTTCATTAGAACTACAATATGTAGGCCTACATCATAATAAACGCACGTCTTTGCCTATATACTTGTCACTGAACATTAGAACTAGAGTAACTACGATTACAACAACATGAAATAATGTCCTTGCCTATACATATGCTATTGTTCAATAGAACTACAATAACTATGCCTACATCAACATGAAATGATGTCCTTACTTATACATCTGTCATTGTTCATTGAACTGTCAGGGCTCAGAGACCGTTTGCAAAACTTCACTCTTCTAATGTACAACGGCGCTGGTCAGCTTACATTTGCTTACAATGAGACGCGAAGTCCCAATTTGCAGATGTACCATATCCAACCACTGTCACGAGCGTCTGTGGCCATTATCAAGATTCGGCAGACCAATAGAAATTCTCAAGGCTCGAAAATTCTGACTTTGTGTGAGGTGGAAACTTACGGCGGTAAGTTACCTGGAACAATTAAGACATAAACAATAGATTTCATGAATTATTGCATGGTTAATTTCGCTGCATATCGTCAGCTGCATACTGCAAAAATCACACACCATAAACTAAAGTAATAAGATAAATCCCTCAAGCTGAAATATTCAACACACATTTTCATGAACTAATTTGAATTGCATGCCATATGTTAAACCAATTATAATGCCTTAGCGCGTTCCACAAAGTTGTCCTAAATAAATAAGTAGCAATTGCTTCGGCTTTCTTTAATGTGTCCATTGTGTGTGATAGATAGTAAACGAAACGCATTATCCCTGACAGTCACGTAACCAGTTTCCAAAATATAGCGACTTAAAGATGGGCAGCCCCCGGCCAATTGGGTGCTGATCCAACGAATCATAGGAAATCCTCTGTGTGTAGATGTTACCAAGTTGACTATTGTTAAGTTGTGCACTGCTTTGTAATATTCTGTAGATAGCTGCATTTTAGGTCGGCTATTGCGCGGACGTTGGGCTGCAGATTCTCATACGGGTCAGATGCTTGCTTGCTTGCTTGCGTTCGTTGGCTTGAGCTCCAGCGCAAAGTCCTGTATGTCGGATGAAGGCATCCTGTTGTCCAACATCAGAGTGATGTCATACAGGACCTGAGTTTTGCGTGAGTATCCGTTGTCCCATGTCTGGCTTATTGGTGTGCAGACTGGTGGTTCCTCGCCATACAGGCAGACACTCTCCGACTTCGGAGGAATCGGCGATCCTATTGACTTCAGCCAGGACCCCGAAGGGACCTGTTGCCCAGGACGCTCGACGAGGACGCGTCAATAGGTCTTGGCCAGTATATAACCCGGCCCTGGTGCCTTGGAAACACCTCTGCGTCCCATACGGGTCAGATAATTGAAATTGCACATTGCTGAATGCAGAATTACATAATTTAGCGACCTGATATTGAGGTTAAATGCACTGCCAACGACACTAAAGAAATCGTGTCATCAATAGCAGGATGTCACCGACTTGAACGCACACCTGTGAATGTACCATCATTTGCCAGTACCCTCTCACATTCACCACACATCTATGTAATCTGTCATAATAAACCACCGTCTAGCCAGGTACGATACATACCTTAACACACACACACACACACACTCACACACACACACACACAGACATATATATATATATATATATATATATATATATATATATATATATATATATATAATGGCAGACAGACAGACAGACAGACAGAACAAACAGACGATCGAACGAACAAACTTTATTTTAAAAGGGTAACAAATTGGGCACATAGGACCGTCTTACATTCGGCCCTTTCAATCACTCATCTTTCATTCATCAAATGTGCTTGTTACATTTACATAGGGGAAAAAAAATTGTCAAATGGATTTTGTAAGCATAAACAATGCATATTACGCATGCTACATTCACATGGGGAAAACAACATTGTCAAATGAAAGTTGTAAACATAAACAGTGCATATTGCAATGTTGTGAGACACATCCCTCATCAACCCTCACATCCCGTAGCCACCCACACATCCCCACCCACCATACCTCCCCCACCCACCCATGCAAACCTCCACGCACTCACACAGACCCAGGCAAACATACATGCCTCCACCAACCCACTGATCCCCTACCCACATACATTTCCCCATCCACACACACATCCCCCACCCATCCCATAACCAACACGCACACACCCACCCACATATTCTCCATCACCCACCCACACAACCGCAACCACCCAGCAATACACATATCACAAAACCACACACACATACCGCTGCCAACCCACACATCCCACACCTATCCATACACACATCCCGCACCCTCACAATTTTCCCCACCCACCCACACACACATCAGCCAATACCCCCGGGGGTACGGGGTGTCAGGCATTGGTAGCACCTTTGGTAAGGATGACTCTCATGTCCTTTTCAGGACCCATCCCCCACTGGTCCAAGCCTGACACCCAGCTCGTGCCTGTGGCTCCTAGTAGCTGTCAGCATGCGACAGCGGCCACCCCCCGGGCAACAGCTGTGAGAGGCTGGCTAAACCAGGCATGGGTAGCCGATTTGGTGTCAAACCAAGAGGTAAACTAGGGTATGCCTACCCAGCATGTGAAGACAGGATTCGGCAGACTGTGCAAAAGAAATCATTCCTGATTCGACGGGCAAGACAGCGTTTACCTGCAAAGCGTTGTGGAACGTAATGAGCACGGCAAGGCACGTAGAGCGCCCTGGTCATCCACTGCACCTGTATTCGTCTCCAGTCGTCTCGACTTGTCTTGCCACTGGACTCAGATGGACTCAGGCGAGAGAGTGAGGTCGACGAATTGCGCAACTCTTTCTCACTTTAATCCAAGTAATCGCGAATGTCATTCTTCATCCAACGTCATATATCACCTTCAAGCCCTGTGGCGATAGGCGAGCGGTGAAGCGGCAGGCGTGGGTACGCTGGCAGCCGTAGTCGCAGACCTGCACACAGGCGGCTCAGGCCATATGGTCGTCTTCTACTGACCGGAGCAGCAGTGGGATTCGGCAGCCCCCTGAGCAGCCCTCTATAGGAACACACTGCTCACCTCCATAGCATGAGGAAGGGGCTAGAAAAGGTGCCCTAAACATTGTCTGCTCCATCACTACCTAATCAGCTAGCCGCGATTGGTGGGTACCCTTAACTGCGGTCGACATACAAACAAAGATAAAACAAGCAAAGCTAAAAGAGTAAACCATAGTCCCTTAACAATTGGAACTTGGAATATACGCACCCTACTTGACAGCGACGGCGCGTCTGGTCTAGAGAGACGAACAGCACAGACTGGGAGAGAGCTGGGCAGGTACAACATCGACATTGCAGCCATGAGCGAGACACGACTTGCAGAAGAAGGCCAAATCTGTGAAATAGGTGCCGGCTACACATTTTTCTGGAGTGGAAGGAAAAGCGAGGAAAGACGCCAATCCGGTGTGGGATTTGCCATTAAGTCGGCCCTTGTCGGCAAATTAGCTGGATTTCCAAAGGCTATAAACGACAGGCTCATGACCTTGAAATTGCCCCTGCTGAATGGAAGGAAGCATGCAACCATTGTGAGTGTCTACGCACCAACTATGACAAACGAAGATGATGTCAAGAACAAGTTCTATGAGGACCTGAGCAATGTATTAACATCTGTTCCCAAAGAAGACAAACTTATACTCCTTGGAGATTTCAATGCCAGAGTAGGCACGGACACCACCTCTTGGAGTGGCATTATTGGAAAGCATGGAGTCGGAAATTGTAACAGCAATGGACTCCGCCTCCTTCAGACATGTGCTGAACATGATCTCCTGATTACGAACACAATTTTCATCTCCCCATGAGAAATAGGACATCATGGATGCACCCTCGCTCGAAACACTGGCACCTCATTGACTATGTCATTGTCAGGAGGAGTGACAGACAAGACGTCCGAGTGACAAAATCCATGTGTGGTGCCGAATGTTGGACAGACCATCGTCTCATTGTCTCGAAAATAAACATTCACATCAGCCCACCACGGCGTCCTCAAGGGGTGAAAATGCAAAAAAAGCTAAATGTCACCCGCCTAAACAGCAAGAAAATGCAGCAGTCGTTTGAAAATATGCTGGAAGACCGCCTCAAGCCAAATGCTGCAGCTAAACAGGATACAGAAACAGAATGGAGAGCCCTAAAGGACATAATCTACAACACTGCTATGGAAATCCTGGGCCCAGCCTTCCGAAAGCATAAAGACTGGTTTGATGAAAATTCCGAAGACATCAACCAATTGTTGGCTGAGAAACATCTTCTCCTCAAGGCACATTTGAATGACCCAAAGTCAACATTAAAAAAAGATGCCTTCAAGAACATTCAGAGAGTAGTGCAGCAGAAACTTCGGCACATGCGGGACTCCTGGCTGAGCAGCAAAGCTGATGAAATTCAGGGCTTTGCTGACAGACATGATATGAAAAACTTCTACGACTCACTGAAAGCGGTCTATGGTCATACATCACCAGGCATAGTTCCCCTCCTCAGTGCAGATGGGGGAACATTGATCACCGATAAGAAAGAAATCCTTCAACGCTGGGCAGAGCATTTCAGCAACATCTTAAATGCAACTTCCTTCTTCGATGATGAAACCATCAACTGCCTTCCTCAAGTTCCTACCAATGAGACACTTGATGACCTGCCAACCATAGTGGAAGTAAACAAAGCCATCCAGCAACTCTCCAGCGGCAAGGCACCTGGTCCTGACTCCATCCCAGCAGAGATATACAAGGCAGGTGGGCCGGTCCTAACAGAGCAGCTTCACCAAGTCTTTACAAACATATGGGTGAACGAGACCATGCCACAAGATTTCAAGGACGCGTCAATAGTCCACCTTTACAAACGTAAAGGAAACCGCCAATCCTGTGACAACCACCGAGGCATCTCCTTGCTTTCAATTGCAGGGAAGATACTCGCCAGAATTCTTCTCAATCGCCTCACAGCCCATCTCGATCAAGGTCTTCTTCCTGAGAGTCAGTGTGGCTTCAGAAAAGAACGTGGAACTGTTGACATGATATTCGCTGCAAGGCAGCTGCAAGAGAAATGTCAGGAACAGAACTGCGAAATGTTCTCCACTTTCATTGACCTTACCAAGGCTTTTGATACAGTCAGCAGAGAAGGACTGTGGAAGATTATGGCAAAATATGGCTGTCCACGAAAGTTTGTCCAAATAGTGCGGCTATTTCATGATGGCATGCAGGCAAGAGTACTGGAAAATGGCGAACTGTCTGAACCCTTTCCTGTCACCAATGGGGTGAAGTAAGGATGTGTCCTGGCACCAACACTGTTCAGCCTCATGTTTTCAGCCATGCTGATGAATGCCTTCGAGAACGACGACATTGGAATAGACATCAACTACCGTATGGATGGAAAGTTATTCAATCTCAGAAGGCTGAAAGCTAAAACCAAAATTAACAGCGACACCGTCATAGAGCTCCTGTTTGCTGATGATTGCGGTCTGTACGCCAACTCAGAGGCGGACATGCAACATAATGTTTCAGCTTTCTCACATGCCTGTGCCAACTTTGGGCTCAATATCAACTTGGAGAAGACTGTAGTTATGTACCAGCCAGCTTCAGGGAATAATCACACTGTGCCGAATATCAAAGTGAATGATCATAGACTAAGTGTTGTGGACAAATTCACCTATCTTGGCAGCACTGTGTCACAAGCTGCCACAATTGATGACGAAGTGAATGCAAGAATCTCCAAGGCCAGCAGGCCTTTGGCAGACTGTACAAAAATGTATGGGACAGAACTGGAATAAGCCTGCAAACAAAGCTAAAAGTCTACAAAGCAGTTGTATTATCCACACTGCTATATGCTTGTGAAACCTAGACTGTTTATCAGCGACACGCTAGGAGATTAAACCACTTCCACACAGTCTGCCTAAGGAAGCTACTGAAGATTAAATGGCAAGACAAGTTTCCAGACACTGAAGTCCTAGAAAGAGCATCCATGCCCAGCATCCACACTCTACTGATGAAGAATCAGATTCGCTGGGCTGGTCACTAGACTCGCATGCCAGATCACAGGCCCCCTAAACAAATTTTTTACAGCGAACTGCGTTGTGGTAAACGCTCCCAAGGTGGCCAGAGAAAACGCTTTAAAGATACTGACAATGTCACTGAAGGCTTTTGGAATTCATCATGACACCTGGGAGGCTTCAGCCAGAGACCGATATTCGTGGCGTGCATCATTACGCAAGGGTGCAGTCATATGTGAGGCAACCAGGACTGCAAGAGTTGTGAAGAAATGGCAGAACAGAAAAACTACTGCAGGAATTCCTCTTCCAGAAACGTCAAGCATTCCTTGCCCATATTGTCAAAGAACATTTCGAGCCAAAATATGCCTTATCAGCCATCTTAAAACCCACCGCTCCATACCTTCAACCCCACTGGATGAAATGAATGGTCATCATCATTCTTGATGGACAAACAACACGCATCCCCCACCTATACACACATCCCCACCCATAAACACATCTCCTCACCTGCCCACACATATCCCCCACCCATAAACACCCAAAACCACACACCTCCCACCCACACACACCCCACCACCCACATATATCTCACCCACACAAATCCACCGCTCACACACATCTTTCCACAAATACACACATCCCCCACCCATCGCTCATCTCTCACACACATCCACCCTCTCACGTACTCATCCATCAACCACTCACACCCACACATCACCCACCGACCCATCAATTCATGCATCTCTCATCTACCCTCCAACCCACACACACCCCAACCACCCATTCCACGCATTCCTCATACACATCCCCGCCCACACATCTCTCACCCACACACACATTTCCCCACCCACCCCCACACCCCCACCTACAAACATCCTCACCACCCACACACACATCCTCCACCCACTCACATTTACCCCATCCACACTCACACACTCCCACCCACACAGACATCCCATTCACAGACACCCCCACACTCATCCCCCACACCCATTACACACCCATCACCCAACCCACACACTCTCTTACACACCCATTCACCCATCCAAATACACATTCCCTACCCACACCCGTAACCCACCAACACCCACACACTTCCAATAATCCTCTCAGATATCGCCCCACACACACACACACACATCCCTCACACACACATACATCCCCCACCGACTACACATCCCTTCACCCATCCACACATCACCCATCAACCCATACACATCCCCCACACACAACCCCTCCACACATACATTCCCCGCACTCTCACACACATCCCTCACATAACACTCACACAAACATGCATACATCTACACACATACATGATCACTGAAACTAATAAGAACAAACTCCCACACTTTACGCACAGTTGAGACACTGATGATTGTCGTGAGCATTATTGCAAAAGTTGTAAGAAGTGGAGAAAAAACTGTACATATACATTGTGTAGCGTAACAATTAGTGATGCACTTCAACTCTTGTGTTCACATGCACCCACTGTGAACGGACATTTACAGCGCAAATTGGCCTTATCAGTCACATTCGCTACCGCCATAGGTAAAAGTCATTATGCCTTTTTAAAGCATAAACTATCGTCTGTCAAGACGGCAAGGTGCCAATGTCAACTCTCACTCTTTTCTCTTTCACTCACTCACTCACTCACTCTCTCTCTCTCACTCTCTCTCTCTCTCTCTCTCTCTCTCTCTCCCCCCCCCCCCCCCCCACTCACTAACTCTCTCACTCACATCACAGTAATGTTATATTATACATCAAGTGGCATACAAAATGATACCTCGTAATATGAAAGATGAGAATGCATATAAAATATGGAATAGCATGTTACATGACATGCGAGCGCTCAACTAACTCTCTCTCTCTCTCTCTCTCTCTCTCTCTCTCTCTCTCTCTCTCTCTCTCTCTCTCTCTCTCTCTCTCTCTCTCTCACACACACACACACACACACTCTCTATCTATCTCTCTTATACATACACACACTCTCACACTCATTCACTCTCTCTCTCTCTCTCACTCACACTCACTAACTCTCCAACTCACTCTACAGTAATTTACATGTGTTAATTTTATGCATGTTAGAATCAAGTGGCAGTCAAAGTGATAATATGAAAATCAGAATACACAAAAAGTATGGAACAGCATGTTAGATGACGTGCGTGCGCTCAACTCTCTCTCTCTCTCTCTCTCTCTCTCTCTCTCTCTCTCTCTCTCTCTCTCTCTCTCTCTCTCTATATATATATATATATATATATATATATATATATATATATATATATATATATATATATATATATATATATATATATATATCTTCTCTCTCACACACACGTACATACACACACACGCCCACACACAACATACACCTGCAAATACACACATACTTACGCACATAAACACACCTACACACATCTACATACTTACGCGCACGTACTCACATAAAACACAAATACACACTCCCTCGCATAACTGCATGCATGCATACTTACACACACAAACATATACACATACATATACGAGCACACACACATACATACACACACACATACACACATATACACACGTACATACATATAAACACATATAAAAACACATGAACACACACATTAACACACGTACACATGTACACACACAGAGTTACACACAGATACACACATGTATCCACATATACACCCATACACCCATACAGACATGCACACACACATACATCCACACATATAAACACACACACACACACACATAGACACACATTGACAAACCCATCCATCCATACATATATGCTGCCTCACATAATCACTAAAACTAATATAAATAAACTCCCACACTTTTCACACATACACACTGTCGACTATAGTGAGCATCCTCACAAGAACATTCAAAATTAGGAAACAATGGGAAAACATGTAAAATATGGAAAATTGTGATCAATATAAGGTTTACATTGTGTAACGTAAAAATAAAATAGTTGTCCAATCCAGTAAGATAATTCCTGGAATTGACATAAACATGATGAAATAAGCAGTGCATGTTTAATTCAATTGGCAGTACAAATGCTAATATGAAAGATGAGGATACAGAAAAAAAAATGGCATAATGATATGCTTGTGCTCATCTCTCTCTCTCTCTCTCTCTCTCTCTCTCTCTCTCTCTCTCTCTCTCTCTCTCTCTCTCTCTCTCTCTCTCTCTCTCTCTCTCTCTGTCCCCTCACTCTATTTAGTTTTCTTTCACGCACACTGGCACACTAACTCTCTCATTGTCTCATTCTCTCCCTCTCTCACACTCACTATTTCTCTCTCTCATGCTTATACGCACTCACTCTCACACTCGCCATCACTTAAAGACACACATACTCACATATTCCCTCTCACTCAATATCTCACTCACCCTCACACTTACACACTCTCTCTCTCCCTCTCTCTCTCTCTCTCTCTCTCTCTCTCTCTCTCTCTCTCTCTCTAACTCACACTCACTCGTTCACTCTCTAAATCACACTAAATCACTCTCTTATTCGTACAAACAGATAAGCAAACAGACAGACACACTAACTCACTCTCACTCATTCACTTTCTCATGCACTCTCTAAATCACCCACTCTCTCTCTCTCTCTCTCTCTCTCTCTCTCTCTCTCTCTCTCTCTCTCTTACACACTCATTCGCTCTCACACTCACTCACTCGCGCACATACACGCATACTCATAATAAATTCTCTCTCACTCACTCCCGCTCCCTTACTCACTCACTCACTCACTCACTCACTCTCTAACTCACTCTCACTTTCTCACTCTATCACACAGACATGCAAACACGCACCACACCCACTCTCTGAGATTAACTCATTCTCTCACTCAATATCTCGCACATACGTCCACACACACTCACTCACTTTTACACTCACTCAGGCACACGCGCATGCATACTCTCTCACTCTCTCTGTCTCAAACTAATTCTTCCACTCACGCTCTTTCTCACTCGCTCTCTTACCCACTCTCTCGCTCATACACATACAGTGAAGAATGAGAGTGAAAAAAATTATACCAGTAGGTGACTTATGGAGGCATATAGTCGGTATGAAGTAAGTATTGAAAGAGTTGTCGGTTGAATGTGTAGAGACTCATTGGAGTTTTCAGATCTGTTGGAAGGCTATTCCACAAGTGAGCACCAGAATATGCGAAACAAGTTTTGTATAAGTCCAATCTAGGCTTAGGAACCTGTAATAAATTTAAGCGCTTAACTGTTCATTGCATTAGATTGAATTAACGGTAGAAGATACTCTGGGGTATTTTCAGATATAGTTTTATTCACTAATTTGGCTTTGTTAAAAAGGAAGCGCTTTCGAAGTGGCAGAAATCTTAGATGGCTGTATAATTTGTTACTTTCGACGTGCTTTATGCTAGAAACTAGACGTACAGCGCGGTTTTGAAACGAACACAATAGTTTCATATTAGATTTAGGGCAACCATCCCAGACTGTGGAACAATAATCGAAAGGTGATTGGATATAGGATGCAAAGAATATTTTTCGTGTGCTTTCATCCAAAAATTGCTGAATTTTAGCAAGTTGGTAAAATATTTGTGCTATTCTCTTGGTAAGGGCGTAAACATGAGAGCTCCAGTTTAAATGTCTGTCAATTAAAAGACCTAATGTTTTTTGTTCATTTACATTAATTATAGGTAACGTGTCCACGTGGAGGTCGAGTGGTGTCCCAGTTATGGCTAGGGTCTGTAGTTTTTGTCTGGTCTTTATTAGCATAGATTTGGATTTGTCGATGTTAACTAACATGCGGTTTTCATTGCTCCATCTACTAAGGATGTCAAGTTCGTTTTGTAAAGAGCTCTCTAAGTCACTAAGGCTCTCTTGACTGGTGTATATAGTGCAGTCGTCCGCAAATAGGTCACACGAAGTATTGAGATATAAAGGAAGATCGTTAATATACACTGCAAAAAGCAGCGGACCTAGTATTGAGCCCTGAGGCACACCAATATTAAGTTGTGTGGGTCTTGATAGATAGTTATTGAAGGACACTACTTGTTGTCTGTCAGATACAAATGAAGTAATTAGGTTTACCATAATGGTGCTAGTCTTCATTTGTTTTAATTTTCTAATTAAAATATCATGATCTACCATATCAAAGGACTTTTTAAAGTCTACAAATACTGCTCCACAAATGTTGCCATTGTTGATACAAAGATGCCAGTTATCGGTCATTTATGTAAGGGCACTATGGCAAGAATATTTAGGTCGAAACCCAGATTGACTGCCAATTATTAGATCATTGTTAATTTAATGATGTAGTGTTAGTGTATGCGTGTGTTTTTCTAATGGCTTTGATAGCGACGACAGTAAGGAAATAGGTCTATAATTACCCAAGACGCTATTATCAGTTGAGCTATTGTTAAGTAGAGGAAGAGGATAAACTTTAGCAACTTTAAAGGCAGATGGAAAGTTGTTTTTGGACAGGCACTGGTTCTATATGAACGTCAAGGACTCACTAATAATTGGTGCAGCACACCGAAGAATTCTATTACTGATACCATCTAGGCCTTCTGAATTTGTTGCTTTGAGATTCGAGAGATATTTATATACTTCTGCAAAAGACATCAAGGGAATCTCAGGGGGAATAATTCTAGAGCACTTCATTTCACAGAACGATGACAGTGAACGTAAATTACATACTGAGTCTGATATTAAGGACTTTAGATTCTCTATTTCTGCTTGAAAGGAGTAACTGAAATCCTCGCATGGTATAATGTTTGGTATTGCTGACTCTGAAGCGTGTTTCTTGTTGGTTAGCGAGTTAATAGCCTTCCATATATTTGTGTTATTTGATTTATCTACAATCAAATGTTTGAAATGATCTTTCTTTATCCTACGAATTTCAAATTTAACTTTATTTCTTAGTCTGGGGTAATTTATAAAATCTTTATTTTTGTGTGCTTTATCTCGTTCTCTCATGATTCCGAGAACTTCGCTTGTGACCCATGGGGATTTATGTTGATTCTTGATTCGAACTTCTTTGACTGGCACATGATTATCAAATACATTGTAGACTGTCTTTGTCCTGTAAGCTAGTGCATCATCTGGATCAGGAAGTTTGTAAACATGTTCAAGGGCTGCATTTTTTAAGTCGTCTAAAAATAAACTTTGGTTGAGAGCTTTAACATTTCTACATTTGGTGCTTAAATGTTTATTGTTAGGAGTTTTGAACCCAATTTTCAACCATGTACAAAATATTGGGTAATGATCACTAACTGCACTAACAGGAACAGAACATTCCATAATATTAACTGAACAAGTAGCATATATATGATCAATTATAGTTGAGGAGGTGTTTGTAACTCTTGTGGGACGATTTATTAGTAGTTTGAAATTGTAAGATAGAATGATATCGTGCCATGCCTGCTGGATTTAGATATATATCTGTTAAAGTCACCTAATAACATGATTTCTCTACATGCTGTAACCACCCTATCCATCATTGTAGTAAAACAGTCATACAAACAATATCCAGCACAATTATTCCTATATAGGTATCCAATGAGAAACGGTTGCTGGCTGACTAGCTTCACCTCTAACCAAACACATTCCAACTTTTCTGTATCGATATCACTTCTGCGGGAACAGTTGAGAGAATTCGAAATGTATACAGCAATACCTGTCTCTAATTTTTGATTTGAGTCTCTTCGAATTACTTTGAACCCCTTATGAGCGATTTCAGAGTCGGTTATTTTGTCGTTAAGACGACTTTCTATGATTCCAAACACATGGAACTGTTTGCACATTATTACTGAAAGCTCAGGTAATTTATTGAGCAAATGATAGATGTTGAGATGGCATATATGTAGACCATCTTTGTTGAGCCACTGATCGTGATTGGCGAACATTACACAATGAAAAGATTATGTCGCTTGTGGTAGAAAAATTTCAGAGTATTTGGAACTTTATTTAGTGGTAGTTAGAGGGGGTAGGACAATGTCTGTGCTAGAGTGACATCATTAAAGCTTGGTGCAGGGCTTGTATTGCATTAGCTGTTGAAGTTGAGGGTACCACTCAGTTGGATTATGTCATCATTAGCCAGCTCTGACACCGGCCTGAACATCAATAGATTATGTCATCATTAGCCAGCTCCGTCACCTGCCTGCACATTTATAGATTATGTCATCATTAGCCAGCTCTGACACCGGCCTGAACATCAATAGATTATGTCATCATTAGCCAGCTCTGACACCGACCTGAACATCTATAGATTATGTCATCATTAGCCAACTCTGACACCGGCCTGCACATCTATAGATTATGTCATCATTAGCCAGCTCCGTCACCGGCCTGAACATCTATAGATGATGTCATTATTAGCCAGCTCCGTCACCGGCCTGAACATCTATAGATTATGTCATCATTAGCCAGCTTCGTCACCGGCCTGAACATCTATAGATTATGTCATCATTAGCCATCTCTGTCACCGGCCTGAACATCTATAGATTATGTCATCATTAGCCACCTCTGACACCGGCCTGAACATCTATAGATGATGTCATCATTAGCCAGCTCCGTCACCTGCCTGAACATCTATAGATGATGTCATCATTAGCCAACTCTGACACCAGCCGTAACACGCATCTACTTGTATTATATCCACTATATCTAGTTATGGCTTAAATGTTGTTAATAGGGTTGTAGAAATATCGTAGTATGTATGAAACTATATTGCGTTGCATAAAGAAAACTACTGTAAGAAGCCTATGGCAGATGGATACGCGCTGTGGTTTAAGAGTATTAATCATCCCATGATTAGTCAAATAGAATCACATCCATAGCCACGAAGGTCAAAGTGCAGGGAACATACCAAGATGCTAAGAAATAATATAGCTATCTGATCATTCATTCATACAGTAGGATGTCTTTTGCAGAACCTCGCTCCCATAACAACCTTCCGGAAAACCTCACGATCTCAAGCGCGAAATCTTGCGCCCGAAACACCCGTCTGGAGATCATCCGCCACATCATCCACCTATCTTCTCTTTAGCCTTTCTCTTCCTCTCTTCTCAGGCATATACCTCTACAGTATTGCGACGTTTCAAGTGACCAATATATTTGAATGTTCTTTGTTTTATCTCTTTAATACTGAATCTTCTTCAATATTCAGCCCTTGAAATTTGGATGCATTTGTTCTTTTCTTTATCCACTATATTCTTATAAATTGTCTATAACATGTATATTCAAATGCATTTACGCGCTGTTCAGCTTGTTTAGTAAGTGTCCAGATCTCTCGGACGTATGTTGCATTGGGAAAGATGCATGCTCTTAAAAATCTATTAGTTGTAGTTTTCTCTGTCCCACTCCAGAATTTATTCAGTTATTTAGGTAACTGAAGAGCTATGGATATTCGTCTTTTAATTGCTTTAATTGTGTCACCATTGTTGTTAATTAATGACCCAAGATATTCGGAATTTTCCACCACTTGCAATTTTTCCTCATTAACATATATGTATGTCTTCATAGTGGTTTTATCTGTATGCATTATCTTTGTTTTTGCTATGTTAAGATACAAGTTGTGATTTTCACTTTTCAATTGAGTTAAGGTTATTAGGTTTTCTATATCATTCTGTGCCGGTTTCTCTGGCTGAGGGGTTACACCACTTTCTCCGTAATCCCGTTTATCCACACAGGGTCTCGCAGCGAGGCGAGAACTGGGAGCGGTTCGACCCGCGCTCGTGACTTGCGGGATAATGAGCCGGCCGCTCAGAAAGCAATGGCAAACTACTGAGCGTAATCTTGCCAAGAAATTAACATTCAGCTGAAAGATGCTGATGTTGACAGCGATGTCCTGTAAAGGATATGCAAAAAACATATCATTCTGTGCTGTGGATAGCAATACTGTATCATAGGCATATCGAATCTCTGGTATTTCATGACCACCGATATTTAGGGCGTCATATTACTCCCTGTATATATCATCTCTGACATTTCTAATTACATTTCCTGCATACAGGTTAAACAGAGGACAGCACACCGCCCTGACGGACTCCTTACTTGATGTCAAACCAATCCAATATCTCGCCATCTATTCTAACCGCTGATTGTTGGTCTAGATAGAGCATTCGTATGAGTTGTATTACATATGATGGAAAACCCATATTTCACATGATTTCCCAAAGTTTATGATGTTGTACACAGCAAATGCATTTGAATAATTCACAAAATATGAGAATAGGTTTACATTAAATTCTCTGCACTTCTCTATTATTAAACGCATGATGAGTATGCTATCTCTTGGTCCTCTTCCTTGTCTAAATCCAACTTGACCCACGTTAATTTCGTCTTCCATTTCCTTACGAAGTCTTCCCATTATGATTTTTAGTAAAATTTTACTTGCAAGACTCATCAGGATAACAGTTCTATATTTGGTGTATAATTTCACGTTGCCCTTTTATTTGTATAGAAATATTTTGGCCATATACCATAAGTCCATATCTTTTTACACAATGCGTGATACATATGTATGCTTTCTTCTCTTCCTGCTTTAATTAGTTCAGCTGGTATTTCATCACATCCAGGTGATTCACCATTGTTCATGTTCTTTATTGCTCATACAATTTCATCTAGTGAGGGTTCAGGTTCTGCCGCTGATCTCATTGGTTCATGTATCCCATTCATATCATCACTGTGGGTCCGAAGATAGTGGTTGCTGTCTCTGGAGCGGTCTCGGCTGGCAAAGATTAGTTTCATCTTCGTGCCAGGGCATGCGGGCGTACAGGGGAATGAGCAGGCTGACTGGCTTGCAGGAAGGGCTACCGTGGAAGGCGGAGGACCCATGAACCAGACATACATTCTGAATGCTGTACGAGAAGTAAGCCGTTTACGAGAACCAAGCGATGGCTGGGAATCTACAACCATGGTCAGACTGCGAGAACAGCAAGTTAAAAGAAGCGTGGCCAAACAAGAACACTACGCAGGAAGCCAAAGAAGAGTAATAAACCAACACAGAACTGGTGTTGTGAGCCGCTACTTGCTGCGGGATTTGCTGAGGAGTGGATTGATTGATTGATTGATTGATTTAGGAATCGACATCACAGCATTCGGGGCATTCCCATAAGTGCTCCGTCCCCATCCTCAGCAGCCAGCGAAGAGCTCCAACACTAATAGTACCAGTAGCAATCTGATTATAAGTCCGTCTCTCCTTTCCTTTGAGCGTTGAGCGTCGGCCAGATCTCTTCATCACTCCTCGTTGTCTCATTCTTGCTAGACCATGGTAATCCATTTGCTCCTCCGATGTGTGCACGTGCTCCCACAAGGCCGCAACCACGTCTGCCTTGTCATGTATCAATACTCCACCAAGTTCTGCAGAGCCAGCCAATCTGTCCGCCTGTTCATTTCCCAGCACACCGGCATGCCCCGGAGAAAAGATCCAGGTGATGCTTGTCACCCGAGACCTCCGAAGCGAAGCAAGCCACTCCGCACGAAGTCTGCCCGTCCTCACCCTCGTCACCATGCTTTCTGAGTCAGTAACAATCACGATGTGTGTGTGTGTCGTATTCTCCATCCAGCGGAGAGCCGCAGTGACTGCCTCCATTTCCATTCTAAAGAGGAGGGGATACGAGCACTTCTGGAATGAATGGTTCCATGTGCAATGAGGATGATGTGTCGAATATCTAACTAACTAATTCCATGCAGTATTATTGCCATCTTTCTGGAATGTGTTTAGATTTTCTTAAGGTATTTCCCAACTTGTCACGGATAACATTTAATTGAAGTTGAACATATCTTGTCAATAAATTCATTTCTTTGAACTTTTCAGTCTCTTCTAGTCTGATGATTTTGCTCTATTATTGTGTATATTTGTTTTTGTCCTCTCTTGTATTCTTTCTCATTTCTCGAGTTAAAGATTTATACTTTATCCTGCTGTTTTCGGATTCACCCCCTGTCTGTTTCAGTTCCCTTGTTAGATTAAATCAAACGTACCTGGTGTAATCCATGGCTTATGTTGCTTGTTCTTGGTCAGAATTAAATCTTCGGCTGCAGTTATGAAGATATCGGCAGCTTGTACTGTCAATTCTTCCGATGTCAAATTTCTCCAGCATAGACATCAAGACCACAGACGATTCTCCACTTCTACGTTATAAGCATCTGGCATATTTTTTAAATCAAAGCGAAGTGGCCTCGTGTCCTTGGTCCCAGGATACGCTTTTTGAGCTTTACATTCGAATCTGCATCTAATAACTGATGGTCTGTATCACAGTCTGCCCCTCGCAATGTTTTTGCCGATTGTATGCTGTATCCCCACCTTCTTTTATATAAAATATAATATATCTATTGTTTTTTTTGTTAGTCCTGTCCGGGGACTTCCACGTGAAGGGTCTTCTTGGGTCTTGTTTAAAAAGTGTGCTGGCTATCATTAACTCATTTTCTGTGCAAAATTCTATAAAATTTTCACCTGCATAATTTATATTTCCCAATCCAAATTTTCCTACAATGTGTCTCTCATGTTCAGGTCTTCATGTACACACTTTTGCATTAAAATATCCCAATATTTTTGTTATGTCATTATGTAAATTCTTTTGTAACGTGTCTTACAGTGAGCTGTACAAATCTTCAATTTCGTCTTCCTATGCTGTTGAAGTAAAAATGAGAGTTGTAGTTTTTGGATGACCTATAAATCTGATAGTGATGATTCTATTACTAACCGGGTTATATCCAAATAAATTTTTTGCAGTTATTTTATCTAAAGAAAATGTCACGCCGCTCTGGCCTCGGATATCTTTACCAGAATATATGAAAAGACTTCCATTTCCAGTGGTAAAATGTCCCTTGCCTCTCCAGCGATGTTCACCAATTCCTAAAATTTGCATATTTAACATCTCAATCTGATTTTATACTATCTAAAGCTTACCCTCATACATACATCTCACATTCCACGTTCCAAGTCTCACTCCCCTTCTTCCTCTGCAACATGAGGTTTCCTTGGTCACACCGTCGGGATTAACTCCGTCATCACGATTACTGTCCCCTGTGTCACAATCTTCCCCAATGTAATCTGATCTGACTGGCCTGGGGGTCTCACCACCTGATCTCTTTCTTATTATTTTCCATTCATGGTTGTCAAGGTCTCATAGCAAGTTTTGTAGAAGGTAGTTTGCCGTTGCTTTCCTTCTGGACAGTGACTGTACTAGTCGGTGGCCATAGCCATTGTCTCTACTGATGAGATTATATTTTATGCCTATCGCCGCAGAAAGCAAACCATAACCAACAACAATCTTTCGGCTGCTTTCACACTCCATCCGCCACCTGCTTCGATGGTTTCACGTAACCCTGCTGGGGGGGGGGGGGGGAGGGGGGGGGGGGGGGGGGCTAAACGGGTACTCCACCTTGCCCAAGGGTAGACCGTAGACTAACCGAGGAAAGGAGTTAGCTGATCAGAGCGGATAAAAGAGAACATTTAGATGACTTATTAAAAGAGACAGAAAGAAACAGCTTCGCAAGAAAAGATCATAAGCTATTACAGCACCACAAGAATGTTAGCGTGAAAACATAATCAAATATTGAACAGACTGACTACAAATAGAAATTACACCGTCCTCACTCACAATTGATGAAATATGCTAAATAATGTAATATACTGCATGCGTCTTGTCAGCACACGTTGAGCTGAGTGTCAGCTAATGACAACATTAGAAAATGTATTAAGTTTATGATGGATGGTAAAACTGCTGGACAGAATGGCTTCACAGCAGAGGCTGTTAAATATGAAATAAACACCTCCGTTGAATAATTGCACAAATTAGTTGGCAAAGACTGGTAGACGGTAGAGATACCAGCTGACTGGAAAGAAGGTGTTTGGCGAAGCTGTCTTAGAAAGGAGAAAAACATGGGTTTTAAAATTATAGGAGAATAATATTACGGTCAACTCTTTGGAAAATATTGTGCAGATTCGTTCCGGGAATAGTAAGAAATGATATATACAACCAACTAACGGAAGAATGAAACAAGCTTCCGACCAAATAGATTATGCACTGAACATATGTCAATTATAAATAATACTAATAGATCACAGTATAGGCCTGAAACCACCATTGTATATTGGATTTATAGACTGAAAATACATTCAACACCATTGATAGATAACGTGTCTTTGATGAAATATTATTTTACCCCTCGTAAAATCATTAACAGAATAATGAATACGCAGACAAGAAGTTCAGAGTTCTACATGAGAGAAAACGACAAGAGGCATTATAAATAAATAGAGGCATGAAGTGTGCATTTGTTCACTGTTGTTATTCTTACTTACTGTAGATGTAGTTATGAAGACAAAGAATAAAATACCATTTGAAATGTTGTTCAAAGGACTCTTCCGACAAAGCAATTCGGAGATATAATCTTCACGAGTGACAATGGCCTTCTGCCCATACTCAAAATCAGACGCACAATAAGTAAAAGGCATTGTAACCTTACAGATTACGGCTAAAAACATGTGTAGAGGAAAGGCAAAGATAATTGGGGAAAATAAAGCAAATGATAACTTTATCTCCCTTAGCGAAACTCACATCAAAAGTCGGACCTGTGCTCCAACTTAGGTAGCAATATAGCCACAGTTGGAGAAGTGATCAATTATGATAAGAATACACAACACAAAATAAGACTACACAGCACTGGAGCATGTGTTGGGTCAGTTAAACATAGCACCAAACTGTGGATATTAAATTATGTAACAAAAGCGGTACTTCTGTATTGTACAAGAGCACGGTGAACAACTGACGTCATTACCAATGACTAAGCACTAGATAACTAATATCTGTTGGGAATCATCATTCCCCCCCCCCCCCTTTTCACAATACACATACACACACACACACACACACACACACACACACACACACATTAGCGACCGGCGGCTGATAGTGTCAGTTCTGTGTTTGCAGACGAGGCCCCTAATTCTCTCAATTTGCTATTTGTTTGTTTGTTTTTTGTTCGAATATCCTTTACAGGACATCGCTGTCAACATCAGCATCTTTCAGCTGATTGTTGATTTCTTGGCAAGATTACGCTCAGTAAGTTACCGACGCGGAGAGAACCACTACCGATTCTCACGCAACGTCACGTTACTCACGAGAGTATACGGGATTACGAAGAAAGTCGTGTAACACCTAGACCAGGGAGACCGGCCAGTGTGCTATTAGCATAATAAATAATCCAGAAATAATGTGTCCAATAGAATGGCCATTGTGGAACTGAACTGAGCAGGTTCCAGTCGATCAAGACATGAGGGAAACAGGCCGGTGCGGGATGGGACATACGTGGATAATACATGAGAGCAGTGTCACTAGAACATTCGTTGCCTGGAATCCATACTGCAAGAAAAATTGAGGAACACATACAAATAAAGAGACGAGACTTAGAGACAGAAATGCATAATGTGGGAAGACATGGACTGAGCTGCATGAGATAGCAAATAATAGGAAGACTTATAACGAGTTGGTGGAGGGCATGTCTCCCAATGGTGGAATACATGGCGAAAGGAGTTAAGACAAATCAAACACGTCAGAGGTTTCCTCCTGATCCCTCATGGGGTGCAATAGTAATCTATTCGTCCCCGTGGGATAGTCTTGGAAAAGAGGCAGACCAACAGCAAATTTGCAGGATAGACTAAGACGATGATATGGAGGAGTATCATCAGCAGAGTTGATCTTGAAAATTGAGGCACGAAATCTGTTGAAAGGCATGAGCACCTATACACGTTTGCAGAATACATGATAATCCATCACATTAAAATACTTAATTTATTATTATTATTATTATTATTATTATTATTATTATTATTATTATTATTATTATTATGCCTGCATTGTGGCCAGGTGTTACGGACACCGTCAGTAATTCCGCATACAGCGTTCGAAACGCAACTTCGTGGGATTTGTCAGAAGACAGCCTTATATTGCGTTAATACAAAGGTATAAGTACCCGTCGTTCAGAAAGCAATGACAAAAGGTTGAACGTAAATTTGCCAAGAGATCACAAAGATCTCTACACATGCTGGTGTTGACTGCGACGTCATGTAAAGGACATACAACTAACTCTTTATTATTATTGTTGTTGACTGACTGACTGGCACCTTGCCGTCTTGACAGCAGCTAGTTTGTAAAATGGAGATATTTCTCTATAACACAATGCCTGGGCTGAATATAAAGACCATGCGTTGCCCTTGCAGCATGATCCTGCTCACGGTATGCCTAGTTGATTCCAGAGGAAAGGCACCACCTATAGATCTGGAACAAGACAAGCTGCAGAAGCTGCCGGATTAGTAAAGCAATGCTCTAACTGCCCGCTTGTCGGAGCTTTCTTCCTAGACCAGTTGCAGACCACGGCATAGGGCCTGGTCTGCCTGCCATGACATTTAATCTTTAGGTTGCATTTCGTCGCACTAAGGTAAGGCTTGTACCCTCTCAATTGCACTCTTCCGCCCGAAGCCGTTGGCACAATGTGGAATATCGTCTTTGGTGAGCACCGCCCAAAATCCGGTGCTAACAGAAAACATTTAGTGATGTCTGCTGTCATACGGTAGCTCAGTCATATCTGACTAAGACCTGACATATTATTATTATTATTATTATTATTATTATTATTGTTATTATCATTATTATTATTATCGCTGTTGTTGTTTTGAAGCTATGATAGCCATATATGAGTAGTTATAACCCTATGAACTGTCACACATGTGTATGTTACAGAAGTGGTATGCCCGGACGGTTACTACGGTCTATCTTGCCAGAAGCAATGCACATGCCAGGACACGGAGGAGTGCTTCATAGTCACCGGCGCCTGCGGTGTTGGCTGTCCATACGGCAGTTACGGCTACAACTGCTCAAGACAATGTGACCTCAGCTGCCGTCATGTCCAGTGTCGTCAGCGTTCTGGAGCCTGTATAAGCTGTCATGCTGGCTACACTGGACCCTATTGTTCCACACGTAAACACCTCAGTTTATTAAATTGCCCTGCGTGTTTACTGGGGGCAGATAATCCGTGTGTGTATTGAACATCCGTGAAGACCCACATATATCAATTAGACTTGTGTGCTTAGATCATCCGCAAAGATCTCCGTATATAAATTAGACTTGTGTGTTTACTGGGGACAGCTCAGCCATGTTTGTATTGATCATCCTTGAAAACATTACAAAACACGACTTGCAATCTCATTACACTGACTCCATATTTAACAACCCAGAGGAATGGTAACAAGCAATCAGAAGGTGACAGGTCATACAAATGTCGAAGATTAGAACGTGTTCCCCCGGGAAGGTTAACCCGGTCAACAAATGCCCGCAGAAGTCGGATGTGTCGGCCTAACGACGCAAGAACGCAGCTCTGCTGTAAACAGGCACAACGCAATCACGTCCGAAAAAAAACTCCGGATGAACGAAGAAGAAGAAGAAGAAGAACGTGTTCAGCGTCCGTTGCGCAACACCGGTAAACACAGCACGTAACAATGTTGCGCGAATGCATCCTATTGTTAACAACAACAACAACAACAACAACAACAAAAACAAAACAAAAACAACAACAACAACAACACACCTTTCATCTAGTGCCTATAGTACCTTGTGGCGTAGGACAAGGGGGTCTTGAGCCTGTATCTAACTTCCCACCCTATTTCATCTATACTGTGGTAATAAACAGCTGTTGGGCACTGCTCAGTTTGAAAATCAGGACTATGAATAAATATTGCAGAAATATTATTAGAATACTGCGGATTGTGTGATAACTTAGCAAGTTTACGTTCAGTAGTTTGCCAATGCTAGCTGAACGACCGGCATCCATATCATTGTATAAAACACTCAATGCAAAGAGGTTTGGTGCTAAAGAGTCCGCAGCTGTGTTTTGAACGCGGTATGCGGGATTACGAACTGCCTCCGTAAAGCCTTCGCCACGGAGGCGGCACGGATTAGGAGTTGGAAAAAAAAAGAACATGGACATTCTTCACAATTTAAACATTCAAGAAAATAGATTAATGGCTTAGGACTGAATGGTGTAAACCAAGATACCAGACTGATAAAAATTATTTATGATACTGATGAGATTTCCATTAACATGTGTAAATCACTGTTTATTGCAATTACAAATATGTCAAGAGCTTTAGAATGTGATCAGCATAGAACAATCAGCATAATGAGTCACATCACACAGATTTGACTAAGGATCATCATGTACAGGGTTAGGAGGAAAATAAAACAAGAAATAGATGAAAAACATTGTGAGTTTATAGAAGACAAGGTACAACAAATGTTGTGTATTTGCTGGGAGCAATAATATAGAGTTCAACAGAAGTTAATACAGACATTCATCTTTGCTACAGTGATTACATGAAAGCTTTCGATAGAGTGAGCCATATTGAAATGATGAAAATTCTGGCAGACCTCCAGTTGGATGGAACAGATCTTAAAGTTACATCTTAAAGAACATCTGGAAACAACTAACAACGATTGCCTGAGAGAGGTTAATTAAACTAGAACATTATATACAACAATAAGAAAGAGACAAACAGCTTTGTTTGGTCATATGATGAGAAGAGAAGCATTGGAGAACATCGTGACAACTAGATAGATTGAGGGGAAGAGAGGTAGAGGCAGACCAAGAGAAATTATTCTGGACGGATTAAGACGGTGGCATGGAGGAATATCATCAACAGAGTTGATCCAGAAAACCAAAGACCGAGATCTGTGGAAACCCATGCACGCCTATGCCAGCTGGCAGGGCACTTGATGGTGATGATGATTGGAAGCAATCAGGTATCATAACAATTGATAATGAAGTGGGTCAATTCCAAATTTTCAATAGAGGTTTGCGACAGGGATGTGTCATGTCTCCAGATCTTTTCTCTCGTTATAGGGAAAATATGAAAATTTAAGAGATATGAAGGTAGTTGCATTCGGAGGACAAGACATCAATAATATAAATATATAAGATACTATTTGACCCGGCCCGGCTTCGCCCAGCATCTGGCGGGGATCAATCAATCTGTCTGTCTGCCTGCCTGCCTGCCTGCCTGCCTGCCTGCCTGCCTGCCTGCCTCTGCTGGGCGCGCGCGTGCGTGCGTGCGTGCGTGCGCGTGTATGCGCGTGCGCGTGCGTGCGTGTGTGCGCGCGCGTGCGTGCGTGCTTGCGTGCCGGAAAAATGGGTTCGAAAATTGTCACGTATCTAAAATAGATTCATTATTTTTATGAAAACTTTGAAAATGCCTTAACGATTTAATCATTATATTATAACACATATGACTGTAGATGACTACTTTAAACATTTTATGAAACTTAAGAAAATTACAACAATTATTTAAATTACATAATACTACATGCTACTAAAAGTTATGTCCCTTGATCTAACATTTCTTAAGTTAAGTCCTCTTGTAATATTTTAATTAAATTCAATTTAATACGTAAATACATGTTCTTAAACTAACAAACTATGCCAGTTGGCTTGGCCTGAATGTCAGAATATCTGTAGAAAATGTCATCTCAATCGGATGGACTGTTCGCGAACGTATAAGGGACACACAAAGCCACAAAGAAAGACACACATAAGCATTCTCTTTTATATATATAGATGCGGGGGCTTCAGTATTGATTACTGATAATGAGCAAGATCCACAAGATTTATTGGATGCGGTTATTTTTAAAAAAAAGGATAAACTAGGTTTGGAACTGAATTGTAAGAAAACAGGTAACATGAGAAGAAATACACATTGTAACATCCGAGAGAATGAAAATATTCTCACACAGGTGAATCTGTGTAACTATTTCGTCACAGTCATAACATCAGATGGGCGATGCCTTGCAGAGATTATATCAAGAATTGCCATGGCAAATATGGCCTTCTGCAAAATCGAAAACATACCAACAAAAATGTGTCAATTGCATTGAGAAAAAGACTGTTGAAGTGCTACATAGAAACCATATGTTGTATACATGTGAAACACGGACAAATAACAGACAAGTTGAGAAATGCAAAAGGTACTATTGGCGGACAGAAAATCAAATATGATAGTCCTTTAAGAGACAAATGAAAAGAGATATGTATTTTAGAAATTAGACGTAGACAGCAGTCACGATTTTTTGGGTACGTTATGAGGAGAAATGGACTTTAATATTTAGTGACAGCTGAACCGTTTAATGGGAAGAGAGCAAGAGGAAGACAAAGGAAAAGATACCTTGATGGTTTGGCAGCATGGCATGATCGGGATAAGAACAAAGATCTGATTCCAGACTATGGGGACCGTGTGAGATGGCGAACCATGACCACCCACGCCTGTCGGCACAGCACTTGATGAGTAAGAAAACTGACTTATAATCAGGGCCATGTCTTAGACACTGAAATACTTTGGCCATGTTGGCCATATCTCGGTGTCTGAGAAAGAACTGTATGGCTTCTGGACGTAGATGAAGGAGTCGGCCAGCACGCTGGTGGTCACCGGACATTGAAGACATCATGGGCATGGCTGTACCCAGCACGACGGTGGTCACCGGACATTGAAGACATTATGGGCATGGCTGTACCAAGCACGAAGGTGATCACTGGACATTAAAGACATCATGGACATGGCTGTACCCAGCATGATGGCGGTCACCGGACATTGTAGACATCATGGACGTGGCTGTACCCAGAATGAAGGTGATCACTGGACATTGAAGACATCATGGACATGGCTGTACCCGGCACGAAGATGGTCACTGGACATTGAAGACATCATGGACATGGCTGTACCCAGCACGAAGGTAGTCACATTGAAGACATCATGGACATGGCTGTACCCAGCACGAAGGTGGTCACTGGACATTGAAGACATCATGGACATGACTGTACCCATCATGATAGTGGTCACCGGACATTGTAGACATCATGGACATGGCTGTACCCGGCACGAAGGTGGTCACTGGACATTGAAGACATCATGGACATGGCTGTACCCAGCACGAAGGTGATCACTGGACATTGAAGACATCATGGACATGGCTGTACCCAGCACGAAGGTAGTCACATTGAAGACATCATGGACAAGGCTGTACCCAGCACGAAGGTAGTCACATTGAGGACATAATGGACATGGCTGTACCCAGCACGAAATTGGTCACAGGACATTGAAGACATCATGGACATGGCTGTACCCAGCACGAAGGTGGTCCCGGACATTGAAGACATCATGGACATGGCTGTACCCAGCACGAAGGTGGTCACAGGACATTGAAGACATCATGGACATGGCTGTACCCAGCACGAAGGTGGTCCCGGACATTGAAGACATCATATGCATGGCTGTACCCGGCACGAAGGTGGTCACTGGACATTGAAGACATCATGGACATGGCTGTACCCGGCACGAAGGTGGTCACTGGACATTGAAGACATCATGCACATGGCTGTACCCGGCACGAAGGTGGTCACTGGACATTGTAGACATCATGGACATGGCTGTACCCAGCACGAAGGTGGTCACTGGACATTGTAGACATCATGGACATGGCTGTACCGAGCACGAATGTGATCACTGGACATTGAAGACATCATGGACATGGCTGTACCCAGCACGAAGGTGGTCACTGGACATTGTAGACATCATGGACATGGCTGTACCGAGCACGAATGTGATCACTGGACATTGAAGACATCATGGACATGGCTGTACCCAGCACGAAGGTGATCACTGGACATTGAAGACATCATGGACATGGCTGTACCCATCACGAAGGTAGTCACATTGAAGACATCATGGACATGGCTGTACCCAGCACGAAGGTGGTCACTGGACATTGAAGACATCATGGACATGGCTGTACCCAGCACGAAGGTGGTCACTGGACATTGTAGACATCATGGACATGGCTGTACCCAGCACGAAGGTAGTCACATTGAAGACATCATGGACATGGCTGTACCCAGCACGAAGGTGGTCACTGGACATTGAAGACATCATGGACATGGCTGTACCCAGCACGAAGGTAGTCACATTGAAGACATCATGGACATGGCTGTACCCAGCACGAAGGTGGTCACTGGACATTGAAGACATCATGGGCATGGCTGTACCCAGCACGAGGGTGGTCCCGGACATTGAAGACATCATGTGCATGGCTGTAACGAGTCGGCAACTGGCCAAAAGCGGAAGTCTTCCAGGCGGCCGCAGTGAGATCGGTATAGGGCCTGCAACATGACGATGCTGGGTTTAATTAAGCCACTTTTGCCACCCTTTATTCCGTGATAGACATATAGATTACAGCCTAGAATATGCGAACCATGGTTGACTGAATCACCAATACACGAGATGTAGGATTGCTAAGCTTTGCTAGAACACGATCACATATAACAAAAGATACAAAGCCTTCATCAATACACAAATAACAAACACACACAGATACGTCATCATCACTAAGTGTCATGCCAGCTGGCGTAGGCGTTAATGTCTCTCCACAGATCTCTTTCTTTGGTGTTGTGGATGGACTATGCTGATGATACTCATCCATGCCAGGTGTCTCAACCCATCCCGTATCATTGTTCTTGGTCTGACTCTTCCTCTCTTCATCTTGACCTTTCCATTTGTCACGATGTTCTCCAATGCCTCTCTTCTCATGACATGACCAAAGAAAGTTGTTTTTCTTGTTCCTATTATTGTATATAATGTTATAGTTTCATTAGCCTCTATCAGGCAGTCGCCGATAGTTTCTCTAGTATTCTAAGGAATTGACAACATTTGTCTCAAGAACCACATCTCTGTTGTTTCCAGGTTATTCCTAATTTGTTCATTTACATTCCAAGATTCCCTACCATACAGCAAAACAGGTTATGTATAATACTTCAGCACTCTCTTTCTACATTCAATGATGTATAGCTGAAGTATAGCATAATATCCTTTTTATTTTCAGAAATGTAGCTTTTGCTTACCCTAATCTGTTCCTAATCTATGCTGTGCTCCTTCCATCCGATGGTATATATATATATATATATATATATATATATATATATATATATATATATATATATATATATATATATATATATATATATATATTCATTCATTCATACATTCATTCAGAAGCATGTCCTTTGCAGAACCTCGCTCCCATAACAACCTTCCGGAAAACCTCTCGATCATAAGCAAGATGTCCCGCGGCCGATACACCCATCTGGAGATCATCCGCCACATCCTGCACCCATTGTCCCTTTGGTCTTCCTCGTCCTCTCTTCCCAGGCATATACCACTCCATTATTGTTCTCTCCAAAGTATCGTGACGTTTCATGTGACATAAATATTTCAATTTTCTTTGTTTTATCGTCTTTAATAGCCAACCTTCATCAATATTCATCCCTTGATGTATGGATGCATTTGTTGTTTTTTTTACTCAAGATATTCTTAGAACTTGTCTATAACATTTATATTCAAAAGCATTTATGCGCTGTGCAGCTTGTTTAGTAAGTGTCCATTTCTCACAGGTGTATGTTGCAATAGGAAAGATGCAAGCTCTTAAAAATCTAATTTTTGTAGTTCTGTCTGTCCGATTCCATAATTTTTTTCAGTTGTTTTAGTCTTTGAAGAGCAATTGACGGTGGCCGTTTAATTCCTTTCATTGTGTCACAGTTGTTGGTAATCAATGACCCATGATATTCAAAATTGTCCACCACTTCCAATTTTTCCTCATTAACATATATTTCTTTCTCCATAGTAGTTTTATCTGTATGCACTATCTTTGTTTTTTCTATGTTAATATATAAGTTGTGATTTTCACTATTCAATTAGGTTGAGGCTATTAGGTTTTCTATACTAGTCTGAGTTGTGGATAGCAATACTTTATCATCAGCATACCGAATATCTGGTATGTCATGGCCACCGATATTTAGGGCATCATATACCATTTTTATATCATCTCTTACATTTCTCATTATATTTTCGGCGTATAGGTTAAACAAATAGGGGGACAGCACATATCCCTGACGGACTCCTTGCTTGATGTCAAACCAATCTGATGTCTCGCAATCTATTCTAAACACTGCTTTTTGGTCTAGATAGAGCATTCTTAGCATTCTTATGAGTTGTACTACATGTGATGGTAAGCCCATAGTCCTCATGATTTCCCAAAGTTTCTGATGTTGTACACAGTCAAATGCCTTTGAATAATTCACAAAACATGAGACTAGGTTTACATTAAATTCTCTGCACTTCTCTATTATTAAACGCATATTGAGAATGTGATCTCGTGTTCCTCTTCCTTGTCTAAATCCAGCTTGAGCCACGTTAATTTCTTCTTCTATTTTCTTACGAAGTCTTCCAATTATGATGTTTAGTAGAATTTTACTTGCATGACTGATCAGGGCAACAGTTCTATAGTTGGTGTATAATTTCAGGTTGCTCTTTTTTGGTATTGGAATGAAAATAGTTCTCTTCCATTCATTTGGCCATATACCATATTTCCATATCTTTTTACATAATGCTTGATAGATTTGTATGTTTTCTTCTCCTCCCGTTTTAATTAGTTCAGCTAGTATCTTATCACATCCAGGTGATTTACTATTTTTTTCAGGTTCTTTATTGTTCACGCAATTTCATCTAATGAGGGTTAAGGTTCTGTCTCTGCTGTCATTGGCTCATGTATCTCATTCATATCCTCACTGTCACTCATATCATACATTCCACTGCAGTACTACTACCATCTTTCTAGAATATGTCTAGATTCTGTTGCGGTATTTCCCATCTTGTCACAGATAACATTCAATTGGGGTCTTGTCAATAACTTCATTTCTTTGAACATTTCGTAAACTCTCCTTTCCCTTTTAACAGTGTCCCTCGCCGTCAGGCGAACCCACACCGAGTTCAGAGGTACTTGTAATTTATGTACCAATTCAAGGACGAGATGTCAACAGTTTAGTCCAACTGACGGTGTTGGGGTTGGACTCCTTACCTCTGGATCTGACACCGGATGTTTAAGAATATGCGTTTTTATCCACTCAGCCATGCTGACCTCCTTTTGTTTATATTAAAACCTCCGATTAGTATTGCCGGCGTATCTTTGATGTCTCTCATTATTACTTCACCATAGAGGGAAAAGAGATCCCGTGACAAAACACATCCCTGTCATACTCCGAGATTTATGTGTTCACAATTGCCTCCTTTATTTCCCATTGTAATTGCTACTACTTGGTTCCAGTCCCTCCATTCATCATGTGCCTTGCCGATAAGCGTGGGCGGTCATGTTCTGCTATCTCACTCGATCACCAGAGTCGTGGATCAGCTCCGTGCTCATGTCTCGACCATGCCACGTGGCCAAGCCATCCAGGTATTTACTTCTCGGTCTTCGCCTTATTCTCTTCCCTTCGATCATGCCAGTTGTCACCATGTTCTCCAAGTCATGTCTTCTCACAACATGTCCAACATAATTTGACTGTCTACATCTAATGACTCTAATCAGTTTACAATCTTCATTTGTTTCTTAAAGGACTTGTTCATTGGTTTTTCTGTCTGTCCATGGTATTCTTTGCATTTTCCTCAGAAACCACATAACCACAGCCATCAGCTGTTTTTTTTTCTCAGCTTGATTGCTCATTGTCCACGCTTCACATCCATGCAGAAGTACAGGTTCTATGTAGCACTTCAACACACTTTTTCTTGTTTCAATTGATATCATTTTATTGGTCAATATATTTTTCATCTTGCAAACGGCTACATTCGCAATAGCAATTCTTGTTCTAATCTCATCAAGGCATCTCCCATCAGATGTTATGACTATGCCGAGATAACTGTATCTATTCGCTTGCTTAAGAATATGCCCATTTACTCGTATATCACATTGTGGTATTTCCCTCTTCCCAGTGACGACCATAATCTGTGTCTTCTTAATATTCAGTTGTGACCCCAGTTGTTCACTGTGTGCAACAACCGCATCTACTAAATTTTGCAGATCCTGTTCATTGTCTGCAATCAAGACTGTATCATCTACATATCTAACGTTATTGATGTATCGTCCCCCAATGTTGATTCCTTCCATACCTTCTATATTTCTGAAAATATTTGAACTGTACAGGGAAAAAAGATCTGGAGACATTACACATCCCTGCCTCACACCTCTTTTAATACTCTATTGACCTACATCGTTATCAATTACTGATGGCAGCTTGTTGTTTCCAATATATGTTTTTTACAAGTCTAAGGACTTTTCCATCAATTTGTAGATCTAAAAGCATCCTTATCATGTCGACATGTCTCACTTTATCGAAAGCATGTGTGTTGTCAATAAAGCAAAGATATAGATTTTTATTTACTTCTATCGAACGTTCAATTACTGTTCTCAGTATATACCCAGCATTTACTGAACCCTTGCCTTTTACATACCTACATTATTCTTCTCCTATTTTGGGTTGTATTTTCTTCCTAACTCTCTGCATGATAATTTTCAGCAGGATCTTCGTGTTGTGGCTCATTATACTAATTGTTCGATGTTGATCTCACTCCAAGGCTACTGATTTCTTCGGGATTGTAATAAATATCAATCAATCAATCATGTGCCATGCCAGAAAGCGTGGGCGGTCATGACTCGCCATTTCACTCGATAACCAGAGTCGTGGATCCGCTCAGTGTTCCTGTCTCGTCCATGCCATGTGGCCAAGCCATCCAGGTATTTTCCTCTCGGTCTTCCTCTTGGTCTGTTCCCTTAGATCTTGCCAGTTGTCACTAAGTTCTCCAATTCATTTCTTCTCATAACATGTCCAAACATATTTGACTGTCTACGTCTACTTTCTCTAATCAATTTACGATGTTCATTTGTCTCCTGTAGTACTTGGCCATTTCTGTCTGTCCATGGTATTCTTTGCATTTTCCTCAGAAACCACATTTCTGCGGCCATCAAATATTTTTCAGCTTGACTCACATTGTTCAGCTTTCACACCCATACAAAAGAACAGGCTCTATGTATCCCTTCAACACTCTTTTTCTCGTTTCAATTGACATCTTTTATTGGTCAGAATATTTTTCATCTTGCTAAAGGCTACTTTCGCCATGGCGATTCTTGCTCTAATCTCTTCAAGGCATTTCCCATCAGATGTTATGACTGTTCCGAGATAATTGTATCGATTCACGTTTTGAAGAATATTCCCATTTACTTTTATATCACATTGTGGTACTTCATTCTTCCTAGTGACTACCATAACCTGTGTCTTTTTACAATTTAATTCTAACCCCAGCTGTTCACTGTGTACAACAACCGTACAACAACCGCATTTAATAATTGTTGCAGATCCTGCGCATTGTCTGCAATCAATACTTATCATCTGCATATCTAATGTTATTGATTTTTCGTCCTCCAATGATGATTCCATTTATGTCTTCTACATTACTGAAAATATTTTCACTGTACATGGAAAAAAGATCTGGAGACAATACACATCCCTGCCTAACAACTCTCTTAATAGGCTGATATTCTCCCACTTCATTATTAATCCTTATGGCAGCTTATTGTTTCCAATATATGTTTTATATAAGTCTATTGTCTTTCCCATCAATTTGTAGATCTGCAAGCATATCCACTATGTTGACATGTCTAACTCTATCAATAGCTTTTGTGTAGTCAATAATGCAAAGATGTATATCCTTGTTTACTTCTATAGCACGTTCAATAACTGTTCGCAGCATGTACGCAGCATTTACTGTACCCTTTCCTTCTACAAACCCATATTGTTTTTCCCCTTTTTCAGGCTGTAATTTATTCCTCAATCTTTGCATGATAATTCTTAGCAAACTCTTTGTGATGTGACTTGTTATACTAATTGTTCTATGTTGATCACAATCCAAGGCTCCTGATTTCCTCGGGATTTCAATAAATACAGAGTTACTTAATTCAGAAGGTTTATCTCCAATATCATATAATGTGTTCAGCAGTCTGATGGCTTGATCTAGTCCATATTCTTCTAAAGCTTTAATCATTTCTATTGTGATGTAGTCTGCACCGGGGGCCTTGCTAGCTTTCATACGCTTAAGAATATTTCGAACCTCCATCTTCAAAATTGGTGGTCATTCATTATTAAATCTGATATCATACTGTTCCTCACTGTTATCATCATAAAGGTTTTTCACATAATCTGTCCATACCTGTATAATCTGATCTTTTTCTATTATGATTTTGCCATCTTTAGTGTTTAGACAGCCTGTTGATGTACTTGTTCTTTTATTAGTAAGTTCCTGAATTCCTGAATATATATAGAATTACATACTTCAGGATGTATATCTCCAGTATCATATAGTGGGTTGGGAGTATGTGTGTGGGTGGGGGTGTTGTAGTTGAGGGATGCGATGTTGGGGGTAGGGTGGGTGAGTGTGTGTAGGTTGGAGGATGGGTGGTGTATATGTGGGTGTGGAGAGATGCTTGGGTGGGCATGTGTGTGAGTTGGATGGTGCGATATTTGTGGGTGAGCGGTGGGAGATGGTGTGGGTGGTGGATGTGTGGGTAGGTGCTGGATGTGTGGTTTGGCGGGGAGTGAATGTGTTTGTGTGTGGGTGTGCATGTGTGTGTGTGTGTATGCAAGATGGGAGATAGAGATGAGCGCACGTATGTCATATAACATGCTGTTCCATATTTTGTGTGCATTCTCATATTTCATATTATTAGTTTGAATGCCACTTGATTCCATATTGTTTTGTATACTCTCATCTTTCATAGTATCACTTTGTATGCCACTTGATATAATCATGTATTATACGAACACATGCACATTACTGTAAAGTGAGTGTGAGAGAGAGAGAGAGAGTGAGTGAGTGTGAGAGAGAGAGATAGTGTGTGTGTGTGTAAGGTTAGTGCGGCATGTGTGTGTGGGAGGATTATGTATGTGTGGTTGGGGGTGTGTTGTTGGGTGGGTGGAGCATGTGTGTGTTGGCGAGTCTGCGTGGGTTGGGGTATGTATGAGTGGGGAGTTGAGTGTGGGTGGGGATGTGTGAGAGGGATGTTTGTGTGGGTGGTTGTGAGATGTATGTGTTGGTGAGGGGATGTGAGAGTGGGTGGAGGGATGTGTCGTGGGTGGGGATCAGTGGGAGAATGGATGTGTTAGTGAGTCGTGTTTGTGAGTGAGTGTGCGTGTGTGTGTATGTGTGTGTAAGAGAGAGAGAGAGAGAGAGAGAGAGAGAGAGAGAGAGAGAGAGAGAGAGAGAGAGAGTTGAGCGCACGCATGTCATGTAACATGCTATTACTATTACATATTTTATGTGTATTTTCATCTTCATATTATCATTTTTAATGCCACTTTATTGCATCACCTTCAATATGAACACATGTCCATTACTGTAGAGTGAGTGAGAGAGTTAGTGAGTGCGTGTGTGAGTGTACGTGAGTGTGTGTGTGTGTGTGTTTGTGTGTGTGTGTGTGTGTATAAGAAAAATGATAGAGTTGAATTGCATCACTATTTTTTATGCTACACTATGTATATGTACATATTGTTCTCAATTTTTCTTTACAATTTTTGTAAGAATGCTCACGACAGTCGTCAGTGTATGTGTGTGTGTGAAATGTGGGAGAATGTTTATACTAGTTTAAGTGATTATGTAAGGCATCATGTCTAGATATGAGAAAGTGTTTGTAGGGGACATGTGTGTGCCGGGGATGAGTGTGTAATGGATGTATGTGTGGAGGAGTGTGTGTAGGGGGATGTGTGTGGGGGTTGGGGGGTGGGTGGGTAGGGAATGTGTGTCGGTGGGGGTACGGGTGTGAGTGAGAGATGTGCCGGTAGATGGGGATGTATGGGTGGGTGAGGAGACGTGTGGGGTGTGAGTGGGGGATGTGTGTGGGTGAGGGATTTGTGTGTTTGTGGGGGGTGTTCGGTGGATGGTAGGAAGTATGTGGGTGTTGGTGAGTGGGGGTTGTGTGGGTTAGTGGGTGGGGAATGTGTGTGTAGGTAGGTGGGTACTGGGTGTGAGCGGTTGGGGGGATGAGTGTGTTGCTAGGTGGTTGTATGTGTGTGGATATGGGTGGATGGGTGAGTGTGTGTGGGCTGGGGGATGGATGTGTTTGCGGGGAGATGTGTGTGTGTGTGTGTGTGTGAGGGATGTGTGTTAATAGGCAAGGGTGGGTTGTGGGTATTTGGGTGGGAGTGTGTGTGGGTGGGTGGGGTGTGGTGATGTGTATGACTGGGTGAAACTCTGTGTGGGTGGGTTGAGTGGGTATGTGGGAGCGTGGAGTGGATGGGGTATGTGTGTGTGTATGTGGGGGAGGGGGGGTTGTGTGGGTTGGTGGGTGGGGAATGTGTATGTGGGTTGGTGGGTGGGTGGGTGAGTGGATGTGGGGTGTGTGTGTTGGAAGGGGGATTAATGATCTGTTATTCTGCTCTATTCAATGCGCTTTGTTGGTTAGTCTTCAACTTTTCATTTCTCTAAGGTCGTTTCTCATACATCACTCGATCTTTTACGTTGTCTTCCCCTTGCTCTGTGTCAGTTATATTTTTTCAGTGTGGCAGATGGTACCCGGACGATTTTGTGATGTGGTCAAACACAATAATCTAATGTTCTTTAATGAACTGCATGACTAGATTCAGACCTACTTTTTAATTTCATTGTGTCCTATCTCTGTTATGACTTTGCGCTCATTCATGTTTGATATTGGAAGCATAATGTCCGCCAAACTAACGTTCTTATGAGATTTTCTTTTGCGGTAATATGTATCACTGAGTTCATTAGTTGCCAAATCCCATTTGTATTGCTGACGATAATATTGTGTCGTCAGCATAGATGAGCTCGGGTATTTCAGACTGGTGTTAAAGAGCATTGTAATCCAATGTCCATGAATGTTTTACAATGCATTGTAACCCAATGTCCGTGATGGTTTTACAGAGCATTGTAATCCAATATCCGTGGTGGTTTTACAGTGCATTGCATTTCAATGACCGTACCGATTTTACAGGACATTGTAATTCAATGCCCCTGCAGGTTGTAAAGAGCATTGTAATCCAATGTCCGTGCTGGTTTTACAGTGCATTGCATTTTGACATAAGCCTGGATCATTAACATTGAGGTGAGTGACCGGGCATGAGGAAGAATGGAGATGAAAGTGGGAGACAGTAAAGTGACTGACCTGGCTATGAGAAAACAGCCAGTCCTGAGAAATAAAATAGTGAGGGTAGAGGAAAAACCCCTAGGGCGAATGGGGCGAAAGACAGTTGTGTGTTGTGTGAAGTCAGGAGACTGGAAAGTCAGTGAGAGAAGAGACCGACTGCGGGGCAGGTCGTTTCAAGGAGTTGAGTTTGAGATACCGAAGGAGTCGGTAGTCCACGGAGAACGGTGTTGTGTTGTTCTCCTAGTTGTGAAGACAGGCCTGAACCAGAGTGGGTTCTATAGTGAGTGAGGGCCTGAACCCAGAGTGGGTGATATAGTTAGTGGAAACTAAGACCCAGTGTGTGGGTGTATTATGTGAGGTCCAGCGGTGGATAGGAGCTGGATTACCTGTCTTGTGGATTTGATATGAAGCAGGCTTGAGAAGGCATTGATGTGTGCTGGTTAAATTGTGAGGAGGATATTTATATTCTATGGATTACATTATTTCTGGATGTATAAACATGTTCCGTCTGTCCGTCTTATTTCTGTAATAAAGGATTATGTGCGCCAACGGAATCTTGTTTAATGACTGGTGAATATGCACTTCTGGGGTGAGTTATATTGCAAGACAGTTAGATATCTCCATTGACATACCATGCGTATCGTTACCTAGACAACGACCATCACACGACAATATCACGAACATATTATCGTAAGAACTTCGTGATATTATCATCAAGAACGACGTGTGACACATTTCAATGACCGTACCGATTTTACAGGACATTGTAATTCAATGCCCCTGCAGGTTGTAAAGAGCATTGTACTTCAATGTCCGTGCTGGTTTTACAGCGCATTGTAATCCATTTTCCGTGCTGGTTTTACAAGGCATTGTAATCCAATGTCTGTGTTAGTTTTACAGGGCATTGTAATCCAATGTCCGTGCTGGTTTTACAAGGCATTGTAATTCAATGTCTGTGCTAGTTTTACAGGGCATTGTAATCCAATGTCCGTGCTGGTTTTACAAGGCATTGTAATTCAATGTCCGTGCTCGTTTTACAAGGGATTGCAATTCAGTGTTTATGATGGTTTTATAGGACATTGTAATCCAGTGTCCATGCTTGTTTCTTAGGGCATTGTAATCTATTTCTTATACCTGGCACTGTAATTCAGATTCCCTGTTGTGTGATCTCTATGTACTCATTCTCCAACCACCTTAGGACGACAGTTGACATAATAATGTCTTCTTTATTTTAGTGTGTCGGCCTGGGACGTATGGCATTAACTGCGAAAAGAACTGTTCCAAGTACTGCCAGACACGTTGCGACATCAACGATGGATTCTGTCATTGCCAGCAGCCATATGTGGGCTTGACGTGCTCAGGTGAGCAGCACTGTCAGATCATAAAGCATCTCTCGTTCATAAAAATCCATCACTGATTGTTTCTATATCATTATATGTTCCATCGCATAAAGTGTTTATGATTTTGTATTTAATAAATGTAATATATACTCACTATATTGAATACATAATCATAACTTCGATATCCCACCCCCATTATTCTGACATCAGAGACTCAGTTAGAGAAGATCTATCAAGTACTATTATCGAGACCTACTGTGAAGATATCATATAGCCGGAATATATCAAATATGTATTTTTAAGACAACACACGACACCACACCAGGACACAGTGGGGTTAGGTAATCCCACTCGAGGGATATGAGTGATGGAGAACTTGTGGAGATGGCTGCTTGCTTTAACTGAGGATCAGGATGTCGTCAGTATCCCAAGATAGGGTGCACAGCTATTTAACACGACCTCCTAAACCAGGCAAAGATCAAAGATAAATAGGTTTAGGATTATCACCCTACAGAATACCTTTAGCAAGGTGCTGGAGAAGATCGTTGCTGTAAAGCTTCAGGTGTATTTGGAAAGGGAAACGCTATTCCCGATAGGTTTAAGAAGTTACCGGCCAGGGAAAGATACACGATGAAATGCAGTCTACTTGCCTATGATGTTTATGACGGTTCCAGAATAGATAGGCTACGGCTGTGGCAGCGCTCGATCTCGGGGACGCGTACGACAGGGTCAGTTATGATATTTTGATTACGTTCTTATGAAGAAGAAAGTCCTTGTTTGATGAACTAGATTGCCGCTGTCTTGTGTTCTTGCAGAATGGTTCTCTGTCTGGGTACTTGGACCTATGGGCTATGTATTATAGCCCCCGGACTGCCACAGTTGTCAGAAATTTCACTTGTGCTTTACAATGTGTATACGAGCAAGATTGCACGCCTCGAAGGACCAGGGGCTGGAAGGATACTAACATTTGGAGATGACGTTTTGGACTTTTGAAGGATTTGTATACGGAGATGACTGCTGTCATTAATCCAGAAAAGGTGTACGCCTTGTTGTTCTCCCTGGATAATAAGATAGTTAAAGTTGTCTCCAAAACCTCACATTAAATGGTAGAAATGGGAGTAGAGACAGACGACTTAGGCTACATACCTGGAAATCACTTTTGATAGAAGTCTTCCTTTAGGTATCATGTTGAACAGGTGGTTACAATGTGTCAGAAGGGACTCAATGTACTGAAGATTATGGCAGCACGGGACGTGGGGCAGAAACTGCTAATCACACATTTTGAATATACAGAATACAGCGTGCATTATACTAAAAAGCGCTATACAGGATATGTTACGACAGAGTCGCAATAATAACATATATCCAAAGTAATAAAATATCATATGTAAATACAGAGAAAGAAAAACGCAAATGAAAACAAAGGTATTAAACACAGATCTGACGAGAGACAACAGTAGCATAGCATATGTATCAAGGACAAACAATGCAAACACTGAGCTAATCTGTCAGCCCTTTCCTTGACGAATACTCTACGCACAACGAGAAATACTTTTGCAATTCCTCTCTTAATTCAGAGAGGCCCCGAAAAATTAAACTTCTGACGAAATACGCGAGACCACATTCGAATAAATAGATCTCGTAATATCACAATACGTAGAACAATGAATGGTACAAACCAAACAAAGCAGTCTGAACCAACTGTGCGACGCAATACCTCAAAAATACTTAGCTGAACCTGTTTCCGACATCAGGACTGGATTGGTTTGGTGGTTAGAACTGCATCAGATGGTGGAGCATGCTTCTGGTGCTAAGACAGACACGTCAGTCAAATATGATGTTTTGGGGTGACCATGAAGTCCAATTTTTGAACGCAAACGAGTGTTTTTAGATTATGCGTGGTTGCTCCCTCCTAGAATCGATGGACTGTCGGAAAATAATGATGATGAATTGACTACTGTTTATTTCATTTTCGGCCCTTATGTTCCCGTAACCTTGTTTATTTGTTGTTGGAATGTTTTTGCCAGATTGTATATAATGAAGACGAACTAACGTTGACTGTCACCAACGAATACATAAAAACATAGACTTGCGAGTTCCCTTTGACATTTTGATTTTGAACTCCTTCACAGCTGTTCTAATCTATTTTCACGGAACCGATGTCTCAATGTAACTTGACCTGAAACAAGCTCCTCCCGGCTGTGTGTTTCACAACACGGCTTACTCAATCCCTCAGTCACTCATTGTTTTTAGACAAACATTCCGCTCTCTCACGTCAGACGAGCCTGCGTGCCAAATTCTTAACCCTTTGAAATTAAAGATTTTCGTTCATTCGTTCGTTCGTTCACTCCGGGGTTGTTAACGTACATTTCAACTCAGCCGATTTGCGACAAAGTTTTTCCCTCCATTGTGTGAAATAGTTCTACAGTTTACCGCAATCACTCTAGTTGTGGTTTCCAAAATCTTCACCAAACTATCTTCATCACATCCCTTGATTGTTCCCAAATCTAGTATGGACACAATTTTACAGCGTCTGGTTGTAAATCTTTAAATGTAGCTCTGATCTCGACAGCAACCAACTGACATGTGGTATAGAAATCTCGACTCCTAAGTTTCCCCTAAACCCAATTTACGTCTGTTAGACAATTCTTCATAAGAAAATACTCGCTGGTTCGACAGTCCTGCGACAGTCTTTAATTCGCCGCCGTTATACTCAGCAAAGTAATCTTTGTCATGTATTTGCGTGTGAAATCCACCTCTGATGTCCCTTCCAAAGGTGATTTGCATTCGTCTATATTTAACTCGCGCTGTACCTCAGCTTGAACTTTCTTCGTCAATTCTCTGCGGCATCTGCTATCTAACCCCATGGCTGGCCGAACTCGAAAAACAGATAGTCTGATTTTCAAATATCAACCTAATGTTCGTGCAGTTGTTTCAACTTGCCGGTTCGTTGATGAAGAGTCCCCCAGAAAATGTATCACACTTTGACGTCTTCTGTAAATTCTTACTGTGATGAGCCAGCCAGAAGATTATCTGTCACAATGCTGCTGACAGACAGAGCTGACCGTGATTATGTCCAGGGGTATGTGTTTAGGAATAGTCTGCAGGAATACTTATTAGCATCTGTTAGGCACTTGTGAAACACCACTTTGCACACACACAGTTTTAATTCGAAACGAAGTCGATGACAAGGCATTAGTCAGGAATATTCACAAAAAGAAAAGAAAAAGATCTACATATATCCTTTTCACTCATATGGAGTACAACACTGCCTTCCACGGGCCTTTATAACACAGCGAAAAATGACCTGCTAAGCCAAACTCTCAGTTAGACCGAGGATAACCAAATCTCCCGAGTCTCTCATCTTGGGCAACGTTTTGCCCTAGTCCAACTCCCTGGGCGAGGTTTCCCCTAACTTGCCCAAACTCCAGTTCTCCAAAGCCATTACTTTTCTCTCTTTTTATTGTTTTCCTCGAGCCCCCCCCCCCCCCCCCTTTTTTTCACCCTTAATCCCACATACAGATTCCCCAAAAATTGCATTTTGTGCTTTTACTTTTTATATCCGTCTACTGCCGGTCTCCGTGGTGAAGGTGTTATGGAAAGGATTCGTAATCTCGTATACCCGGGTCCTAACCACAGCGTGCAAGGTATAAGTGCCGGTCGTTCAGAAAGCAATGGCAAACTTCTGAGCGTAAAACTTGCCCAGGCATCACCAACAGCCTAAATAGTGGGTTGACCGCTACGTCCTGTGAAGGACACGCAACTAAATCCGTCTACTAGCACGATTTATCTGTCCACCGGTGATTTTATTCTGGACTTACAATACCACTGTTTTGGGGCTCCCCCATTAACTGGAGATTCTAATAAATCTCCCTGGTCCCACCTCTGCCTTACCCTAACCTTACACCTGCAACCTCGCATTATTACTTTCACTTGTTCTTGGCGCATTGTCACAACATCCGAACGCTCACAGATTATTCAAAAAAGGGGGACGATCGCGTTTTATGTGGTCCTGAAGCCAGTTTGAGTCTGCCAATCTGTGGTATTAATCCCCCCCCCCCTCCCCTGAAACCCTAAAGTGACCCCTGGGAGGGAGGGAATTCCCCACCGGTTGAGAACCATTGATCAAGAGCCTCCGTCATCTGTGAGACAATAAATCACCGTGGTTGTTGCTGCTCCATATATGATATTTACGAGGGTAAGTTAATAAGTAAGTCACAAATGGCTGTAGAAAAATAACTTTAAAAAGTTTATTTTTATACATGCATTGTCTCTTTATTTCTCAACATAATATCCACCAACATTGATGCACTTGCCCCATCGTTTTATCAGTCCTCCCAAACCGGCTGCATAGATCTGGCTGGTAGAAACGAGGCACTCGCTGGCTGGTGTTGTCAGTATCACGCGAGTCACTTTTACTTACCTTAATTTGTGTGTGGTGGGGAATATGGGTTAGGGCATGTGTGGGTGGGTGGAAGATGCATGTGTGGGTGGTGGGGTGTGTGTGTGAGTGGATTGGGGATGTATAGGTGGTTTAGGATATATATATATATGTGTGTGTGTGTGTGTGTGTGTGAGTGTGTGGGTAGGGAGATGTCAGTTTGTGGGGATGTGTGTGTATGGTTGTGGGGATGTGTGAGTGGATGTGCGATGTTTTGGTTGGAGGGGGTTGTGTGTGCGTGGATGGGGAATATGTGGTCGATTGTCGCATGATTGCGCACTCCGTCGTGTTCACTGCTGCACATCACAATTTCAAAACACACTTCTCACTAAAGGTTTGCACTAGAGAGAATTGGGATGATAGGAATGTGGCGTCAACAGTATTAATAGCTGTGACACCCAATGATGGACAGATCAGGTGGTCTAAGCCCGTTCTGTCCATTGGTTAACCTAGAATAATCGCGTCGCCCGCGAAATGTTTTGGGTCCAGCGACGCTAAATTTCAAGCACATATAGATCGACCGGCAAAGCATCCAGATGTGGTTTAGGTCTCTGTATGTCCCTCATCCTGATTCAGAAGGAAAGCTTCAGATGAAATTATGCCTGAGTTTGTTTATTTCTGAGTCAGGTAAAGCTTTAAGTATGAGTGTGTGTGTGTGTGTAAGTTCCGGCACGAATATATATATTTATTCTTCTATTAGAAGATAGAAACCAACTTTCAACCAGTCCCAAGATGGCTACTCTCTGCCAGCACTGATGTAGATATCTGACGCCCTCTATCTTTCGTTTTCAGAAGAGTTGCTGTACAATCACTAGGTCTGAAGCTGTGAAAAGTGGCTCAATTATGCCCAGACTGTTTCCTATTCTTGAGTCTAAATCCCACTGGCTGTCTGACTGCGTTCAGAGCAGGTTTAGTACAAGATAAACTATGATCTGGTGCTAGGTGTCGCCTTAGTTGCAATCCACAGCGAACACACAACATACGCGAATGTGAGAAGGAGGGATGAAAGACTCTACCTCTTATCTTATATGTCCGTGGCGTGTAGACCGATTGTGAGTGTAACTGTTTAGCATCTATGACTGGTCCAGCATTTATACTGCTGTGATTTATTCGAACAAGCATTTAGCACTCTGACCGAACCACAGTCCAGCTAACAGCCCAACACCGGCACTCAAGTGAACGAATAAAAGAAGAATGGTGTTAGTTTGAGAGAATGAGTACAATGTGGTGTCTCATCTTTCTTTCACTCTGTATATATATGTGTGTTATTGAATGAGAGGCAGTGTAAATCCTCATGAGGAACATTTCACATAGACCTCCACATTCATACCAATTATATGTTACTTATATTAACTTTAGAGTTAAATATTTAATGTATGTTTCTTTACATTATTACTTTGATGCAACATGTGGAATGTAGTTTATTACACCATCACCCTGTTTGACCGAGTAAGTAAAGGACATAATATGCTTTCATGCATAAGCACTTCTAAACTGCCAAGGGGAAATATCACCCCAGTGTCAGAAGAAGTAAGTAAAGGAAATGACAGAAGAGGTGAGAGGGTATAAACAGGAAAGTATCCAGGCAGACTAAAACAATGGTGGCAGCACTGATTGGTAACATGAGTTAATATGTATGAGATGAACAATCATCCTATTCTGTTCCATTACTATGTAGGGATCAGATATGCTGTGTACATCTCATCATTTACTCTCCATCATTCTTTTCTAGCCTTGTCAGTCACTGTGTCTGTGTCCTCTGTGAGAACATCAGCCAACAGGCCACTAGGTATAAGTGCAGTAAAAAGAAAGCTTGCCCAATATAATTGCTGATGTCTAATGCCAGTACAAGGAGACACACTGTAGCACTTAACTTGTAGGTACTTCCTGAATCTGCTACCTTCTGTAACTCATGTCTGTAAACCCTTTTCATTCTTTTCCACTGGAGAATCATCATCCTTTGGCTAGATATAAATGTGTTCACCATGTTTATCCTACCTCAGGTGAGGATGACGGTGTTCGCGGATTGTCATGATCCAGAGTTGTAGAACATTGCCCAAACAGGTACAATGGATCTGTCAACCTAGAGCAGATCTGTAATAAAAAGGTGCAACAGGAATCTGTGGACAGGACCAAGATTACTCAATGAGTCCCCACTGAACTGTGCCCAAACTGATCTGTGTTTCATGATCATTCTGATGATTGACTATGTTTGAGATTCAGGAACATTTCTAAGATCACTAATATCATTTTATATCTCACAAGAACTTGCAGATTATCAAAATCATGGCAGAAGTCTGAATTTTAAATATTGAGCACAACCCATTACTGGCAACGCCGATCGCATTCTGGTATGAACCCAAGGCCTATCCACGTCAATATGGAAGCACTATACTCGAGCCTCGCCCTCGCCTGAGCTCCTCAGCAGTGCACATCCCCGACCGGATCCGGAAACAGTCCCGGACCACGGACCATTTGTCTGAATGACAAATTAATAAGGAGGGACTGTGTATAGTCAGTTTTCCATTTAGATAACAATGGAACCAGGAAAAACTTCCAGAGAGGAGGGTATTTTATGAATCTCTCCAGATCTTATTTTGTGTAGACTGGTTAACTTAAAGTTTTTCACTAATAAACTAACTGAAGGTTCACTAGAAGAACATTTGTGTAGTGCAGAGACAATGATAGGAAATTAGTGGTGTAGTCCAGTGATGAAATGACTGAATAACCATGAGATCTTCTGGGAGTTCTATTCTCCATGGTGTCTATAGATCATTATTGTAGTCCAGTGATGAAATGACTGAATAACCATGAGATCTTCTGGGAGTTCTATTCTCCATGGTGTCTATAGATCATTATTGTAGTCCAGTGATGAAATGACTGAATAACCATGAGATCTTCTGGGAGTTCTATTCTCCATGGTGTCTATAGATCATTATTGTAGTCCAGTGATGAAATGACTGAATAACCATGAGATCTTCTGGGAGTTCTATTCTCCATGGTGTCTATAGATCATTATTGTAGTCCAGTGATGAAATGACTGAATAACCATGAGATCTTCTGGGAGTTCTATTCTCCATGGTGTCTATAGATCATTATTCCAAAGATTGATGTGTATTGTTCATATGATTATAATGCCTCACTGGTTTACTTCCACAGCTTTTGGTTAATAAACAAAATTAACTTTCCCTGCATTCTTCTGTCCAATACATTGTGATGTGACAAAACATTTTATTATCTATGTGTTTAGTTAATGTAACTACTTCACATAAAGGTAGTATCTGGAACTACAGGTGACTGGGTAAACACTAATAGACCGCTAAATTCTGTTCTATTGTAATCTCCCAGGTTCCAGTTTACTCAGAAAAGGGAACTTTAAATTTTATTAATTCCTGTGACCATTTCACTTAACAGGGAAAATGATCATAGGTGGGGGACTCTCGAGCTAACCAAGTTTCTCTTTTCGGGGAAGGAAGATTTTGGAGGGAAGAAATTAATTTTCCTGGAGAAACCCCTAGATTTCCAGAGCTATTATGGGTCACTTTGGCTTCCAAGAACCCATCCCCTCCAAATGAAATCAGTCCCATCCTCATAGCTTTACTTCAATGTGGGGTAAGTCAGAGTGGGTACTGCTTCCAACTCCCAACATGTCACATCGATGGAGGTGTGGTTGGGGGATCGGTGGTTGGAGGTGTGGGTGGGGAGAGGATGTGTGGGGGGGGGGGGGGGTGTGGGTTAAGATGTGTATGTGGGTGAGCGCGGGATGTGTGGGTTGGTTAGGGTGTTTTTGTGGGTAGCGAGTGTGTTTTGGTTGGGGGAACAGTTGAGGGCAGTGTATGTGGGTGGGGGATGTGCGGGAGGGGGATGGGTCAGTTGGTGGGGTATGTATGTGTCCCTGGGTGTGTGTATGTGGGTAGGTGGGGGTGTGGGTTGGGTGATGTGTGGGTAGGTGGGAGATGGGCCTCATAACATGGTAACTTGTCTTATTTATGTTTACAACATTCGTTTCACCATGTTTTTATTTCTTCCTATGTGAATGTATAATGCTCTTGAAGAACGAAACATGAGTGATTAGAAGGGCCGAATGTAAGACGGGCCTGCGTGCCCAATTTGTGACCCTCTTAAAATAAAGTTGATTTGATTTGAAATACAGTTGATTTACTTATCGGTAGCCATGTTATGCTGGGACAACATGTTATTACTTTTTAAATCCGTATTAGCTCAGCAGCGGACCGAACTCATGACCAATGGGTTGACAGGCCAGTATGCAGCCACTACATGGCCGAGGCTAATTAAGTATTAAGTAGTAAGTATAACTTAAAGAGATCGTTTATTAAAGTATAACTTAAAGAGATCGTTTATTAAAGTATAACTTAAAGAGATCGTTTATTAAAGTATAACTTAAAGAGATCGTTTATTACATTAAAACCAAACGGGAAATGTTTGATATTCCAGAATGTCCACCGTCATTGTTTGGAGAAAACTGCACAGAGGAGTGTCCCAGTTCCTGCGCTTCTAAATGTCACATAGAAACTGGCGTATGTGTTTCTTGTGGCGGTACCAGGAGAGGTCCCTTTTGTGAAGGTGAGGTGACTTCATGTCATTACGTGTCCCTTACTAAGTGGCGCCGGCGATCATGTTACCCCATAACCATCGGTCCTCTGTGTTCTTGATGCTCTCGTTCATCGATCATCACCTTTGCCACTCCGTCAAACCATCTATCAGTCTTGCACTGTCTAGCGATGCCTACCTCAGTCTCCCCCTGTCACACTCTGCCTACCTCGGTCTCCCCCTGTCCAGCTCTTTCTCAGACACACCCGATCTTTCTGGCTGTTACAAGTTCTACAGAACGATTGGTCTCAATGTCACCACCATTGTGTGCCCTGTTAATTGGCATAGGTGCTCATGTTTCAACAGATTTCGGTTATTGCCTGTTTGGATCATTATGTTGATGACTTACTGATAAATGCCATGGTTTTGGTGATGCAAGAAAGAACCAATGAAGTATTCATTACAACAGGTGTTGGAAATATCCATCTTGAGCTCGAATACATCACTGTTCACGTCTCTTCATATTTTCAAATTCCTTCTGCAACGTATATGTTGTTATTTCTTGAATAGGAATTATGATTGCTTCCTTCATGTCCTCAATTGTGTGTACATTATTTTTGTAAACATTTCCTTTTATTAAACCCCAGAGAAAATAAGCTAATGGAGTTAGATCTGGAGAACGAGCTGGTCAAATGCCACGTGATATGCAATTTGCGACAGTTTCTTCACACACACACAAAAAAACACACACACACACAGTGATGTTCAAGATGTGTGTGCAGCTGCACCATCTTGCTTGAACCATGCTTCTTTAATTTAACGTCCATCAGCTGTTTTAAGAAAGGTTCCAAAATGTCAGTATGGTATAGATCGGCCTGCATAGTTTTGTTGAAGAAGATTGGTCCAGTAAAACGTTTTCTACTGATGGCACACCATACCCCAATTTTCTCATTGTGTAGAGGCGCTTCATTAGATGCAATGGGGATACATGTGCTCTAAATACGATTATTTTTTCAATAAACGTATCCATATAGATGAAGCCATGCCTGATCAGAGAAGAATGTTCAATCGAGAATTGACTCGTCTTCTTTAGCTAAACATGCTTGAAGTCACCTGGAGTAGTTGACTCTGGATTGATTGTCACCTTCTTTAAGTTCGGACACAATAGAAATCATGTATGTATGGAAATTTATTCGTTTATTTTTTCCAGAAATTTGTATACTGTTCTCGCTGATACGTTCACTTATTGCGACATTTTTCTTAAGGAGTTCATTGGGCTTTGCAGGATTCTGTCTTGAATATCTAGGTATTTTTCTCCAGACACAGCAAACCTACCAGATCGCGGAGCACCTTCCACATTTTCAATAGCAAAAAACGTGTTCACAACATTTTTAACCGTAATGCGATGTGGAAGTTGTTTATCAGAACATTTTGCTATACAGCTTTGAACAACCATCCGTGTGTATCGACCGCCATTTGGAAACACTTGTTCAATCGAATAAATTATTTCTTCCTTTTATAACACCATTAGGTTTGCCAAGTTTGCCAGGGTCTGCAAGGTATGGACTGCACCTGACACTGCAGCCAGCAGGGTTAAGGTCGTCTAGCCTCTCCCAGGAGGGTTAAAAAGTGCCGATGACCCGCAGACTACACAAGTCAACTCCACCTCCACGTGGTGCAGACTGGGAAACCATTACCGCGGGGAAATGGCTCGCCATAGGGGATGGACTCCCTGTGGTCAGATTTTTGCCCTAAACCTGCGATTGGCCTAGCAAGCCGGCAGGAGATCTTCATACTGCTCACAGAAAAACTAAGAAGTATAAACGTACTGACCCTAATGGTTATAGACCCGGCAATATTAATGGACTACGAGATAGATAAGCGACTCAAAAAAATAGGCACAATGAACGTCTTGGGTTATAATAGCAAAGAAGAAGAACTTATAGAAACAATGAAAGAGAGGAAAATTGGACTGATGGGAAATACGGACACCAGAATAAAGGGGGAAAGATACAAGGAGATCCACCACAGCTACACGTTTGTCTACTTTGGAGTGGAACAGCAAGAAAGGGCAAGACACGGTGTGGTAATAGTCATTGAACCACGGCTAGCAAGAGGAATACTTGAAATAAATTGTATATCAGAAAGAATCATAACAGTTAGAATAAAAGAACAAACAATTACAACATATGTACAAATATACGCACCATGTAATACAAACCATAATGAGCAAGAATGCGGAGGATTTATACTAAGACATCCGTGACGTGCTAAATAAAATAGATAAGTAGGACAATATCATAGTTATGGGCGACTTCAATGCAAGACTAGGACACAACAGAGTGGGGCATAGCAAAACATCTTGGAGCATTTGGAGACCAACATATTGAAAGAAATGATAACGAAAGTAGACTGATAGAGCTATGCAGACAACACAACCTCTATATAACAAATACATTCTGTAAACGCAAAGACTCACAAATATACACCTGGTATAAATGGAACGATCTAGATACTAAAAGCTAAATTGATTTTATATTAACAAGAAATAACAGAAAGAGAAATATATTAGATGCAATGGCAGTGCCCAACTTTGGTATAAACACAGACAACAAAGCAGTCGTTGCTACAATAAGAACCATCAGCAGAAGGAAGCAAAGAGCAGGAAAATACATGCCATGCGAATCAGTAAACTTAAACAGTCTCAAAGATGAGGCCATGAGGGAAAATTATGAGAAAGAACTAACTGAAATCTTTTTAAATTACCTATAGAAAGAAAAACAGTGGAAGAAGAATGGGAGATGTTTACATCAAGCATTTTAATTACTGCAAAGGTAGCATATGGAACCACGAAAAAACGCAAAACACGAATAATAATAAGTTGGTAAAACGCAGAAGTAAAGAAAGCTGTAAAAGACAAAAAGGATAAATATAAATTGTGGTCGAAGAGCAAACAGGAATGCGATTACATAGAATATTGAATAGCGAGAAGACATGTGAATAGAATAGTAAAGAGAGAAAAACAAAATGAATGGGAGGACTATGGAGAAACTCTAAATAAAAAACTACAATGAGGCAACTAGAAACTTCTATAAAAAGATAAGTGCAATGAGAAATAGAGGAGAACCCTTTGACACAACTGAAATAATTAAGAGAGTACCAAAAAGTGAACAAAAACAAATCCTAATAAGATGGAAGCAGTACTTGGAACAACTTCTCAATATCCCATCAGATGTCACAGGAATTCAAGAAACCGACACAGATGCCACCGAAGAACTAGAACCAGACATACTAAAAGAAGAAATTATAGAAGCCATCAGATTAGCCTCATTGAACAAATCACCAGGACAAGATGAAATACCAAATGAACTAATTAAAGCAGCAAGAGAAGTAGAGCTAGCATGGCTACATAGACTATTCAACCATGTTTGGGTAGAACAACAGACACCATGAAATTGGGAAACGCCATAATTATCCCAATTTGGAAAAACAAAGGTAGCAAAAGAGAATGCACACAATACAGAGGCATTTCACTGTTGAGTCATACTGGGAAAATATTTTCCAAAACTCTTGAAAAAGATTACGAACTATTATAGAACCCCAGCTAAGCGAAACACTACCTGGATTTAGGAAAAACAAAGGATGCACAGATGCCGTTTTTGCTCTTAGACAACTTATAGAAAAATCAATCGAATTCAATGAAACACTCTACTTAGCCTTTGTCGACCAAGAAAAGGCATTTGATAGAGTAGATAGAGACAAGCTGTGGGAAATCCTTAAACAATATGGAGTGAGTAAACATCTAACACACCAATGTAGAAGTTTATACAACAACAGTGAATGCATAGTGAGAGCAACTGGAGGACACTCAGAACCCTTCACTATAAGATTCGGAGTACGACAAAGTTGTGTCCTGTCCCCTCTCTTGTTTATAACATATATAGACAATATATGTAAAGCAACCAGCCAAACGGAAACCTCAAGAATACTACACGACGAGAACACAGAAGACGAACCATCTGCAAATCTAACCATTAGAGAACTCCTGTTTGCGGACGACCAAGCACTAATAGCAAAATCAAAAGCTGAATTACAAGACCACGTGAATAGTCTAAAAGAAATGTGTTGGGAACATAACATGAAAATTAGCACACGTAAAACAGAGATACTGACTATTGCAAAAGAAGATAAAACAACAACTATTCACCTAAACGAACATCCCTTGAAGCACGTAAAGAGTTTCAAGTACCTACGAAGTATAATATCATCAAATGGCAAATCAGAAGACGAGATCGAAAATAGATGCAATAAAGCAAACCAACTCATAGGACAAGTTGCACTAATACTAAAGAACAAACATGTGTCAATAACTACTAAGAAAGCACTCTACAACACAATCTTCCTACCAACTCTTTGTTACCAATGCCAAACCTGGACAATGACAGAAAAAAAAAGAAAAAAACAATCACAACAACAGAAATGAGATTCATGAGAAGAATACTCAATGTATCAAGAAGAGATAAGATCAGAAATTAAGAAATCAGGACTAAGGTTGGGATTATAGCTGTACTAGATTTTATTAGAATGCAGCAAGTCAAATGGTTTGGCCATTCAAGTAGGTTACCAACTAACAGTATACTACAACAAGCAATGATGTACAGACCAGAGGGAAGCAGAGGAAGAGGCCGACCACGTAAACGATTGACGCAGGGAATAACAGGTCCATGGGAATAACGATACATGAAGCCCATAAGCGGGCACTCTCTCGCTGTTTATACTTCACCTCGACACTGCAAGATAGAAGAGGAACAAGATGAGATGAGATTCTGTTTGCCGAGCAACGAAACACTCAGCACACGACAGCCATTCGCTGCATATTTCTTCACGATGGACTTTAGAGAACATTTTTTGTTGACGTCAAATACTTCATTGGTACAAACTATGTCTACATATAAAGTGTAGTGAGACTTTACCAACACCTGGTATATATATATATACATACACGCGCGCGCACACATATACACACTTCACATATATTCAGACGATGCTTGCTATGTCCGGTGAAGGACACGGCTAGACTACACGGGGAGAAACAGCACTGCACCAGTGACATCTCACGTCAAGAGTCAGACGACATGCATGCCACAACATATATGTATGCATGACTGGTCACCATAGCAACACTTTAGACCCTTAAGAATAGCACTGACACAATTCGGATTCTGCAATGGAAAACACTTACTTGCGACTATAGAAACGAGGATTGTCTGTGAGACAACACGGTATTCGATGTTCTTTCTATACAGCGTATGTACTGGTGGCTTTAAGTGTGACATGATGTGCAAGGTCACTAAATAGCGACATGAATGTGGTTGTTGAGGTGAGTTGGGTTGACTTGAGATCAGAGACGAAAACAGCACTGGTAACATGCCCATACGTTCTCCTCTGCAACTGTCAGCGATGAATCCCAATACAATTGGCATCAGTAGAAGTCAGATTATATGTTTTCTGGCTTTTACACCTAAACGGCTAAGCTACATGACATAATCAAGAACCAATACTAATTCGAAACTGGTGATATTGTGAGAATGTGGTCATGCTCACCGACCCCTGTCGGAAATGCATATGATATTGATTATTGTAGAGCCAATTATGGAGTGGGACAGACAGAACTACAAAAATTAGATTTTTAAGAGCATGCATCTTTCCCATTGCAACATACGCCTGTGAGACATGGACACTTACTAAACAAGCTGAACAGCGCATAAACGCCTTTGAATATAAATGTTATAGACGAGTTCTAAAAATATCTTGGGTAAAGAAAAGAACAAATGCACCCATACTTTAAGAGTTGAATATTGAAGAAGGTTGGCTATTAAAGACGATAAAACAAAGAAAATTGAAATATTTTGGTTACTTGAAACGTCACGAAAGTTTGGAGAGAACAATAATGGAAGGGTATATGCCTGGGAAAAAAGGAAGAGGGAGGCCAAAGAGAAGATGGGTGCAGGATGTGGCGGATGATCTCCAGATGGGTGTATCAGACGTGGGACATCTTGCTTATGATCGAGAGGTTTTCCGGAAGGTTGTTATGGGAGTGAGGTTCTGCAAAGGACATGCTACTGAATGAATGAATGAGAGCCACTCTAAGTGGTTGCTACCATGATTGGGATAGAAATTGCTGCAACATGACGATGGTTATTGTGCACAAAGGGTTGTACCTTGTTATGTCATATGTCGTATAGCTGAATATTTGCAGTACTAAATACTTGATAAAGACTAATTGTCATGGCTTCCTGTCTCTGTTGTACCCAGACTGTCCTCCTGAATTTCATGGACCTTTGTGTATAGAACCGTGCTCCAAGTTCTGTTACAATAGGACCTGTGATGACGAAAGTGGAGCCTGTTTTTTGTGTACTCACGACTATACCGGACCGACTTGTACTGATGGTAACATAAATTATGATCGCTCATCTGTGTGTTTGGTTTGTCAACTATTCATCTCTTGTTATTTTTGTGGTAGTTATTGATTGTGACAAATCTTAAAATAGTGGAAATCAAAACTTAAATGGTATGCATCCATTAGCAATTCTCTCAGATATGAAAAGAGTTTGCATTTATGGTAGTGAGGTTCGTGGAGCGACTTCCATCTAACTCTGGTACTAAATTCCTATCTCCACCCTATTGTACTGAAGACATCATCTCCCCCTCTTCAAGTTGACAAACCTGCATGGCGATTCTTAAACCTTCAGACCTGCGGAGAGTAGACTATTATGAAACCACGTGAGATTCAACACAGCAAATACGGACTGCATGTAGTTAGGCCTTGGCTGGTAATATATCATGCCCATGTTTCAGGCACTTCATCGTCAACATATTCCAATCAAATGCCCAGAAAAATCTGAGTGCATGTTTTCTTATTTACTTCCCTCGTGTGATTATGAGGGCAGGTAGAAATTACCTGCCCCCTTTATTAGACCTGTGATTAATTATCTATATTCAACTAACCATCTCAAAACATACACCTACACACATGTATGCATACACTCACATACCACACATACACACAAACCTACATTACTTGCTCTACAACAACTGTTCCACAGTCTAGCCTCTAGCCTCGGCTTTCACTAATATTTACTCGTTGTCCCAGCTAACTGATTCATACCCCAGACTTACAAAAGCATATGTTGGTCAGGTCTTAGTCAGATATGACCGAGCTACCGCATGACAGAAGACTTGTTTTAACTGCTTTATGTTAGCGTCGAACATTGGACGGCTCTAACCAAATCCAAAAACCCATATTGTGCCAGCAGCTTCAGACGGAGGCGCACAATTGAGAGGGTGCCAGCCTTATCTTAGAGCGAGAAAATGCAATCTAAATACTAAATGTTATGGCAGGCCCGACCAGATCCTAAGCCTTGCTCGGTAACTGGTCTAGTAACTAAGCTCTGACAGGCGGAACGTTAGAGCATAACTTTGCTGATCCGGTTGTGCTGATCTGCAGCTTGTTTTGTTCTAGACGTACTGACGTTACCTCTCCTTTGGAGTAAACTTCAGGCCGAGAGAGGGATCATCTTGCATGTGAAACGCATGGTCTTAAATTTCAACCTCGATTTTGAGATATGGAGTGGTATATCTCCGTGCCACAAACTAGCATCTCTCAAGAGTGAAAGGTGCCAGTCATACTAATCAACCTCTTATCTGTGGTAAGATTTATTTTCCCTATGTGCATTAAAGTAATTTCACATCATATGATGTAAGGAAGCCTTCGATAAAAGCTTGTATGTATGTCAAAAGGCATATTTTATCCTACTGGTGTTTAGTTCTTGGTGCAGTTTGAGATCCCTTAACTTTGTCGGAATCTGCCAATCGAGCAAACAATTGTCAGAAATTGACAAATTACCACCCCAGATCGCAGAGAGAACATTTTGAATAAAAGTCTCTTGTTTCCTGATAGAAGAAATTGTTCCTGGATACTTAAGAAAACAGCCAAGAATTGGCTCGCTGAATAGATAACTGTAGCTGCTCTTTGTGTACCTAACTGACTTCTCTCCCCCTGGAACTGTGTACACGAACCCCCACTAACTGTTTTTGAATACTATGTGCACTCACTGAAGCTACACAAACATTTATATACAGTTAGAAATGTGGAAGAACTATGAGTTTTAACAAACTACAACTGCGTTTAATTTCTTATCATAATGTTAATAATGATGATGATGATGATTCAAATTGTTGTGATTCGCTGGTGGTATGCTATAGTTTAAGAGAATGAGGTTGATCACATGGCAAGTACACTATTTATAATATGGTAGGTATTTAAGTCTACTGAAACATACATATATCATTCTCCCCGATGAGTCGCGTTGCACCTTGAGCTTGTAGAGATTTCCCAAGTGTCCTTGCACGAGAATTAGCCCCTCCGTTATGTAAGTGGCTAGTTGACTTCCGTAACTCCTATGGGAACTGCAAATGAAACAAACGAACGAACGAACACATTTTATTTTCAATGGTTAAGAATTGGGCACGCAGGCCCATCTAAAATTCTGCCGTTCTATCACTCTCTTTCATATATTATTTCATCCACACACCAATCGAGGCCAACTGAGAAGAGCAACAAAATAGATGATATGCATTATAAAGACATGGAAGAATGCAAAGAATACCATGGACAGCCAGAAAGACCAATTAACATGTTCTTCAAGAAACAAATGAAGATCGTAAACTGATTAGAGACATTAGACGTAGACTAGACGTAGACAGTCACAATTTTTTGGGCATGTTATGAGAAGAAATGATCTAGAGAACTTGGTGACAACTGGTAAGATCGAGGGGAACAGACCAAGGGGAAGACCTAGAAGCAAATACCTGGATGGCTTGGCATCGTGGCATGGTCGAGACAGAAACACGGAGCTGATCCACGACTCTGGTGATCGATTGAGATGGCAGAACATGACCATCCACGCTTACCGGCATGGCACATGATGGATGATGGATGGATGGAAGAAATGCAAAAATCACTTCTACGTGACTCAGTAAAATAATGAATGTTGTGGCAGTTTTTATTAGCTATGGCTATAAAGTGTCAACCAAAAGGTGACTGGCTGTTATACCAGGGTTGTATTATTGTTATTATTCTTATTATTGTTTTAATTATTATTAAAGGGGAACGTAGTCTGTACTGAGATAGTGTTTGAATAATTTGCGATCATATGATTAGGGACTGGTGATGTCTTATTTCTCGTGGAAGATTGTTCCACAGCTGAGCTGCGGAATATGCTAGGCTTGTTTTGTATAAGCCTATCCTAGACTTTGGAATATATAATATATTTAGTCAGTTACTGTTTCTTGCATTATATTTAAACAATGGCAAAGGTAATTTAGGATTTAGTGAACTAGATTGGCCTTGCTGAAAAGTAGGCGTTTGAGGGTGTGGTAGTAATTAAAGGGGTTTATGTAGGCTAGGATAATCAGTTACGTGTGTACTATAAATTAAACACATTGGCCGTTTCTAGAGTGAGTAAAGTCGCTTGGTGATTGAATTGGAACAACAGTCCCAGATTGTATAGAAGTAGTCAAAATGTGTCTATGCGTGAGAAGTATAGAATAACTTTCGTGTGTCTTCATCGAGGAAATTTATACATTGTGCCAGTTGGTATACGTTTTTCGCTGTTTGTTGAACGAGCGCTTGAACACGGAGCTTAAATGTTAGGTTTCACTCAATGATGAAACCCAATACGTTGTATTCAGTTACACTTTCTACTGGCATGTTAATGATGTGAAGTTAAAGTGATCTGTGTGAGTTTAGAGTCTGATGTCTGTGTCCGGTTGTTAATAACATGGCATTTGTTTTAGTGATGTTAATTTCTCAATCAGTTTGATCGATATTACTCTATGCGTCTCAAAGACGTTCCGCTCGCTGTTCAGAATGAGATTGATTGATTGATTGATTTAGGAACCTACATCACATCATTCGGGTCATTCCCATAAATGCTCCGTCCCCATCCTCAGCAGCCAGCGACGAGTCCCAACACTAATAGTTCCAGTAGCAATCTGATTATATGTCCGTCTCGCCTTTCCTCTGAGCGTCGATCGTCGGCCAGATCCCCTCGTCACACCTCGCTGCCTCTTTCTTACCAGACTATGGTGATCCATTTGCTCCTCCGAGGTGTACACGTGCTCCCACAAGGCCGCAACCACGTCTGTTTTGTCATGCATCAATAATCCACCAAGTTTTGCAAAGCCAGCCAATCTATCCACCTGTTCATTCCCCAGCACACCGGCATGCCCAGGAGAAAAGATCCAGATGATGCTTGCTACCCGTGACCTCCGAAGCGAAGCAAGCCACTCTGCACGAAGTTTGCCTGTTCTCACCCTCCTCAGCATGCTTTCTGAGTCAGTTACAATCACAATGTGTATATGTATTGTGTTCTCTATCCAGCGGAAAACTGCACTGACCGCCTCCACCTCCATTCTTAAGCTAGATGTTGTGTTATCAAATGCCAGGCTCTCCTGCACCAAATGCCGACCATTAGCTTTTGCCAAGAACCCCCAGGCACTTCTCCTACCTCTCAACACCGACCCATCAGAATGAGATGGCGTCAGGCATCTTGTCTATTTCGAGTGGGTCAGCTCATGCGTGTCGGGCTGACCGTGTAATCTCCCAGCCTTGACTTAGACGTTAACCCGTGGTTGTCGGCATAAAACGAAGCAGGAAAGTAACACCCCTCGATTTCTTTATTCTCGGTGGTACATTGCGATTTTACAACATTTGATAGAATAGCAGACTGATTTTGTGCGTTAAGGGAGATTTCATAGTGATGACGCAAAATTACGTCCTAGAAATGAAAACGCGGACCAGGGCGGTGAAACTTATTGGATTTTCTTCTTTGCTGGTGGACTTTCATTCGTTTACTTGGGTAATGGTAGATAAATTCTGCTGGCGCCGAGGCGACTCGTCACAATTTAACGTCGCTTCATATTTTCCATTATGCCCCAGTCCATAGGCTGGATAACTGATGTTGTAATAATTGTATTTGCTGGGAGAAAGAGGCATGTTATTTTGCCTTCAATAATATTGAGTTCACAAGAGGGATGTGTCAAGTTCATTAACAGCGTACCTCCTGCAGCAACTGCTTTTCAGCAATATGAGCTCTACTTTGAGGCGTGAAAAAAGTGGAACCATTCTGAAAATTTTTTTTTCGGTCCAGCCAAGCACCTTTATGTATGTACGTATGTGTGTATGTATGTATGTATGTATGTATGTATGTATGTATGTATGTATGTATGTATGTATGTATGTATGTATGTATGTATGTATGTATGTATGTATGTATGTATGTATGTGTGTGTGTGGGGGGGGGATGGGTGCGTGCGTGCGTGCGTGCGTGCGTGCGTGTGTGTCTGTATATATATATATATATATATATATATATATATATATATATATATATATATATATATATATATATATATATATATGTATCTGTATGTGTGTAGTTTTGTGAATGTAGTTGTGTGTGTGTGTGTGTGTGTGTGTGTGTGTGTGTGTGTGAAAATCTGCTCTCGTGCATCAAAAGAATAATTCCCAAACCGAAACACCGAAAATATAGGTAATGACTAAAGAAGGCGGTTTTAAAATATCGATTTCATTGCACCTGGGTATATCCCATATGGCTCGGTCTTATTCCACAGTTTGGCCTGTCGACGGCATCATACAAAGAAAGAACTCTGTGTCTCCAGAGACGAATCCCTGGTGTGTCCATGAAAACTGCATTCATGAAACAATCGATGTAGCGTATAATCGACCCAAAACCTGTGTAGCGCGAGGCATGTGGCTTAACCACTTCGCCACGGAGCAATCTATAGGCAATGGTGTAACCAATAGCTGATATTATTTGGTCGCTCAATTGTATATCAGAGTATCTTGTACTAACATCTCTCTTGATTTTGTTGCAGCTCCGTTGTCTATATCGTTGAGGCATATGTTCGTTGCCGTCGGAGTGACCGCACTATTATCATTTGTTGGTGCCTGCCTCTGCTTGCGGAAAACAAGTAACGACGATGGAAGCGAGGCCGAAAGTAAAGTGACAGGTATCTCTTTAAAATAATGTCTTGTAAGATTATTAAAATTTACAGACTGTATCCCGTCAAAGCACTTTGTTGATAACGTGCGACCGCATCAAACATGCATGGAAATTATTAGATAGCTGCAATTACGTGTATTTCTTTACTTTTATTTTATTGGTTTGCGTCTGGAGATTTTGTGTTTTTTCCCAATTGAGAATAAAACGTGGCTTGCCAAAGCAGTCGCCACGCTGAGATAGTGTTTAAGCCAAGAACTTTACTGGGAATCAAACACGCTGAGATAGTGTTTAAGCCAAGAACTTTACTGGGAATCAAACACGCTGTTTGTGAAGTGCATATTTAGTTAGTCAGTCGACAGCTCATCCTCATTGCTTGCACATCGAATCATTCAGTCCATAAGTGCTCGAATCCCCTCCTCAATAAATCCCACAACGTGAAACGCTAATGACACTAGTTTGCGTTGGTTTATTAATTTTCTGTGGGTTCCTTTATAGTGGTCATATGGCTCGTCCGCCTTCCACAGTGGCCTTACCTGCAAGTCTGTCAGCCTTCTTATTTCCGTGTACACCAGCATGCCCTGGTACGAAAATGAACCTAACCGTTGCCAGCCAAAATCGCTCCAATGACAGTAACCACTCTCTTCGGATAAACCCCATCTCTGTCGTCGTGAGCATACTCATTGAGTCGCAAAGGAATCATACCCGGGTGAAGGTCGTGAATGTCTGTGTCTCGAACCATGTTGTTGCTTCACTTACTCCCATGACTTCCATAGTCAGGCAACTTTTGGTCAAAGCAAATCCCCAGAAACTTCCTTCACAATTCTACCGCAATTATACCACCATTCTAATAAAATAAAGTTGATTCGATTTGATTTGATTTACCTCCGGCCTAAGCCGTAATGGCCCATGAATGTCTCACTCTTCCAACGACGTCTAATGAAGTCTAGAAGATAAACGCCTGTACTTCAGCCTCCACAGCAGCCGGATTGTCTTGACTGCATTTTCTGTCTAGCTGGATGCAAACTGAAAAAGGACGCACAGAACTATGCTGGCACTTGCACTCACACTTCGCCAAGTTCTAAGTCCTCAAGTGAACACACCTGGTGAAGAATGTCTTTGGCTTCACCCATCCACGACTTTCCTCTTTCTAACCTGTTGCCATTTACCTTTTTCATTTCACTATGCAGTGGATGATGTGTGTTTGCGGTGACTCTGGGGTAGGCACGTGATCGGCATTAATACACAGCCGCCATCACTCGCATACGCAGCCAAACCGCGCATGGCCTTAGTTATGACCTGGTTTCGTGTGCTCATTGTAAGCAAGACTTCGATCAAATTATCCCCAGGCAATTTATTGTCGGTCTCCCTGCCCTAAGCGTTAACATCTGTCTCCGTAAACCCGTATATTCTCGTGAGTAACGTAACCTGCGCGAGAATCGGTAGCGGTTCTCGTCGCGTTGGTAACTTACGGGGAATGTGAGCCGGTCGCTCAGAAAGCAATGACAAACTACTGAATGTAATCTTGCCTAGTACATAAACAGCAGCTGAAAAATAGAAATGCTGATGTTGACTGCAGCGTCCTGTAAGGGATATGACAAACAAAATTGCATGTGTTCTTTCCACAGTTTCCGAAGAGACAGATTTACAGTTGGTGTTGGTGTGTTGACAATATGGTTTTTCAAAGAGAACCATGTCACTGCTGCCTTCGTTGATTATATTATTGCCCCAGATTCCACACACCAAGTACTTGTGCGATTGAGTTCTGTTGTTAGTTCCACAGCAACACGATTTCATTTCTTACCTGCCAGGGAGTTGATCTTGGTTTGCTCATCTCTTCTCACAACTCCCGTGGTATTCTTTACTATGAAAATTGATGGCAGGAAACACCTGTTGGTTTACACACGGCCTGATTGAGCAACACATAGATTTCATAGGCCGTGTGCGCTAAGATAACTGGACGACAATCTCGTTCTTAACGCGCCACTACTGTAACATTTCAGTGGCCCATCACTGGCATCTCTGGAGATGCTTGTCCGGTATCTGGTAGACATCTCTACTTCTACTTCTGATGACCATTGAGCCTTTGCTTCTGATACCGGCTAAAGGCATTAACTATTGGAACCAAACTTGCGCAACACGACACGGAAATGATTTTCCACAGTCTACTTTACTGAGACGCTACACTTGACGTGTCGATAACAAACCATTTGCTCCACAGAGAATTCACAGAAATACATAACAGTACTTCAACATACTACTAAAGAAGAGCGGCGCAATTTTAGCCTTCCGATTCTGACACTAGCCCTTGTTCAACTCCCTTTTACGTGACGTTTTTGTCCTTGCACAAAACGTCTAAACACAAAACAGCAAAAGAGACTGCACACAATACAGAGTCATTTCACTGTTGAGTCATACTGGGAAAATATTTTGCAAAATTCTTGAAAAAAGATTACGAACTACTTTAGAACCCCAGCTAAGCGAAACACAACTTGGATTTAGAAAAAACAAAGGATGCACATATGCCATTTTTGCTCTTAGACAACTTATAGAAAAATCAATTGAATTCAATTAAACACTCTACTTAGATTTTGTCGACCAAGAAAAGGCATTCGATAGAGTAGATAGAAACAAGCTGTGGGAAATCCTTAAATAATATGGAGTGAGTACACATCTAACAAACCTATGTAGAAGTTTATACAACAGTGAATTCATAGTGAGAGCAACAGTAGGACACTAAGAACCCTTCACCATAAGATCCGGAGTACGACAAGGTTGTGTCCTGTCCCCTCTCTTGTTCATAACATATGTAAAGAAACCAGCCAAGCAGAGACAGCAAGAATACCGCATGATGAGAACACAGAGGAAGAACCATCTGCAAATCTAACCATTAGAGAACTCCTGTTTGCGGACGACCAAGCCCTAATAGCAAAATCAGAAGCTGAATTACTATACCACATGCATAGTCTAAACGAAATGTATAGGGAACATAACATGAAAATTAGTACAAGCAAAACAGAGGTAATGACTATCACTAAAGAAGAACAAACAACAACAATTCACCTAAACGAACATCCATTGAAACAAGTAAAGAGCGTCAAGTACCTAGGAAGTATAATATCATCAAATGGCAGATCACAAGACGCGATCGAAAATAGGTGCAATAAGGCACATCAACTCATTGGACAAATGGCACCAATACTAAAGAACAAACATGTATCAATAACTACCAAGAAAGCACTTTACAACACAATCTTCTTACCAACTCTAAACTACCAATGCCAAACCTGGACAATGCCAGAAAAGGAGAAAAGAAAAATCACAACAACAGAAATGAGGTTCCTGCGAAGAATACTCAACGTATCAAGAAAATATAAGATCAGAAATGAAGAAATCAGGACTGAAGTGGGGGTTAAAGCAGCACTAGATTTTATTAGAAAGCAGCAAGTCAAATGGTTTGGCCATGCAAGTAGGTTACCAATCAACAGCATACCACAACAAGCGATGATGTACAGACCAGATGGAAACAGAGGAAGAGGCCGACCACGTAAACTTTGGACGGAGGGAACAGCAGAGTATATGGGAATATCGATATATGAAGCCCATAACCGGGCACTCTCATGTACTTCACCTCGACACCGCAAGGTAAAAGAGGAACATGAGATGAGATGAGATGAGACAAAACGTCTAGTCTGCTTTTCCAATGTCGTCATAGGTCACATAGCACGGTCTCCTTCTGTCGACCGCGCTTAATACGTTTCATGGCATGTCCCAGCCTGTATCAACTAGACCATGGCATTACCCTGACGATACACTAGCACACTGTCGGCATTTGACAATGTCCTGTGATCTGCTCGCTGGTGATTCTCACAGTTCAAGAACACAGCGCTAATCCACGACTCTGGTGATAGTGTAAGATGATGAAACATGACGACCCACTTTTTATCGGTATGGTACTTAATGATGATTTGTCCTACTGTCATACAACACGTTAAGTAGCTCTAGGGCGGGGAACCACTCAGTCAAAAGTCATTTTCTGTTACTGATGTTTAGTACTTGGTGCAGTTTGAGATCCCTTAACTCCCTCAGAAGTGACTAATTGTCACCCCGGATCACAAAGAGCAAACGAAGGACAAATGCCTGTTATGCTGATTGAAGACACAGTCCCTGGATACTCAAGAAAACAGCAAAGAAGTGGCTCTTTGAAAAGATAGAGTAGCTGGTCTTGGTATCATCAGGAGTGAGAAAGAGGAATTAAGAAATGCAGGATACGCTTGTTACTTAAGGCTGCATAGGCATGATGCATCCCTAACATGTTCTCCTCCTGGACTATATGTGCGAACCCCCACTAAACGTTTTACCAATGTGTGCAATCCTTTAAGCTAAACACACATTTATAGACATTTAGAATAATGGAATAACTCTGAGGTTTAACAAACTACAAATGGGTTTATTGATGTCTATGATGATAATATGATGATGATGATTATAAAAGATTTATACATAACTCAACTGGTGAAGATGGCACAAAGGTCATGGTGCTTTAGTGAGAAGCGTTTCACCGTCCGCTTCTGGGAGTCCAAATCGGTCCCTTCAGAAGGTCCAGTCACTCAATGATATGAGTTGTTGACTATCGAAAGCTCCTAAGAGAGCTGAGGCTTGAGCTTCGGAAATTCCGTCACAAGTATTTATACAGATTTCGAATAGGACGAAATGATAATATTTCTCCAGATAAGTATCTTTTTGCTATACGTGCATGAGCTTTTCGGGATTGTAGGCAAAGCTCGTGGTCGTTTCTGACGTGGTTTCCGTCTTTACTGATCCCCATTCAAAGTGGGCTAATTACCTATGTCCCGTAGTCGTGAACTCCACATATTTTACACTCTGGAAAGGATACCGGGACGTATTAAGTCGATAATTTTTTTACCCTAACTTCGCGTTTCCTCGTGGACTGTAGTTTCATCTGTCAATCAAATTGACTGACGCTCCATCACGTGTCTGAAACAATACTTTGTTTTGCTTTCCAGAGAATGTACGTGACGTTATCACATGCAAACGTTTCTGTTGGCTGTTATACTCTCGCTTTCCCCATGCTCTGGAATTCAAACATTCTTTACCTCCATTTAGCAAAATTGTGTCAGCGCTACTCCCGCCATCTTAAGATCAATATTTCTGTCTGGCTGAACGTAAAGTGTTAAGCTTCTGGTTTTGTCACACGGGTTTCTCCCCCTGATTGGATCCACTAAGTCTAGACTGGGTGTTAAGTCTTGGTTTAGACGTTAAGTTTGATTAGGACATCACAGTGAATATTCCTCAGATGTAGAAACCAGACATTTCTTTGATCTACAATTTACGAACGCAGTGGATGTTATAGAAATGATAGGGCGAGCTGTCCGTGACTGTATTTTGTCACTATTTTCATTCCTCTTGCGTTTTTTATCCTTGGTTGTTGGAATTAAAGATAAAGTTATTCTTTTCTCTTTACTTTCCTTTTTATTTTCTGTGTGTAAAGAGAGATAAGTTCTTGTGCGGCTGAGACGTCTCGTACATAGCTCCCGAATTTAAGTAGGTTCAGCATGAAGCCTATCACAGAGCCCCATAAACATTAAAGAAATGTAACTAAATGCTCTCCATTCCACAACTGCCTACACATCTGGGTTCCAAATATTTCTTGTGGCTGTGTGTTGTCCTGTGAGTCCAATAAGACATCCCATGTCCATCATTCCAGAATAAATTTTGTAAACCATTGATCCCGATTTCATGTCGGCTTTCCGTGCTATTGCTCTGTAATTTCTGGGAATCTGGAGGTTTTACTTTTTCCCTGCCGGGAATTTGCAAAAAGTACGATAACATGATTCTTCTGCGTCGCAGAGAGACTGTTATTGTCCACTCTATCACTGGTATTTGTTTTATTAGTAAACAATGTGCCACCAGTGTTTCCTTAAAAAGAATTGGTCGAAGTAATTTTCCTCGATCTTTTCCTCCGTCGGCCATAGATCCTGATAAGGTCTTTCAATCTCCTCCTTTTGGCAGGAAATTTGCTAGACATGATTATTTTATGATGAGCATAAAACTTGTATTTGCCTCTATCTTGCTAGGGTGTCCGTTTACTCCCTCATGGTTTAAGAGTTTTCTTCCCTAGATAATTCTTTATCTGAGTGGGGTCCTCTCCAACTGAGTTCCATTTTGAATATGTGTTTAAAAGAATTAGGCTAGTAGAAGTTGTCCAGTTTTTAGAAACGTGGTTCCCCAAGAACTGTGAATTTGTATCAATCCTTGTAGAAACATACCCAAACACCTGTGCTACACATCCAACATAATTCGAAGTGAAATATAGACAAGGTCCTTAGTGTTGAGTATCCCAATCACTCCTGGCTTGTGCCACTGCAGTGTCCATCGGTTGTAACACCCTGTTAGCTTTAGCTGTGTTGATTATAGGTAATGCCTTTATCTTGTCCAAAGAAGTATTTTCTTCTTTGTTGTAAGCAGACATGTTTATTGTCCATGAATCAGAGTTCGTGGTACTATCTTGATTAATGCTTTGTATATCTTGAGTTTTCTTTTCAAAAGACTCCAAGATAACGACATCGCAAGAATTATCCTCCATGTCCTCTTTTTCCTCGCTGGCCGGGCTCTCTTGTGCCAAGTATAGTTGAGGTTTTCTCTCCCTGGTCTCGTTTTCTTGTGCCAAATACATTGGAAGTGAATGTTGTGGGGTGCCATTTTCATGCCATCTCATTCCGTGATAAGTAATTCAAAATGATAATAATTTCATCTTTTGTGGCCACAAAAAAAAAACAAAAAACAATAGAATCCTGTTTTACATCAATTCCAGTCGCAGCTGAATTCATTTCCATTCCTAGTTCCTCTGAACCGAAGAGAATAAGATAGTCTGGTAAAGCCTTGCCTTTGATCGTTTTGATAATATGTCTTCTTTGGGAGGTCTTATACAGCTCCTGAGTTTGCTAGGCTATGAAGCCAGCTAATCCGCTTTCATTGCGGTGTAAAGGTGTATCACGTTTGTAACTGTTTACCGTACTCTTGGTACATGTTTCTCATATTCCGTTTCCTTTTAGGAATAGAATGGGATAGTATCTGCTTTTCGGTGTAAAATTTTTCATCTTTCTGAGCCGTGAAGATTGATGAAGAAATACATGTCTCTTCATTATGACAGTTAGCTTCCCAGCATTCTATCATAGTTTCGGCTTGAGTGATTGGCAATTCCTCAGCTCAGCTGTTAAAAAGTCTTCCACGTTCAATATTTCAATTTGTTGCTTCTTCATCTCATCTTCCTCAGCTTCGTAATGCATCTCTACTTCCCATTCTGTTAAACCGGGTCTTATGCCCCACTATCTCGCGGACTCTAAGAAATCTGTGCGCGCATCCATGAGCGCTACTTACATTTAGTCAGGCAAGTAATTATATTATTACTTCACACAGAGCTAGTCAGATTTATACTATAGCAGGATAGTGACAATATGAACTGACACTGCAATGAGAATGGTGGTAATGAATTTGAGTGAGAATGTTTATGCAGAGCAGTCCATTATACACTGAATTACCAAAGCATGATCAAATTATTCATGATTAAATAAAACGATAAAGGATATAATCAAAGAATCATCATGACTTATATTATCAATTAATTAACATGACTAATTAAAGTGATTATTAATTCTACAATGGTGAGTGATGTAAATTAACTCATATGATACTATCCATTATTAACTAATCAATTTTTTTTTAAAATTCTACAGACTTCCAGAGAAACAAATTCTTAAGTTAATACTTACCAAATGTAATGGGTAAAGAATAAAAGAATGGTTTATGAAAATCATTAGTCTAGGATGTATTCCCTGATTCTATCGTGGACGAGAAGTCCTAATATGTCAAAATCTTGCCTACGATCAAGCAAGCCAATAGGTTAGACATAAATTATGACTAACTAATGCTGCTAAGAATGTAAGTAACAACAATGACTTAGATTCTACTCCCGGGCAAAACCACAATAATACCAGACTAATAGATTTGTAATAGTTTCGTTCCTTGCGAGCGAAAAAATTATTCTAGGGTTTACTCCTTGATTCTATCGCGGACGAGCAGACAAATGTTTCACTACATTGACTTACGTAGCTCCCTGACGGGCAACCACTTAGTTGCTTGCTTGCTTATGTTCGTTGGCTTGAGCTCCAACGCGAAGTCCTGTATGTCGGATGAAGGCATCCTTTTGTCCAACATTAGTGTGATGTCATACAGGACCTGAGGTTTGCGTGAGTATCCGTTGTCCCATGTCTGGCTTATTGGTGTGCAGACTGGTGGCTCCTCGCCGTACAAGCAGACACTCTCCGACTTCGGAAGAATCGGCACTCCTACTGACTTTAGCCAGGACCCCGAAGGAACCTGTTGCCCAGGACGCTCGACGAGGACGCGTCAATAAGTCTTGGCCAGTATATAACCCAGGACTGGTGCCTTGAAAACACCTCTGCGTCCCAACCACTTAGTTAAAAGTCATTTTCTCCTACTAATCTTTAGTTCTGGGTGCAGTTTGAGATCCCTTAACCCTGTTAGAAATGACTAATTACCACCCTAGATCCCAGAGAGAAAAGCCGGGACAAATGTATGTTATGCTGATTGAAGATGCTGTCCCTGGGTACTCAAGAAGACAGCAAAGAAGTGGCTCGTTGAAAAGATAGATTAGCTGTTCCTAGTATCATCAGGAGTGAGAATGGGTAATTAAGATATGCAGGATACGCGTGTTACTTAAAAGCTGCATAGACAAGATACCTCCCTGGCATGTTCTCCTCCTGGACTATATGTGCGAACCCCCACTAAATGTTTTACCAATGTGTGCAATCCAAAATGCTAAACACACATTTATAGACATTTAGAATAAAAGAATAACTATGATGTTTAACAAACAACCACTGGTTTTATATATATCTATGATTATAATAATATGATAATGATTATAATGGGTTTATGCATAACTCGGCTGGCGAAGAGGGCACATAGACCATGTTCCCCCAATGAGCCATGTTTCACTGTCAGTTGGAAGGAGTCCAAATTGGTGCCTTCACTAGGCTGAGTATGTTTTGTTGACTCCATGGCAGCCATGGCTCATAAGAGAGCTGAGTTTATAACATCGGAATTTCCGTCACAAGACTTCATAGAGAAGTCGAACAGAACGAAATGATAATATTTCTCCAGATAGGTATCCTTTTGCTATACGTGGGTTTCAGTCTGAGGATTGTAGGCAATGCTCGTAGTTTTATTTTGTTCATTTCTGACGTGGTTTCCGTCTTCACTGCTCTTCTTTCTACGTGGGCTAATTACTTATGTCCGTTAACCCCACCTATTTTCCACATTGGACAGGTTACCGGGACGTATTAAGTCCATAATCATTTGACCTCCTCCGCTCTTTTCATCAGGGACTGTAGTTTTATCTGTCAATCAAAGTTTCGCCACGTTTCCGCCACGTTCTGAAGCAATGCATCGTTTCGCTTTCCGGAGAATGTACGTGACATTACGATATGCACAAGTTTCAATCGGCTGTTACATTCTCGCTTTCCTGATGTTCTGTAATTCAAACATTCTTTATCTCCATTTGGCAAGAATGTGTCAGCGCCTCTCCCGCCAACTTAAGATCAATACGTATGTCCGGCTGAACGTAAGGTGTTAGGCATCTGGTGTTGTCAAATGGGGTTCTCCCCTTGATTGGCTCCGCTAAGTATGGACTTGGTGTTAATTTTAAAACTAGGCGTTATGTTTGATCAGGACATCAAAGTGAAGATTCCTCAGATGTAAAAATCAGACTTTGCTTTGATCTACGATTTACGAGCGCAATGTAGGTTATAGAAATGATATCACGGGCTCTCGGTTTTTGGAATTAAAGATACAGTTATTATTTTCTCTTTACTTTCCATTTTATTTTATGTGTGGAAAAAGTGACACGTTCTTGTATGGCTCGTCACACCTACTGCTATTCAGTTTAGACATGTGTTTTGAGTTTCTTTTCAAATGATTTCCCAGTTACATGAAATGGTAGATATCATTGAAAGAAAAAAAAACTGTCAGTTACTGCCAATATAGTACCTTGCGGTGTATGGCAGAGGGGTCTTTGAGCCTGAGGAATTAAGGCCGCCTGGCTAGTGCAGTCGCCCTAACCTGCACAGTTCGCGGCGACTGCACTAGCCAGGCGGCATTAATTCCTCAGGCTCAAAGGCCCCTCTGCCATACACCGCAAGGTACTATATTGGCAGTAAATGACAGTTTTTTCCCCCAATGATATCTACCATTTCATGTAACTGTGTCTATGTTCTCTATCATTCTATGTACTTGCGTCTATGTTTACTATCATGTCTTGCAACTGTGTACATGTTTCATATTATTTACTGTAACTCTGTCAATGTTTCCTATCCTTTCATGTAATTGTATCTATGTTTCCTGTAATTTCTTGTAACTGCGTCAATGTTTCCTATCAATTCATGTAACTGTGTCTATGTTTCCTATCATTTCACGAAACTGTGTATATGTTTCAGGGACCACAATCAAGTCATCACACTAACGCATTGTTTGCATTATCCTCACCAACAAATATTCCTGACTTAGCCTTGGGTGGATCCCATCATTATTTCGCAGTACAAATTGAACGGATCGGGTGATAGTATACAACGTTGTCTAACAATCTGTTTAATATGTTAGAAAGTTTCCAATTGACTGTCAATGTTTATGACTGCTTTTTGTTGCTAATATTTGTTTTTATCTAAATTATCACGATATTGCAATACTGTCTCATCTGCATATTGTATGTTGATAGAATTATAACCTCCGATTAGTATTCCCAGTTTATCTTTGATCTCTCGCATTATCAATTAGCAATAGAGGAAGAACAGGTCTGGTTACAAAACACATATCTGTCATACTCCTAGCTATATTTGTTCATAATTGCCCTCTTTATTTCCAATTTTAATTGCTGCTACTTGATTCCAGTAGAAATAATTTTTATTTGTTTTTCTCATCATAGATCTTTCCCATCAATGTTGATATCTTCCAACATTCATATCAGTTCATCATGTTTCACTTTATCAAATGCCTTAGTGTAATCTATGAAGCACAAATATATGTCTTTCCGTGTCTCTATTGACCTTACCTTTAGTGTCTGTAATGTATAGATTGCATTGTCTGTACCCTTTCCTTCTACAAATCAATCCATATTGTTTTTCACCAAATTCCATTTGTATTCTCTTTCTTGTTCTTTCTTATTATACTTCTGAGTAGAGGCTTAGTGACATGGATTATGAGGTTAATTGTATTAAAGTCTTCGCATTCAATTGCCCCTAGTCGTTTGGTATACTTATTAATGCAGATTTCAGCATATCACTTAATATATATCCATTGCTGTAAATATCTGCCAACTGTCATTTACTGCCTATATAGTACCTTGCGGTGTATGGTAAGGGGGTCTTGAGCCTGAGGCATTAAGGCCGCCTGGCTAGTGCAACAGTCGCGAACTGTGCAGGTTTGTGTTTTCCTTTTTCCCCCCGACAGACAATATCCATACGTTACCGAGGATTCGTACCCAGGTCTTCAGAAAGAGGGTCCGGCAATTTATCCGGCACTCGGCCAGCCTCATTCATAATGTTGGTTAATATGAGGTAGTTACATATCCTTTACAGGACGTAGCAGTCAACCCCAGCATTTTTTAGGCTGTTCGTGATTCTTGGGCAAGTTAACGTTCAGTAATTTGCCAAGTTCTTCCAATTCTTCTATTGTGATTCCATTTGTCCCAGGATTTTTCCCTTTATTTATATGTTTCACAGCATCAACGCATTCTTCTCTTCTAGTAGGTGGATCTTCTAAGCTAATTCTTCTTTTTCTCCATCATATAATTCTCGTAATACTCATTCCACCTCTTCATTATAGTGGTCCAATAATATTTTTCCTTTTTTTTGATTTCAAACACCCTATAATTTACTATTATATGCATTACCGTGAGCTCACTGATTTGTCTCTGTATATTTTCTTATCTTTAATAGAATTGCATTCAATTTTCTTGCACTGATCGCTTATCCAGCAGTCTTTTGACTTCACACATATATCTCTCTTTTTCCTTTATTTTATCATATCTTTTTTTCCCATTTGTACTATGTTTTCTTTTGTCCATGAACCTTAAGATTTCTTCAGTGATCCTTTGTTTCTTAGCTTGTTGGCTTCTCTCCTGTAGTATTCCTTTGCCTGTTTGATTAATGGAGTCCCTTAACATTTTACATTGTTCATGTATACTCGTTTTTTTAGTTATTGCAATGTACATATTTTTCAGTCATTTTACAGTGTTCTTGAATTTCTTTATCTGCTTTCAGAACATCTTTATTAAGTCTCATATTTTTAACCATTCCCCCCCCCCCCCTCTCTTCATTGTTATTTTAATTTGTCCACATAGTGGTGGTACATGATCACTATCCCATAGCATTACGAAGTAAGCACCACTCATTGTCTTAACATTACTTAAGGCATTTCTACATCGTTTATTAATAAGTATGTAGTCAATTTGGTTAAGTATAGTCTTATCAGGCCTTGTCCATGTGTAAAGTCACCTTTTATGGCGTTTAAGCCAGGTGTTTCCAATTATCATATCATTGATATTTGTCCATTCAATCAGTTTCTCACATCTTTCTTTTCATGTACCTAAACCATAATTCCCCACTACATTCTACATTTTTCTCTTCCATACTTTTGAAGTAAAGTCTCTTAGTATTATTTATATTTCTTTTGGTTAATTTGAGACATTGCCATTTCTACTTCATCGTAAAAGTGTTGCAATTCTTCATCACTACTACTTGTTGTTGGCTGCAGAAAAATAACTAAAGATGATTGCCAACGAGCCCTTTCTGACGTAACTAGGGGTATTGAGATGCGGCTACGATGACACTCTTTATGAATTACACACTGATACACCGTGAACACAACTCGTCACCACCGAGTGATAGAATGGCATCATGTATTGTTTCTATGCGACACAATCACTGGGATATTCAAAAGCACATGTACACCCACGACATTTGTTTACACACTGATTGTAGTACGTCCTGCTATCCAGGCTATCTAATCAACTACAATGGTCTACACATACACTCTTCTACCCTACTTACAGTCCTGTTACACATGGTCGCATGGCGCCTACATTCACAGGCCGGCAACCTCTGCCCACGGCACACGACTCGACTCCGTGCTGTAACATGTCCACCCGCCTGGTCGCGGCAACACTATTCTCATCAATCAGGACACGCTTGAAATATCTAGCGTACACTCATTTACTTGCCGTCGACGATTCTCGGCGTTTCATCGCCACAAGGGATATTCAGTTCTCAGCCGACACACTTCTCTGCTTTCGTGATCTGTCTGTCATGGCTTCCCAACTCCGACTGACTCCCTTTGTCCGTTCGCCCTGCTCGACCCTCCTAATCACGTGGCCTCCTCCTCGCAATTCTATTGGCCACTATCTTTAGCCCGTTACCGGTGTCTTTTCCCTTATCACTCTCCGTAATTATTTATCACTATTAATGTTTCAACAATCTATGTTGCTGTTAACCAGGTCTTAAGTAATCTGACTCATGGCATATGCCCCCCGCAATTTCAAAAATGTTCTACATTTTTGGGTTCTTCCTTATCTCTACACTTGACATGAGTCAGCTTGGTCGCACATGCCTGTCCCTGGTCGCACATATCTGTCTACTGCCTCATGCCTTTGAGCTTGCTTCTCAGTTCCCTTTAACTTCCCTCTGTGTTACATTGATATTCTGCCATACCTTCACACAAATTATAATGTCGGACACGAATATCCGTCTATTCCCAAATAGACCTCGTGTGGCCTCAACCCCCTTTGTATTCGGCAAGTTGAGGACCAACCTACTATGAGTCCCAATGTCCCACCCCGGACATTCCCATAAGGTTCCTCATTTATACCTCAGTACAAGCAACTGACACCCTCCCCAGCCCTTAAGCCCTGGGTGCAGGAACGTGTGTATTGCAGACATATCAATTTCACCCATATTTTGTTTAAGCTCTCTCTTGCTCCTGAGTAGTCTATGCTACGACTGTGGATCTCTTTGGTGCGAGTACCTATGACTCTTGTATTTGTCTTGTCAACGTGTGTGCGTGGTCGGCTGCCATTAGTTAGTTGTGCTCTATGGCTATCTATTCCCTTCATTTGCCCTATGTTTATGCCTGGTGTTCTTACTACCAACTTTTTCCTTGTAGTGTTCCTAATACCATGACCCTTATATACCTTTATATACATCTACTACCATGCCCAAGTACTACATGTTAACATATTATATGTACAAAGTACTACCACTTGGTACTATTATCAATGGTACTGCTAATAATCCTACTCCACTATCCTTGTATTCTTTCTTTCACCTGTACTTGTACTCTGTTCTCTCTCTCTCTTTTATTTTTTTTTTTTTTTTTTTTTTTTTTTTTTTATAGTGTTTAATTTTTTATTCTGTACTCTGTCTTACAACACGCATACTCGAACCTCAAATGTTCCGTCTATGCCTGTACGCTTCCTGTATACCGGTGTGCAAGTATCCCAGTTGTGTTCAAATTGATTCTCATTCGCACAAATTCCTACTCTCAGTCTTCTCGTCCCCTTTCTCTCACTTCACTGTCACTCAACCCATTCTTATGTTATGTATATGTTACCACCATCAGCTAAATTTCTCCTACCAATTGTACATGTTTGTCTCTCCAATATACAATATTGTCATAAAACCTGAATAATATATAAAATTGGACTCACATGTAATACCTCAAGCACTATTCAAACTTTCCCTCGTCCATCATTATCATCTTTGTGACATCAATATGTATCACTGGTAGTAATGTCTCAGTTACCTTCTTCTTTTCCTTTTATGTTATGGGTGTCATCTGTGATGTATCGTGGTTTTAGACCCACTGTCAACCTTCCTGCTCTAGTAGACGTTGATCCTTCTTTTTTTTCCCTTTGCGATCATTTATCAGTTTCTACCGACATCTCATTTTATACGTTATGTGTTACCATCAGGTAATAGTACAATCAATACTGTTACAATTATTATTACAATTACATGCATTCTGATTACAAATATACATGGCATGATGATCATGATCATAAGAACGTACTGATGTTTATGGATGTACTTAAAGCCATTAAAATTATATTTATCTCTATCTACGTATATTATGAGTTTTGTTTATTGAATGATTGTGAATGTTATTAACTATTACTCCCTTGGTTGGTTCTGGCTGGTATCTGTCTTCGCTAACTGTATCTTCTACCCATCAGATTCCCAATCTTCCTTGCGTCTGTCGGTCTCAGCCTCTTCAGTCAGCTAGTGAGGTAGCATCTTTGAGGTACCTTCGACATTATCTCTTCTGCTCAGTCATTTACACCCCTTAACTATCTGAAATTAACAACAGCCTTGGGTGTATATATATCCATACATACATATTTACATTCACAATGGCATATTATATTACAGCAATCCTATCACATTTCCTACATTGACATGTTATCATGGTCAGTACCACAACGTGCCAACCACTGGACCAATCCCCTTGTATGAACGCATGGTTTCCTAGATGATAGTCTTACCGTATGCCCTATTGTACTATCGGGATTTTGTCCCTAATCTGACCAGATCATTTTATCATATAGTCGGTGTAACGTTTCTTAGGCCATGTTATTGCTAGCATTCACAGACTTCATGTATATATTTTAACCACACTATTACACCTCTGTACTGTTTGTATTTTTTTTTCTCTGATGACTTTACCACCTCATCATGTTACTTCAATCAACCTTATACCTATCAATGCATTCATTCTACTACAACATTTCTACCTGTACCAATCACATACACATAGCTTTTATACACTACAAGTATATACAAACATGTATACGACATAAACATAAATATGACATGTATATACAATATACCTATCCTACGATACGAGTTTCACGTAGGAACATGTGATGTCTCCTTAACCTGTAGTATTGTACAATGATTTGCATCTTCTTTTGTAATATATGTTGTTATTGATTTGAACTTATCTATTTCTTTTGTCTTTTCTTTCCTTTCCTCATCTGTTAACCCTATACTTTTCCAATACCTATTCCAATTCCTTATTTTGATGTCCTGTGTTCGTTTATTTATTTGATGTTTTGGAATTTCCTCTTGTTGCCATTGTGCTAACAGAGCGTCTGTGTCAATGTACCGTACGTGTGACCTCTTTGGGGGAATTTCATTCTCCCAACCCGATTCTGTGTAGTCTGTAACATCTGTTTGTTTTATCTTCACCTTCTCTTTTGACCTTTCTTCTTGACTGTTTTTCTTGTTGCATACGCCCTCTTCGTCCTGTAACCTATACCCAGATACTGACCTACTCTCTTGTGCTGAACATGCTTGTTGTACCATTTGTTTTTCTAACCTGTTAGCACATGTGTGAGTCAAGTATGGCATAAAAAATTGTTTCACCATTGCTGTGCTGTCGTTGAACTGTGGACAATCCACTCTAAAGTTTTCCACACCAAAGACTACTTTCTCCTTTTCGTACTCTGTTAGGTCTGGCCTAAAATTTAATGTATCCCATGTCAGTTCTTGCTGTGTCAACTGTCTTAGCTCTTCGCGAATATCAACTGGTCCATGCCTATCGTCCATGATTGTGTCGTTACCGTCGGGACACATTCCCTGTACGGTCCCTGTACTAGGGTCCCTTGTTTGTCCTTGAATTCTTCTGTATTCTTCGCCTGTATGGTAAATGTCTGTTCCTATGTCTGATGGGTCATCATCTACTTTAATTTTAATGTCTTCTGTCGGGAATGTCCATGCCGCATCGCAATCTGCTATTTCTAAGTTCTCTTTTTCCCATTTGTTTATGTCCTGGGGTGTGCACTCTTTGACCTCTGGGATATTGCCCAATATTAGCTCCGTTGTGGGATGTGGTAACACTGCCGCTTTTTCCCGCCCTTTGTAGTAAGGACAGTCAATGTCTGTCCAAGCTACTCTATACTGCTCTAACGCCCCGCCAAATGTTCTGCAAGTCACTCTGTCGTCTGTATAGTCTTCGTCTCTTACCATCTTCCTGTCTACCCCCACAATTGTTGTCCCTGTGTCTCTAACCATTTTCACTGCAAAACCATTCACTAATGCTCGTCGAACGTCCAGATTTCCGTTTGTTATGTATGCAGAGTTGGCTTCCTGCATATACACTTTGTTGTCAGTCCTGTCGCCCTGACAGTCATACATGTGTGTTGCATTTGTGTCTTGTTGTTCATCCTCGTCGCTGCTGGACATGGCGTATGCCATGTTGGTGTCTTCATTCAGTTTTCTCAGACTACACGTCCTTGCCAAGTGGCCATAGCTTCTACATAACCAGCATTTCAGACTGTCTCTATAGTCTGCATACCTATTGCTTCTTCTGACCGACATATTCTTGAGGTATGACTTATACTCAGGATTTCGGTCGCACATTTCCAACGACCCGTGTTGGCGATCACAATATTTACATTCTCTTACTGGGCCAGTTCGAACTACGTCCGCTTGTCTCGGTGGGATTTGTGTATATCTATTCATTGGTTGATATTTACTTCTGGGTCCGTATGATTGCCTTCGATCAGAGAACCTGGCAGCTGCTCCTACTATAAGTTCTGGCTGTGCCCCCTCTGCAAAAATCTCCCTATGGGCATTATAATACGCCTCACCCTTGGACTCCATTTCAGATATTGTGGCGCATTTATTTTCAAGCAGGAACGTTGCCATGGAGTCTGGCACAGCTGAAATAATTTTATCTCTCAGCATCAGGTCTCTGTGCTTTTCGGGGTCGTTGCCTACTCTAGCTGCCTTCAGCCATTTGTCATATAGAGATTGAGTTTCGGCCATGAAATCCATGAAGGTTTGGTTCGACTTTGGAGTCAGCACTCTAAATGCGGTTCTCAGACCCACCTCATCTAAACTAAAATGTGCCAAGACTCTTTCCTTGACATAGTTGTAATCAGTTCGCCGATGCTCCGGGATGCCCTCTACCACCTTCAATGGCTCCAAGGCCAAATGCTTATGAAAGAGGATCGCCCACTCTTCAACTGGCACCTTGTAGTGGTTCATCAACACTTCGAAGTTGGTAACCCATGCAGAGATGGAATCCCCTTGTGCAAAGTTCCTGATGATACCTTGATATCTTCGAATGGGGTCCAATGCTTTGGCTGCCAACTTAGTTTTTTCAACTTCAGTTTCTTTCTCCAGTTCTAGCATCTTTACTTTAATACTCCCCTCCACATCTTTGTCTTTCAATGTTAATTGTACTGCCAGTTTCTCTTTTTCGAAAGCTAGTGCTGCCTCTTGTGCTGCTAATTTCTGTAGCTCAAGTTCTTTGGCGTCTTTAGCTGCCGCTTCTTGTGCTGCTAATTTCTTTTCTTCGAGTTCTGCTTGTGCTGCTAATTTCTGCCTTTCAAATTCTCTGACTGCTGCTCTATCTTCCCGTTCTTGCTTCTGATGTTCAGTCACTTTATTCTCCGCCCACGTCATAAGCTCTTTTCCTGTGAAACCACACTTCTCACCTAGAGCTATGAAGTCTGCCAAGGTAGACATGATTATCTGTTATCTATTAGTCCGATTATATATATCACTATCAGTACACGCAGTAAGTGTTGTCGCTGATCTTGTTTTGGTAACCTGTAACAGAAAAATATTAACTAACCACCATCATCCCTGTGGAAGCACAATCTAATTCATCAGGCTGATTGCACAATACCATACAAAGGTGTCTAATAGCTCTCTGTAATTGAGCAGTACACATAGAAAATTAATTGGAATTAACTTGCCCTGTATATATCCAGCGATGTTTTCAGTGGCTTGATCCTGATGCTCGGTTCACTTCCGCTTGCTTCCGGGCTTGATCCAAATCAGCGTGGCCGTCCCCGTTTCACTCACAGGTCGACAAGGATAAACTTGGTCGTCAGGTGCAGCTCCACATCAATGGTGTAGATACCTCATAGTGTACTACTAACTGTCATGGAACACATTTCTGGAACAGATACTAGTTTTGACATAATTAGTCTATGCCAGCATTCTAATGCATGCAGCCCCCTGAATACGGCTTCACACTGTAATTCTTGTGGCAAGATGCCATAATGTTTCTGTATTTCTATTTTCCGGGATTTCCTAATATTAAAGTGTTGTCGCTCATGCACAACGCCAAGTTAATCAGAAATTATAACGTTGAGTATCGACGTATGTTCTGTTGTTTGTATTGCTGCTACTCATCTTCTTAGCTTTAGCAGAATTGGCGCTGACTGCTCCATTGTACTTTGCACCATGAATGCTAACTTCACTGATGATACCTCACTTTGAAACCATCACCTGAATCAAGTTGCCCCATATTCTTACTTATGCTCTTCAATGTTTAATACAACCGATTACTTTCCTGAGCTGTTGAACCTCGCTTACTGCGGGTTACTTTCTTGTACATAAGCTCAAGCGTCCTATGTTCCACACCTAGCCATGGTTTTCTGTTATCTATAATCCATGCGCTTGTGCTATTATCTTGTTGGTGTACATAGCCTTAACTGTTTATGGTTAATTGAAAAATCTGTAGCTGACAATACATACATACTTGTTCACTACCATACTAACCATTGCCTCAATTTTGCCGAGTTCTTTCGAAGGACGAATGCCCCCACGTTGCCAACGGTTCCCTTTCTGACGTAACTAGGGGTATTGAGATGCGGCTACGATGACACTCTTTATGAATTACACACTGATACACCGTGAACACAACTCGTCACCACCGAGTGATAGAATGGCATCATGTATTGTTTCTATGCGACACAATCACTGGGATATTCAAAAGCACATGTACACCCACGACATTTGTTTACACACTGATTGTAGTACGTCCTGCTATCCAGGCTATCTAATCAACTACAATGGTCTACACATACACTCTTCTACCCTACTTACAGTCCTGTTACACATGGTCGCATGGCGCCTACATTCACAGGCCGGCAACCTCTGCCCACGGCACACGACTCGACTCCGTGCTGTAACATGTCCACCCGCCTGGTCGCGGCAACACTATTCTCATCAATCAGGACACGCTTGAAATATCTAGCGTACACTCATTTACTTGCCGTCGACGATTCTCGGCGTTTCATCGCCACAAGGGATATTCAGTTCTCAGCCGACACACTTCTCTGCTTTCGTGATCTGTCTGTCATGGCTTCCCAACTCCGACTGACTCCCTTTGTCCGTTCGCCCTGCTCGACCCTCCTAATCACGTGGCCTCCTCCTCGCAATTCTATTGGCCACTATCTTTAGCCCGTTACCGGTGTCTTTTCCCTTATCACTCTCCGTAATTATTTATCACTATTAATGTTTCAACAATCTATGTTGCTGTTAACCAGGTCTTAAGTAATCTGACTCATGGCCATTTCTACTTCATCGTAAAAGTGTTGCAATTCTTCATCACTACTACTTGTTGTTGGCTGCAGAAAAATAACTAAAGATGATAACAACTTGAAACCAGTTTATTTTTATATATGCAGTGTCTCTTTATTTCTCAACATAATTTCTACCAACATTGATGGACTTATCCCATCGTTTTATCAGTCCTCCCAAACTGGCTGCATAGAACTGCGTGTCATGTTTTCATGTACATGCCATCCCACAGAACTATGTGACTTACTTATTGACTGCCCCTCGTAACGTTTTCTACCCAGCTATGCACCGCTTTACGGGACAACCATTTGTCAGCATAAACAGGAAATCCACCTTGGTGGGAGACATTTCGCGAATGACGCCGAAGTTGAATGTGAAATTAAAACGTGATTTAGAAAACAGAGCACGAAGTTCTTGGGAGCCGGTTTGGGAGGACTGATAAAACGATGGGATACGTGCATCAATGTTGGTGGAAACTATGTTGAGAAATAAAGGGACAATGTATGTATACAAATAAACTGGTTTCAAGTTGTTATCATCTTTAGTTATTTTTCTAAAGCCATTTGTGACGTACTTATTAACTTACCCTGGTATATTTGTTTGCCTGTGATTTTGACCATAATATCTCTTACTGAAATAAACCAGTAACAATTAATCGACTTGACCTTTTTTATTTTATCATCAAATGTTAGTTCTACTCCTTTGTCATGTTTTTCCGTCCATAATAAATTATTCTAGTGCTGACAGTAAAAGTGATCATGTGGACAAATGATGTGGACACTATGTAGACAAATAAAAGTAAGACTGAAGAGAGGATTAGATGTGATTAAAGACCTGATAAGTAATAGAGATGTTCTGAAAGCAGATAAGGAAATTCAAGAGCAATACAGTGTGACTGTGAGAAATAGGTACACTGCAAAAACTAAAATGCAGAGTATAAATGAGCAATCGGAAATGTTAAGGGACTCCAGTCATCAAACAAGCAAACACATATTACAGGATGGAATCTGAAAATCTAAGACACAATGGATGACTGAAGAAATCTTAAGTTGTTGGACAAAAGAAAACAGAGTAAAGATGACAAACAAGAGTATGATCAGATAAATACAGAAATGAGAAATAACTGTATGATCGCAAAAGAATGTTTGTTAAACGAGCAGTGCAAGAAAATGTAAATAAATTCTATTTCAGACACAACATACGCACAGACAAATCCGTGAGCACACGGGGAGGGAAAATAAGAGTAAATACAAGGTGCTTGGGACGCAGAGGTGTTTCCAAGGCACCAGGGCCGGGTTATATACTGGCCAAGACCTATTGACGCGTCCTCGTCGAGCGTCCTGGGCAACAGATCCCTTCGGGGTCCTGGCTAAAGTCAGTAGGATCGCCGATTCCTCCGAAGTCGGAGAGTGTCTGCCTGTACAGCGAAGAACCACCAGTCTGCACACCAATAAGCCAGACATGGGACAACGGATACTCACGCAAACCTCAGGTCCTGTATGACATCACACTGATGTTGGACAACAGGATGTCTTCATCCGACATACAGGACTTCGCGTTGGAGCTCAAGCCAACGAACACATGCAAGTAAGCAAGCAATACAAGGTGATTGAAATTAAAAAAAACAAAAACAAAAAACAGGACAGATATAATTGGAGAAGAGCATATAATGAGAAGGTACATGATTATATAAAAGATGTATATGATGGAGAAAGGGTAGAATTAACAGAAGAAAGTAAGTTATAAGGCGCTCCTATTTTAAACAAAGAAGCAGCTGACACTGTCACACATATGAAGAAATGGAAACAAAAACAACTGAGTCAGATGAAATCGTAATAGAAGAAATAAAAGTACTGGGAGAATTTCGAGTAAATGTATTAACCAACATGATGTAAGATATTTATTGCATTGGATATATACCGAATATTATGCTTAAATCTTTATTTATAGCTACACAAAAAAAAAAAGACCAGGGGTAATTGAATGCGCAGATACAATTAATCTAACAAGCAAAGTCACTAAGCTTCTACTCAGAATTATAATGAGAAAAACAAGAAAGAAAATAAAAATGGAAATTGGTGAAAAACAGTACGAATTTGTGGACGGACAGGGTACAAACAATGCAATGTGTGTGTATATATATATATATATATATATATATATATATATATATATATATATATATATATATATATATTACGGAAATTAACAGAAAGATCCATAGAGTCACAGAAAGACATATATGTATGCTTTATAGTTTACACCTCGGCATTTGATACAGTAAAACATGATGAACTGATTAAAGTCTTGGAAGATATCAATATTGATAGTGAAGATCTAAAAAACAAAACAAAAATACAGTGCATTTATTCAAAACAAGAAACAGCAATTATAATGGGAAATAAAAATGGCAGTTATGAACACACAAAGCTAGGAGTACGAAAGGAATGTGTTTTTTCACCGGATCTCTTCTTCCTCTATAGCGAAGTAATAATGAGAGAGATAAAAGAGAAGTCATTAATATTAATATTATGTTATAATATAAGCAATATAAGTTATGCAAATGACACAGTATGGTGGCAGTTAATACAAACGGTTTACAGCATTGTTTGACATTGAAGTAACAGATAGTGAAAAGAAAGATTTATCATTGAATATCTAGAAAACAGTAAAAATGCTGATATCAAAGAAAAAGTTGAATCATAATGTGAAATGAAAATAGAAAGGAAAATTCTTAATTAATTGGCTAATTTTAAATACCCAGGGGAATTTATAACAAATTTATTAAGAAGAGAATAGGGAAAGGAAAAGATGCATTTCAGAAAAAGAAAAAGTGTCTTATGCAGATCACCATCATTGAATGTTAGGAAGTGATTGCTGATATGCTGTATGTAATATAATTTGTTGTATGGCAGTTGATCTTGGAATATAAATGAAGAAGTTAAAGAAATTGGAAGTAACATAGATTTGGTTCCTGAGACGAATGTTGCGAACTTCGTGGACATCCAGCGTAACTAACGATTGCCTGAAAGAAGCTAATGAAACTAGAACATTATATACAACAATAAGAAAGAGACAAACACCTTTCTTTGCTGATGTGATGAGAAGTGAGGCATTGGAGAACATCGTGACGACTGGAAAGATCGAGGGGAAGAGAGACAGAGGCAGACCAATAGAAATAATGATGGATGGGTTGAGACAGTGGCATGGGGGTTGTCATCAGCAGAATAGATCCAAAACACTAAAGACTGAGATGTGTGGAGAGACATGAAAGCCACGCGCGCGTGTGTGTATGTGCGCGAGCGGGCACCCGAGCGTGTGTGTGAGTGTTTAAACGTTGTGAGTGTGAGTTGAGTTGAGCCGAGAATCGACTTCACGGCTCTCGTGACATTTATATGAGTTATCCATCTTCATCTTCAACAATCAGCGAAGAGTCCTAATACAAATGCTACCGGTCAGTTCTGATCACACACACACACACACACGCACGCACGCACGCACGCACACACACACGCACGCACATACACACACAAACACGCACACTTTCACACACACACGCACGCAAATACGCACGCACACACATACACACACAAGCACGCACACGCACGCACGCATACACGCACACACACGCGCAGGCACACTTGTTTTGAATGCCAATCGTTTTACACCTGACGTTGCATAAATGAGACATACTAAATCAAATATCACATTTATTTGTCTCTAGCAGCTATATATTTTTTTTTCAGATACAGACATGTGTGTATGTTGTTAATATCATTACAGTATTTTCAGTATAAGGCTCTGGAAAATAAACTATTGCTCTCTAGTCCGTTATAAAATGATACTGCTTGTTTACTTACAGTTTAAGATTTTCAAGAATCTTCTAAGAATTTCCATTATTTAAATAGATTTTAACACATTGCATGCATGTTAATGTAACAAACTGGCCGAGATCTCAGTGGTTGTCAAGACCTTTGTTAATTTGGGTTCTTACTTCTGTCTTCTATTACCTCGTTGCCAGCGGGACGGTGCCCGGACGCTGACTTCCTGTCATATTACTACAGAAAAACAGATCACTACCTTGCGATAAGATAACACTCTTAAGACAGGTAACTTAAGAGTCTTTAATAACGATTCAGACTCTAGACAGACATTCACGTACTTAAACAAACAGACAGAACATTGAGTATGGCGAGAGTCGTCTGGAGGACAGTTTCTTCATCCCACCAGCATCTTGTCAACACGTGGTAGATTATCGTTCACCTGATCCTCCTGGGACTCTAGGAACGTCTTCGTGCTTGAGCCTGGGACAATAAAGTTCTTTCGGCCACACGGCTGCTTCTTCTACCACAGACTTGAATTGATGGCCCAGTCTTCTTCGATCAGTTGACTGGAGGGTCCCTTCTCCTCAACGGCACAGCAAGCAAGACAGGTGACACGGGAAAACAAAAAAAGTTTCCTGCAAGTAAGAAGAGACCCGGTGTACCAATCCATCTCATCTGGTATTAATACATCCCCACACGATAATAGACATTATATGAATGGTCAGATTTTCAACCCTCAGACCACTTCCATGGGTCTGACTTCAGACATATCTCTAATAGACCTGTGTATAGCAACGAGATACTAGACTCCATGTCCCCGATAAACCTCAATTATTGCAAGGATAGCCTCGCTGAAAAAAAAAAAGAAGTCTATTACCATTAGAGAGAGGATATAAGTCTCAGGCCGTACAGGCCAAGAGTGTTTTTCGATGTTCCAGCTGCGCTGGTATCTTGCCTGCAATACGAAATAAAGCGAGACAAACAAAGAAGAGGTTGATCTGGTGTTTGTCCCCTTTCTCCTACTCCCCTCTGGTATAGGGATCGTCTGGAATTTATAATCAATGAACCCCACAGGTTTGGCTTCTCTTGGCAGCCCAAACAAGTGTAGAGTTAACGTTCGGAACACCCTGTTCCTTTTATACTCCAGACAGTGTAGCCATTAGACACGCCTGATATTATTATTTCTCTCTGAACAAAAGACGTAATCTATTACACAATACATAATTTAGAAAGCAAAAGGGTGTGTGTGTGTGTGTGTGTGTGTGTGTGTGTGTGTGTGTGTGTGTGCTTCGTGTTTATATACATGCGTCAAGGCTAGGTAACCCTAATAGGTATGAAGATATTGGTAACACACTTCTACAACCTAAATCAGATACCACTCGACCAAGGTAGATGTCCCTTCATAGCTCACAGTCCCTCAAGAGACTGATTACACACACACACACACACACACACACACACACACACACACACACACACACACACACACACACACACACATAAACACACACACACTGCTTATTCCATCATGTTTATGTCAATCAACTTATTGTATAGCATCAATAGGAATAGCAGTAGAATATCAATAGAAATTTTAGGAATCAACTTATTGTATGGCATCACTATTTTTTTACGCTACACAATGTATGTGCATAATTTGCTCTCCATATTTTACATTTTTGTGAGAATGCTCACGATAATTGTCAGTGTAGGTGTATGTAAAGTGTGGGAGTTTGTTCACATTAGCTTCAGTGATTATTTGAGGCATTATGTGTTTGTCTAGATGTGAGGATTGTGTTTGTATTGAGGGATGAGTTTGTGGGTGGAGGTATGTGCGTGGGGGTATGTGTTTGTAGGTGGGGGAATTTGTAAGGTTGGGTGGAGAGTTGTGTTGGTGGATGGGGGAATATGTGTGTGGATGAGGGATGTTTCTGTGTGGAAACGTGAGTGGGTCAGTGGGGGTGTCAGTGTGGGCGAGAGATGTGTGTGAGTGGGTGGGTTGGTGGGTGGAAGGATGTGAGTATGGATGGGTCATGTGGGTGGGTGAGGGATGTGTGGGAGGTGGATGTGTGTTTGGGCTGGTGTGTTTGCGTGGGTGTTGGTGGGTAGTGGGATGTGTGGGTAGTGGGATGTGTGGGTGTTGGCAGGTGGGGGATTTGTGGGTGTTGGTAGGTGGGGGATATGTGTGTGGGCATATGTGTTTGCGTGAGAGATGTGTGTGTTGGTGGGGGGAATGTGTGTCTGTGGGGGATGTGTGTGTGGTTGTTGGGGTGTTTGGGTGGTTGTGAAATGTGCAGGTGGGCGGGGAAATGTATTTGTGGATGAAAAGATGTGTAGGTATGGGTGGTTGATGTGTGAGTGGATGAAGGATATGTGTGTGCTGGTGCGGGATGTGCATGTGCGAGGGATATGTGTGTGTGGTTGGAGGGTGTGTGGGTGGGTGAAGCATATATGTGTGTGTGTGGGTGAGCTTGAGTGGATTGGGGTATGTGTGAGTGGGTGGAAATATGCGTGTGGATGGGTGAGGGATGTGTGCGTGGGTAGATGCGAGATGTCTGGGTTGGTTGCGGGATCTGTTAGTGGGAGGAAGGATGAGTGGGGGATGTGTGTGTGTGGGGATGTGTGGGTGATGTATGAGTAGGTGAGGGATGTGTGTCCGGGTTGGTGCGGGATGTGTATGTGGGAGGAGGGATGTGTCACAAACATGAGAATTTGCATTGTTTATGTTTACAACATTCATTTAACAATGTTTTTTTTTATCCTATGTGAATGCATTATGCACTGTTGATGAACGAAAAATGAGTGATTGGAAGGGTCGAATGTAAGACGGGCCTACGCACCCAATTTGTTACCCTTTGAAAATAAAGATCAATTCAGTGCAATTCAATTCTATCTCCCTCAGTTGTGAAATACCCGTCATGGTTCTGGCGCCCCACCAGATGATGATAATAATCCCTGTCGCTATTGCAATATCCCTTGAGGGTGGTGAAATTATAGCTCTATGCAAAAGGAACACCTATTCACCAACAATACTTTCGGGAAAACTTTCCTTCATGGAATCAGGTGTCAAACTCTTTTGTCAACTCGCTTTTCCGCAGACTGACCACAACAGGCTCATAATAGCACTTAATTCCCTTTTCGTCTGGACTCAGGCCGCCGCATATCTGTGTTACTACAACACTGTCAGCATCTCCAATAAGGCTTTAGAGAGTTGATAAGAGTTAATACAAGTCTAGTAGGGAGACACCAGACAGAAGAGACACCAGCACTATAAATAGCCTCACAAGGAGACACATTTGTATCAGACAAGGGGCCAATGCGTACAAGTGAGCGAGGGCTTTCCCCAAGCCATTGGGAAGCTTGGCCTTACGAGTAACCGTGAAGTGCCCGGTTACTCTAGCTCACAAGCCAGCGTGCTTGGGACACCATGCACGCAAGACTAGCTACTGCACGGAGGGGACAGCGTCCGTGCTTGTCCAGGCAATGTGTAGCGTGTGGACAGACCCGACTGGAGACGGTAGAGAGTAGACGTGTTCTTGACAAATGCTATAGTTTCTAGGCAATAGTCAAATATTAGGCTGTAAATTTAGATTGTGATTACTAGCATCATTTCTCACCACTTCATTGCATTCATGTTGTATAATGATGATGAAGCATAACGCTCGCAGAGCCATTAAATTGTCAGCTCTAAATAAATTGCATTCCTTTTGCAAATGTCACGAGTTGTTATTTCGTGCGGTGCAAAAGTAGGGGAGTCCTGAGAACTCTGTAGCGAACAAGTCGCTGACAAGCACACAGGCTTATGACTAACTGACCGGGCAACTAGCTAACCTATATCGCAAGACACTCAATCGAGCAATACAACTCACAAGCACTTACCTTGCACTTAGGAACAAATCAGCCACAGAATGTGATACACTAGCATACAGAGAGCCACCACTGTCCCTCTTCATCTGGATCCCCAAAAACTGAGACAACTGACAGTAGACGGGACTTCTCAATCTTGAAGGTATCACATGATTCAACAGAATCTTCAGGGTAGCTCACTACCTGTCAGTAGTCGGACCTCTCTGACTTCAAGGTATCACTCGATCCAGACGGATCGTAAGTGTAGATCATGATCTGACCTCACAAACGATGACAAGAATACACCAACTTAAGTGGCGACCTTTTCCTTCTCAAGATCACCTGTGAATAGGGTTACTAGGCTTCTCCGGAAGTGCGGTCAAACCGAACCACGTGACCTTCCGAACTGGCTCGAAGCTTCTTCACGCAGAATAAGACTATAGCGTGATATTTCTTAGGACAGTGAAGTTCACTTAAGTTTCACTACAAGCTTCTCGTGAACCCAAATATGGTCGAGGCTTGTCCTGGACACCGAGAAATACACGCACACACAGTACAATATTGTACACCCATGTAAATGGGGTAAAGCAGAGTGGGGATTCAATTGCCCCATCCTGAGATGGAATTCTGTTTTGTGACAATTAGTATGCTAGTTATTTTCTTACACTTTTAACATAAAATAACATATTCAAGAAGAACATGTTTAGTTTTATGTGATTTTCTATTTTATATTTGTGGAGAGTACACTTTGCAAGAAGAACAAAGGGAAGCATGTTACTGTTTTTGTGGAAAAAGCAAACTTAGTTAATTAGTTAGTTAGTTAGTTAGTTAGTTAGTTAGTTAGTTAGTTAGTTAGTTAGTTAGTTAATTAGTTAGTTAGTTAGTTAATTAATTAGTTAGTTAGTTAGTTAGTTAGTTAGTTAGTTAGTAAGTAAGTTAGTTAATTAGTTAGTTAGTTAGTTAGTTAGTTAGTTAGTTAGTTAGTTAGTTAGTTAGTTAGTTAGTTAGTTAGTTAGTTAGGTTGTTTGTTAATTAATTCGTCGACAGATCATCCCCATTTCACATCGAAACATTCAGTCCATAAGTGCTCGGATCCCCTCCACAGCAAACCCCGCAGCGTGTAGCGGCTAACGACACCAGTTCTGTGTTGGTTTATAAATCTTCTTTGGCTTCCTGCGCAGTGTTCTTGTTTGGCCACACCTCTTTTAGTTTGCTGTCCTCGCAGTCTGACCATGGTTGTAGATTCACAGTCATCACTTGGTTCTTGAAAAAGTCTTACTTCTCGTAGAGCATTCAGAGTGCCTGCCTGGTCGATGGCGCGTCCGCCCTACAAAGCAGCCTTACCTGCGAGCTTGTCAGCCCGCTCATTTCCTTGTACTTCCGCATGCCCTGGCACAAAGATGAAGCTAATCTTTGGCAGCCGAGACCGCTCCAGAGACAGCAACCACTCTCTTCGGATCCATCTGATCTCTATTCTCTTGGGCATTCTCATTGAGTCGCTAAGGAATCAAGCCCTACTAAATGTCTGTGTCTCGAGCCATGTTATTGATTTACTTACTGCCATGACTTCGTAGTAACCTACGTGTGGTCTCAACAGTCCTCCATCACCATTCTCCCTCCGGCCTGAGCCGTAAAGGCCCATGACCTTTACCTTCCTAATTTCACTTTGCAGTGGATAATGTGTGTTTGCGTTAACTCTGAGGTAGGCGCGTGCTCTCCAAATTTGTATTCTGTCTTCTGTCGTGTCTTCCTTTAAAGTGTCGTCCCTGGAGTGAGGGGAGTCAATACCCACATTATAATTTTTCTTCCCTATCAATATCCTGGAGAATCCACCAGCTTCCGTCCAACATACTCCATCAGCCCGTGGACACCCTTTCCTCTCTCTCTCTCTCTCTCTCTCTCTCTCTCTCTCTCTCTCTCTCTCTCTCACTCTCTCTCTCTCTCTCTCTCTCTCTCTCTCTCTCTCTCTCTCTCTCTCTCTCTCTCTCTCTCTCACTGTCGCACTATGCCCCCTCTCATACTTCCCCAACGCAACATATTCAACAACTCTTGCTTCTAAAAATTAATAAAGATTAATTTATTAAAAGAAAAGTGTAACGTATATGAGACGTGTATGCGAAGAAAATGTGTGTGGTGTATTCTAATGTAAAATGTATATGTCAGACCACAGAGTTCATGTTCAGAGTCCACTCATCATGGCAAGGATTACACGACATCACAAGAATCAGCACAATGGACCTCACCGAAGTCGTGTCCTTCTCTCCAGACATGTCCTCCTCCAGGAGCTCTGATGACCATGAGATCTGAATCCCATTCAAATATATAATCCGTGAAAAATACTATTATTGTTCCTAACACAACTGTTTCTAATAGGTTATAGAAACTCAGACTTCATAATTCCTGCGCAGTGAAAAAAAAAACATGGAACACTGTCCTATGAACATGACGTTTTTTCTTCTTGCGAAATGTTCTGTAGTTTTCACTCTTACACAGTCATTGTATCTAGCCTAAAATGGCTTGCTTTATTTACTAGATATTGATCGAAAGTTATGATTTCCTTGATACGTGGAACAACTACACTTAAATGTTATCTTTCCTCCAATGTGAACATCAGTCGCTACTGTTCTCGTCATACGTGGACTGAACATCCATCACTACTGGTGTGTTAAAGACTGGTATGACCTACAACTCATTTGGTACTTATCCTGTAGGATACTTCTACCATTCAGCTCCACTGATCCATGTTTATCAGCTTCTTCTTGCATAGACCCATTTAGAAGGTTGCTGGCCAATCTTTCTGCATCATAATTTATCCGGGATAGGATTTTACAATGGTTCTGTGTTCTTCATCCCGATCAGAGGGAACCTGTAAAATAGATCATACAACTGGTGATAGCCTCCCCGTCACTGATCTCTATTAGATGATCGTGGCCATTGGCCCTTGCTCAGCAAAACACAATGAACCTAACTCTGTCAGGGACAGATGACTCAACAGATTGGTTATCATCAGGCCAAGACAAGAAAAAAAATCAACAAACAGAATGCGGAACACCGCCCACCAGGGACACCCACTGGAATATCCCAATTATCCCTCATTACTCAATTCTCAACTAGTAAAGCTTATCAATACTTCACTAATCTAACAGAGCCAAGTATCACTTCCCTACTCTAGCTAGTTTCAACCATGCTACTGCCTAAACTAATTAGGACTAATTATACAATACAACTACCTTAGACAACACCGCAGTTAGATCAAATCACATCTACTATTGCCATGACAGGCACGTGTAAAATTAAATTAACCCAATTCGCACACGGTAGATATTATTCCACTCCCTAACTGCAGTGCCAAAGCACGTCCGCCTAAATCCACTGTTTGAGGTACACTAGTTGTCCCCAAATCGGGTTTTTCAAACAGCCTTGAATTGGTCACGTGACGTTATTCTTTATGTCCACACAGGTGTTATTATGGGCAGATCCTCCATTGTCAGGAATCTATCTCCCCTGGCTTAATCAATGTCAGAGTTGTCATCACTTGTTTTGACTCCCACAACAAGCTAACGAGTTCCTGTATGCTCCCACAACGGGTTTCCACAACAAACCACCAATCTTCTGTCGAGTGGTGACAATCACAGCCGCCATACGCTTGATGTCCGGAACTTTAAATGACAGACGGGACTGTTTCATATCCCGAGCCGGCCAGTTCTACTTGTATCCGACTGTTGATAAACTGTCAAAGCGATGTATGGATTCATCTCACTCACTTTCCCTACATATCTGCAGCTGTTATTTTTCCCCGACCTGGGATTGTCTGATATCTGATTGTAACCAGGATCTGACGGGTTCCATCTGTATTTTTTACAGCTGTTGTGGCCTAGAAAATATGCGCTAAGCAAACTTTCTGTATTATCATTATCTGGTTAACTCATGGCGATCTCGTGACATCTTCAATGGTTAGAAAATCAAGAAAGTTGCGCATCGACCTGCATGCTGTATATCTTGTACATCCAAGAATAATGCGCATAGCTTCGTTCTGTATTCATTCCATCCTTTCTATCAGCATCGCCATCGCATACTCCAAAACAGACACGACCAGCCCCTCGTATAAAAGACATAGATGGCGCTGCTCACAGTTTGCTGCCGCCATCACCCGCATCGCAGCCAAACTCCGCTTGACCTTTGCTAATACCTTGTCTATGTGCTCATAATAAGCAAGGCTTCGATCAAAACGTGTCCCCATGTAAATCATTGCCTGCGTTCTTTTCACAGTCTATGAACACTGATTTACAGTTGGTGTTGGAGTATTGACAATATGATTATCAAACGAGAGCCATGTCACTGTTGCATTTGTTAGGTTGACCATTGCGGGCTTCAACACACCAAGTATTTATGCGATTGAGTTCGGTTTGTAGTTCCACAGATCTGTATCCTTACCCTGACAATATAATAAAACATCAAGGGCATATGACATTGTCCTCCCCTGTCCAGTGATCTGCTCGCTGGTGATTCTCACAGTGTAGGCGTTGAACAGTACCGGAGATAATGGTGATCTCTGTGGTAGGCCAGGGTATATTGTTATTGGTTCCAAAGTCCAACTGCCACATTTAAAAACTACTTTCCGTTGGAAGAGGGCTGCAGCGATCCAACTCAGGAGGAAAGGACTTATCTTGAGTTCAAGAAGATGAAGCATTAACAAATCCAATGGTACTCTGTTGTACGCGTCCTCAATATCAATCGCTGCAGCAAAGGTTTAAATTTCTGAGTGAAAATCTTCATAGACATCATCTGCAAACACTGCTGCATTGGTGTCGGTTTCTATTTTTGGACAGTAACCTCCCTGTTACAAGCACTTGGAATCAACGACTGGCAAGAGAAGGTCTACCAGAGAGACGAATGGAGACGGATTGTATTTGCAGCAAAGAACCTCAATGGCTCGGAACGCTGAAGAAGAAGAAGAAGAACCTCCCTGGGTAGGTGGGAAAACACCATGCTTCTCTAACTGGTTTGACATTTTCCTGGCAATTAACTTCTTCAGCATCTTGCCTATTGCATTTTGCATGGTTTTTACTCGATATCCCCGAATTTGTGTGTGGTCTTTGCCAGGCTTCGGCATGGGAATCAGATAACTGTGTAACCACTCCTCCTTGATGCTAGCACTCCCTATACTGTTGTTGCACATGTCTGCTAGTTTCTCTAGCTCGTTGTCGGTACACTTATTGATGTCGTCGTATCTTATTCCACCTGGCCCTGGAGATTTTTGATCGTCGAAGCACAGCCTTGATTTCTTTCACTTTCACTGTTTCTTCATCCGAAATGTTTTGGGCGTTGCACCTGTCTAAGGTGACCTCTTTGGCAAGAATTCGGCCTCTCATGTCTGTCTGGTTGCTCTGCTCTAAGTATCTTTCGAAGAGGGCTTAGCCCTTGTCCTCGTCAGTCCTTTGCCAGATGAGGTCAGCACCTTGGAAGTCAGAAATTCTCTTATTCTTGACTACCCCACTCTTGCTTTTGTGTAGTCACTAGAACAATTTCAGTGACTTGTCTGTCTTTACTCTTTGACATACCTCTGCCCATTTTTCACTTTTAACCACCTTAACCATTTTCTGAAATAGCTTACTTTTGTGTGCATCTCTCTTTCTAAGTGCATGCAGGGACTAGGATGGGCAAACTCTGTTCTTCTTGGCGAATTGCCATTTCCTTACAGCTCTACGCTTATCCACCCAGGCCTTCTCCACCTCAAAATTCCACCATGGTGGCTACTCTCAGATTTTTTTTCCTGCCCTGAAGCTTTCTGCGCTTGTCGCGCCTTATTTTACTCACCACATCTTGCCCTGTACTGTCATTCTTGAAAGTCTTGACCGTTGACATGTGCTGCCTGGTTCTTTCTTTCTCCACCAATATGCTGCAAGGGTGGTGGTAGCTGCCGTTGTATCCTAGGACACCCCATCTGCACACTGTAGTGAGTAAAGGAGAAACCCTCACCAGATCAAAAGCACTGTCCTCATCACCTGGCCGACTTGCTGTCCTGGTGACACAGCCACTGTTGATGCAACCCAGGTCAATGGTTTCAAGTGCAGTCTCGAGCTCCTCCCCCTGTGTGTTGGAGGAAATGTTTCCCCGTGATCTGCCTTTAGCGTTGAAATTGCCACAGAAAATAACATTTCTTTCGTGACCTAATATGTCACTGAAGCACTGTAACTTCTGGGATTCCACACTCGCGTTACGGGCATAAACATTAACCAACACGAAAGGTAGACCTTACTGAACTCTTACTGCCTGTATTTGTATGTCGTCACCGACTGGACATGTCTAGCTCTGAATTCTTTCCCGAGAATCTTGGTAACTTTAGTGAGGAGTAAGGTGAAAGATTTCACCAATATATCAAACCAACGTAAGAGAGAAAACAGGGTCTTTTGGATGCCCAAATGATGGCAGAGTACTGTTGGACCTTAAAGTGTAACTGTCCGGGTATGTCACTATCCAGGAAGTCCTCAAAAAGAAGCTGTGTGTGTGTTGGCGATAGATTAACACATGCTAGTGATACAGTCTTAATACATTTATGGTGTTTTATATGAAGGTAATAAACTCATAGTAATTATGTGTAATAAGAATACATATTACAGTCTAGGTTTGTAAAAAACAACTGCCTTACTAAGAAGGTCTTTGTTTGTTATATAAAATACTACAGCTGATAGAAACAATCAGATTACATTTTGGGGGGAATCAGCAACACAAAATTACCCAAGAACAGCTATAAAATATAAGACACCAAAATGTGTGTAAACCATTGTTATGTACCCGTCAGTCTACAAAATTATCAACTCTAACATGTTTCTGCACTTGTCGCAAAGTTAAGATTTGCACACGTGATGTGGCGTCGTTATCATTTCCTCTCGTGATGTATTGCCACGGAATTGTATAAAGTATTTTGAAGACTCTATGCCTCCCTAAGTCTTTCTCGTACTAATTGACTTGTTGGATATCTCTTCATGTGCAACGCATCGAATAACAATCAGCCGACACCTTCCATGAAAATCAATGTTCACAATAATTATCATCAAGTATTAGCCATCGTGGGCCTTCCAGTTGTCAGGGTACGGAAGCCACTTCGTTTAAATGGTGTTAGGGTTCATAAACCACTGCGAGCCCTCGAGTTGTCATGAGTTAAATTCGCGTTGCGGGTTCTGTTAGCCACTTCGACCCCCCAAGTTGTCAGGATACGGTACCTGTTAGTGAGTGGACTGAGTTAGAATGTTATATTTTGACTCTCATTCAAATTCCCCCATATATAATATGAAAAACACAAAGCAATCCACAAAACAGGATAAACAGGAACGAACGAGCGAACAATATTATCAAAGAGTCATAAACTGGGCTCTCAGGTCCGTCTTACTTTCGGCCCCTCCAATGACGCATCTTTTGTACTTCTATTGGAAATTGCGATCATACATTTATATAAGTAAAACATTGCCAAATGAATGTTATATACATAATCAATGCATAATACCACGTTATGAGACAGGAAGGCAGGCAAACACACATTCACACAACCGTGCATAAACACATAAATTCATACACACGTGCATACATAACTACAAAGAACAATTAAAATATGACCACACACACACAAGTAAAGAGAGCACGAAGTTTGTGAGGAAACTGAAGAGAATATTAACTATAACAAATTGAGCATGAAGAACGCCAAAAACATGAAGGACAAGAAGAACACAGACACTACAAAAATTAAAAGAACAGGAGCGAATGTATGGTTATGTGATACAGTGATACAATGAAATACTAACTGTCGGGGAGGTCTTGAGGCCACTGATATAGCATGAGTAATAATACATTCACATGTATTCTTTTGGATTCACAGAAGTAAGGGCAGGTGTAGAGATGAGAAGGGGGCTGAGGTTGAGTGTCCGCCTCGAGTGCTGGAGGTCCCGGGTTCAAGCCCCGGTGAGGGCCGGGATTTTTTCTCTTGGACTTCTAGTTACAAACTTTCCCCATGGTCTCTGGGTAGTGAGATCGGACGCCCGTGTGTATTGTTGCGCACGTAAATAATCCCTTGACAGTTGGAAATCGAAAAAGAGTAGCCTAATGGCACTGCCCGGGCAAAATTTTGAGTTAAAAATCTACCCAAGTATTTCAGGAACCTCGCCAGTGCTACATAGTTCGTGTACTGGGCTAAGATTATCCGGACTCGACCTCGAGTTAGGAGTAGAACGGAGCACTTATGGGTTACGACCGTGTGCCGTGATATTGATCCGTCGACTAAACTAAACTAAACTCGTAGAGGTGAAAGCTACATAAGCCACGCATGGTTTGGAACCTCGCACCTATAAATGACTTCCGGTCCCCAACATGGCGGATAGGCGATTGAACCGTTAAGGCCTCTGAAGTGTTTACGCTTGTGGCTACGGTTTGCATTCGTATTTGCCTCATGTTGGACTGGTAGTGCATGGTTCCGTCGCCCTGCTATTGAGTGAGTTGTGTGGCGTGACACTGTGAGCTGTTAATTTCGTGTGGAATGCTTTTACATCCGTCCGCGGTTGTTTGTTTGTAGCGTGAACTGCATGTTCGGAACGATGGCAGCCGTCTGTCGCTTAATTGGCTGGTTTGCCTTTTCGGTTTACGAATGCATTTTCCAGGAGACTCCTGAGAGTCGCCACTGGAGCTACGAAGTTCGTGCTTTATGCGGCACTTTTGGTGTGTCGCCCTGCGGAAAGAGACCGAGCCATATGGGGGGGGGGGGGGGGAACCGGGTCAGTGAAGTCGTTCTAATGACTACCGCTTCCATCGACGATGAACTGTATTTTTCGTGCTGGTATTCTGTCGGCGGCTTTATAGACATTGTACCTGTGCGTGCTCGTGGCTTGCCGAGACTGCTGTCTGTTCCACTTGTCAGATTTGGCAGTGAGGGGCATTTTGTTTGATATTCATTGGCACAGGAACGTATCATAATGGGGATGATCTGTTGCCGTGAAGTTGGAACCGCGACTAACTAACCAACATAGAAATGACAAATTCGCCTCGTTGAAGATCACAACTTGGGTCATCCTCTTCTGTCAGCTTTATTCAACATCTGTGTAGAAATATGTCATCGATCAAAGTGAAGATATGACCAGGCAAGAGCAATGGAAAGTGAAGTCGTTCTAATGACTACCGCTTCCATCGACGATGAACTGTATTTTTCGTGCTGGTATTCTGTCGGCGGCTTTATAGACATTGTACCTGTGCGTGCTCGGTGGCTTGCCGAGACTGCTGTCTGTTCCACTTGTCAGATTTGGCAGTGAGGGGCATTTTGTTTGATATTCATTGGCACAGGAACGTATCATAATGGGGATGATCTGTTGCCGTGAAGTTGGAACCGCGACTAACTAACCAACATAGAAATGACAAATTCGCCTCGTTGAAGATCACAACTTGGGTCATCCTCTTCTGTCAGCTCTATTCAACATCTGTGTAGAAATATGTCATCGATCAAAGTGAAGATATGACCAGGCAAGAGCAATGGATTTGAGCTTCGCTGGCTGTAAAACATATTGTCATCTTACAACACTTTTTCATGTCGTCATATAGATTCTACTCTTCAACCAGAGCGACAACGTAATACAATGAATGCTCCCCAATTTGGGATACTTCCTTCCAGCTTGCTGAACCAGACTGACTACAGAATTCATTTATGTTAACATATGGGATGGTCAAATGTGTGTTGTAGTTACTGTACACCCTAGCATTCTGTCTGATAGTGGCTTTCGTGTTACACTCCGCAAGTTACTGCGTACCAAGGAAACAGTGGAAAGTAAGTGATGTGCGTGCGTGCATGCGTGTGTTTGTGTGTGTGTGTGAGTGTGTGTCTCATCTCATCTCATCGCATCATGTTCCTCTTGTACGTTGTGTTGTCGAGGTGAAGTATAAACATCGTGAGAGTGCCCGATTATGGGCTTCATATATCGATATTCCCATAGACTCTGCTATTCCCTCCGTCCTACGTTTACGTGGTCGGCCTCTTCCTCTGTTTCCATCTGGTCTGTACATCATTGCTTATTGTGTTCCGTTTGGGTCAGTCCGTTTATACTTCTTAGTTTTTCTACGAGCAGTATGAAGATCCCCTGCCGGTTTGCTAGGCCAGTCGCAGGTTTAGGACACTAATCTGACCACAGGGAGTCCATCCCCTATGGCGAGCCATAGCCCCGTTAGTTCATGACCTCACGGTCATGGTTGCCCGGTCTGCACCACGTGGAGGTGGGGGTTGACTTGTGTAGTCTGCGGGTCATCTGCAGGCTACTAATTTTCGCTCCCTCCTGGGAGAGGCTAGCCGATCATAACCCTGCTGGTGTGTGTGTGTGCGCGTGCGTGCGTGCGTGCGTGTGTGTGTGTGTGTGTGTGTGTTAGTCAGGAAGGTAGTTAATTAGATATGTTGCATACTTAGCCAACATATCATCCTTAACTAGCCACCTTTGTAACAATTTCTAAATTGCATTGTTCGATACCTCTTGAAAAAAAAAAAAAAAATCACACCTTGTTCACGTCTGTAGGTTAATTTCCTCGCTAAGAGGCATAACTCGTAATGTTATTTTGAGGGCCACCATGCACAAGCTAAATTCAAATGAAAACCATAAAACGCCCTCCTCCTTCTCCTGCCTCCTATTTCTTCCTCCACTCCAGACTTCTCCTCCGCCCCCTCCCTCTCATTATTACTCCTCATTCTCCTTCTAAAAGCCATTTTTATAATTCATTCATTCAATAGCATGTCATTTGCAGAACCTCGCTCCCATAACAACCTTCCGGAAAACTCTCGATCATAAGCAAGATGTCCCGCGTCCGATACACCCATCTGGAGATCATCCGCCACATCCTGCACCCATCTTCTCTTTGGCCTTCCTCTTCCTCTCTTCCCAGGCATATACCCCGCCATTATTGTTCTCTACAAACTTTCGTGACGTTTCAAGTGACCAAAATATTTCAATTTTCTTTGTTTTATCGTTTTTAATAGTCAACCTTCTTCAATATTCAGCTCTTGAAGTATTGATGTATTTGTTCTTTTCTTTACCCAAGATATTCTTAGAACTCGTCTGTAACATTTATATTCAAAGGCATTTATGTGCTGCTCAGCTTGTTTAGTAAGTGTCCAGGTCTCACAGGCGTATGTTGCAATGGGAAAGATGAATCCTCTTAAAAATCTAAGTTTCGTAGTTCTGTCTGTCCCATTCCATAATTTATTAAGTTGTTTTAGTCTTTGAATAGCAATTGATAGTCGTCGTTTAATTTCTTTCATTGTGTCACCGTTGTTGGTAATCAATGACCCAAGATATTCGAAATTTTCCACCACCTCCAATTTTTCCTCATTAACATATATTTCTTTCTCCATAGTGGTTTTATCTGTATGCATTACCTTTGTTTTTGCAATGTTGAGATACAAGTTGTTATTTTCACTATTCAATTGGGTTGAGGCTATTCGGTTTTCTATACCAGTCTGTGTTGTGAATAGCAATACCGTATCATCAGCATACCGAATCTCTGGTATGTCATGACCGCCGATATTTAGGGCATCATATTGCTCCCTGTTTACATCATCTCTTACATTTCTCATTATATTTTCGGCGTACAGGTTAAACAAATAGGGTGACAGCACGCAGCCCTGACAGACTCCTTGCTTGATGTCAAACCAATCTGATGCTTCGCCATTTATTCTAACCGCTGCTTCTTGGTCTAGATAGAGCATTCTTATGAGTTGTATTACATGTGGTGGAAAGCCCATATTCCTCATGATTTCCCAAAGTTGCTGTTGTTGTACACAGTCAAATGCCTTTGAATAATCCACTAAACATGAGAATAGGTGTACATTAAATGCTCTGCACTTCTCTATTATTAAACTCATATTGAAAAATTTTAATAATAGGGCACATTTTCCCAAATGCAAAAATAGTGCAATCATGTAATAATACAGATTGTGAATAATGTAATAAACCCTAAGATTTATGGTGGTTTCCAACGCTTATAACATGCCAAATCATGCACTTTAGAAAAAGTAAATAACCAAACCATGAGTTATTTCGTCTGCATATATAAAAATATTATTATGTGACTTATAATAATTGAGTCAATTAATCAATCATATGCCATGCCGGAACGCGTTGGTGGTCATGGCTCGCCATTTCACTCGATCACCAGAGTCGTGGATCAGCTCAGTGTTCCTGTCTCGACCATGCTATGTGGCCAAGCCATCCAGGTATTTACTTCTCGTTCTTCCCCTTGGTCTGTTCCCCTCTATCTACGTCTAATTTCTCTAATCAATTTACGATTTTCATGTGTCTCCTGCAGTACTTGGTCAATGGTTTTTCTGTCTACCCATGGTATTCTTTGCATTTTCTTCAGAAACCACATTTCTGCAGCCATCAGATGTTTTTCAGCTTGACTGCTCATTGTCCAAGTTTCACATCCATACAAAAGAACAGGCTCTATGTAGCACCTCAACACTCTTTTTTCTCGTTTCAATTGACATCTTTTTATTGGTCTGTGTGTTTTTCATCTTGCTAAAGGCTACTTTCGCCATAACGATACTTGTTCTAATCTCTTCAAAGCATCTCCCATCAGATGTTATGACTGTTCCGAGATAATTGTACCGATTTACTTGTTGAAGAATATTCCCATTTACTTGTATATTACATTATGAAATTTTTCTCTTCCTAGTGACGACCATAATCTGTGTCTTTTTACAATTTATCCTCAGTTGTGCATTGTGTCCAACAACCGCATTTACTAATTGTCGCAGATACTGCTCATTGTCTGTAATCAATACTGTATCATCTGCATATCTAATGTTATTGATGTTTCGTCCTCCAATGCTGATTCCATTTACATCTTCTACATTTCTGAAAATATTTTCACTGTATAGGGAAAACAGATCTGGAGATATTACACATCCCTGCCTAACACATCTTGTAATAGGCTGATATTGTCCCATTTCATTATCAATCCTTATGGCAGCTTATTGTTTCCAATATATGTTTTTTATAAGTCTAATGCCTTTCCAATCAATTTGTAGACCTGCAAGCATATCTACCATGTTGAGATGTCTTACTCTATCGTAAGCCTTTGTGTAGTCAATAAAGCAAAGATGTATATCTTTGTTTTTTTCTATAGAACGTTCAATAACTGATCGCAGCATATACACATCATTTACTGTACCCTTTCCTTGTACAAACCAACATTGTTCTTTCCCTATTTCAGGTTGTATTTTCTTCCTCACTCGTTGCGTGATAATTCGTAGCAACATCTTTGTGATGTGACTCATTGTTTTATGTTGATAACATTCCAAGGCTCCTGAATTCTTTGGGATTGCAATAAATACAGAGTTACATAATTCAGAAGGTATATCTCCAGTATCATATAATGGTGTTCAGCAGTCTGGTGACTTGACTCAGTAACTGTTATTAATCAACAACATGATTAAAGCCGGTTCCCTTGCGAAGGTGTTACGGACTCAGTTCATAATCCCGCATACCCGAGTTCGAAACACAGGTGTGGTCAATTTGGTAGCAGACCGCCTTGCGTTTGTTTTCTGTGAAATGGTTTGCGTGCCGCTTGTTCAGAAAGCAATGGCAAACTAATGAACAGAAACTTGCCTAGAGATCAAAACAGCCAAAAAAAAAAAAAAAAACCTTGGTATTTATTGTGACGGCCTGTAAAGTATGTGCAATTAACTAATATTATTAAATCTTTCACTGTCTTAAATCATGTGCTGTTAATAAAATAGTGATACCATCTGGTTCTGTTTTCATGTCCCATAGATATCAATATGCATTTTTTCTGTGAGCTTTTAAATAGAGTGTATTATGATTTACTTTAGAAGCTGGATGATGGGTTTATTATGGGGCCATTTCAGATGATGATGATTATGATGATGATGATGATGATGACGACGACGACGACGACGACGATGATGATGATGATGATGATGATGATGATGATGATGATGATGATGATGATGATGATGATGATGATGATGATGATGATGATGATGATGATGATGGTGATGATGATGATGATGATGATGATGATGATGATGATGATGATGATAATAGGTCTCTTGATGGCATGTCGTAATCGCAATGACAACTCTGGCAGAATCATAGCCTGAATCATGTTTATAAAAGCGAGTGACAGGCCAGAACACGGGAGAGGCCAGTTCGAATCAGCATCACGAGGAGAAGTGTATATTTGACAGCATTATGCTAAAAGTTAAATCTTCGCAGCATAAGATTTAGAAGTAATCTGGTTGTTCATCTTATTCGATGATACACTTTAAAAGCAGAGAGCATATGTGATATTCATGTCAGCAGACTGCATCACAGCTGAGCGGAAAATCTCCTGGTCGAAGAGTAAGTGGGCACGCAATTATATCTGAGATGAACAGTAAAGGTCACTCTTACTATTAGACATGGTGTCTTGTTTACTTGTCGATTAAGAAAGGATGCAGTAAATGATGACCGGGACACATCACATGATCAGCGATGTATTAATGCACCTCTATGTGTGAATAGTGTGCAGTAGATGATGACCGCGACACATCACCTGATCAGCGATGTATTAATGCACCTCTATGTGTGAATAGTGTGCAGTAGATGATGACCGGGACACATCACCTGATCAGCGATGTATTAATGCACCTCTATGTGTAAATAGTGTGCAGTAGATGATGACCGCGACACATCACCTGATCAGCGATGTATTAATGCACTTCTATGTGTGAATAGTGTGCAGTAGATGATGACCGCGACACATCACCTGATCAGCGATGTATTAATGCACTTCTATGTGTGAATAGTGTGCAGTAGATGATGACCGCGACACATCACCTGATCAGCGATGTATTAATGCACCTCTATGTGTGAATAGTGTGCAGTAGATGATGACCGGGACACATCACCTGATCAGCGATGTATTAATGCACCTCTATGTGTGAATAGTGTGCAGTAGATGATGACCGCGACACATCACCTGATCAGCGATGTATTAATGCACTTCTATGTGTGAATAGTGTGCAGTAGATGATGACCGCGACACATCACCTGATCAGCGATGTATTAATGCACTTCTATGTGTGAATAGTGTGCAGTAGATGATGACCGCGACACATCACCTGATCAGCGATGTATTAATGCACTTCTATGTGTGAATAGTGTGCAGTAGATGATGGCCGCGACACATCACCTGATCAGCGATGTATTAATGCACCTCTATGTGTGAATAGTGTGCAGTAGATGATGACCGGGACACATCACCTGATCAGCGATGTATTAATGCACCTCTATGTGTGAATAGTGTGCAGTAGATGATGACCGCGACACATCACCTGATCAGCGATGTATTAATGCACTTCTATGTGTGAATAGTGTGCAGTAGATGATGACCGCGACACATCACATGATCAGCGATGTATTAATGCACTTCTATGTGTGAATAGTGTGCAGTAGATGATGACCGCGACACATCACCTGATCAGCGATGTATTAATGCACCTCTATGTGTGAATAGTGTGCAGTAGATGATGACCGGGACACATCACCTGATCAGCGATGTATTAATGCACCTCTATGTGTGAATAGTGTGCAGTAGATGATGACCGCGACACATCACCTGATCAGCGATGTATTAATGCACTTCTATGTGTGAATAGTGTGCAGTAGATGATGACCGCGACACATCACATGATCAGCGATGTATTAATGCACTTCTATGTGTGAATAGTGTGCAGTAGATGATGACCGCGACACATCACCTGATCAGCGATGTATTAATGCACCTCTGTGTGAATAGTGTGAGATCGATCTAGTATAAGACACTCAGTACCAACACTCACCTGATCATCATACATTAGTGGTTCCCAAGCTTTTCAAGCAGAGGGAAATATCTACTTTTTTCGGTAGTTAAGCGGGCCACAACATTATAAAATAATAAAAGTCATGCAATATCGTTCTTACCTTTCTTAAGTTTCGTCAACAAAATTATAAAACCTTAAATGAAGACAGTGTCAGTACTACACTGCGGTCATTGTTTGTTTTAAAATCAAAAGCTCATTTAACAATAAATTTTAAATCAGTTTCGAAAATCGCTATTAATGTAATTAATTTACAATTGTAACTATTCTTCATAACCAGTTGCTTAAGTTCAGATGCCAGTTTATGAAAGTCTGGGCACAAATCGGTCGTGCCCAAAGTCATAAGCGCAGCTAGAATACTATCGGTGAGTCTGGAACGTTGCTTGTTTTTTTTTTAATGGTCATTGCGGAAAATGACTGCTTGCATCTGTAAGTCGAACCAATAGAACAAATGTATCTCTGGGTGAATTAACGCAAGTATTCAAATTGTTCGACAGACAATAGTCGCCAGAATGAAATCATTTGATCAGCTAAAGGTGAAGCAGGCAGGTTTGTACGACACAACAACAGCACTCTGCTCTCTTCGTTAGCCTAGGTGAAAAATGACTGCTGCCTGGTCAGAGAACTTTCTGTTTTACCTATGACATCTTTTCTTAACTCCGAATTGATCAGATATTGAGCATTTATGTCTGAATGTGCGGCCGTAAAGTGTCGTTCCAAATTAAATTATTTTGCAACAGAAAAACAAAATCCAAAGCTAAGCAAACTGGTTTACCACTACAGCTAGGCATAAACATAAATTTCTGAGCCCAATCTTCGTTGAATTCACGACAAGCAACGTCTTCACATTTTCGCTTTTTACCATTGTTTGATTTTAGATTTTCCACATTCATGTTTATAGGCTTTAACAGTAAATTTTTATTTGAAAACATATAATTTCAACATAATACTGCCGACTCTGCTGAACATTTGTTAACAGACAATAACATGGCGCCTTGCGCACTCTGATTGGTCGACAAGGCTGGATATGGGAACTTCATAACTTTTCGTTGCGAACTGAACAGGTGCATTCGATAATATCTGAGCATAACAACCACGAGCAGAGTAAATTATCGCTCTCTGACGGGGCGCTCCAAGTGCAGTTTTGAAATTACTAACATAAATTATATTAAATAACGAGGCCTCGCGTGCCACTTTCTGACATCTGGCGGGCCACAAGTGGCCCGCGGGCCATGGTTTGGGAACCTCTGTCATACATTGTTTAATACTTGGTCTGTATTTAATGAAACCTAGGATATGTCTGTCCAGAAACGAGGTCATATGTTTGTCCGATTAAGCGTTGGCTTGTGAATCCTGCGAAAAGGAAGACTGGATAGGACACTGGGACATTGATGGAATAATCCCGAATATTAGAAGCAGATTTAAAAGTAAAAACTCAAAAGGTTTACCCGAGGACCAAGACCACTTCGTTTTGATCTCACAAAAATACCAGATGCATACAACGTAGAAATGAAAATCGTTTTGGGGTCTTGGTGTCAATACAGGAGAAACTGCTGCCAAAGATTTAATTCCTACCAAGAAAAAGAAACTTAAGCCATGGATTACATCAGACATGTTAGAATTAATTTAACAACGAAGGAAACTGAAGCAGACATGAGATGAATCCGATAACATCAGGGTGAAGTATAAATCTTTAACTCAAGAAATAAGACAGACCACAAGAAAAGACAAAAACCAATATATACAAACTTGCTGTACCAGAATAGAGCAATATCATAAGACTGGAAGAGATTGCAAAATATTCAAAGAAATTAAGTTATTGACAAGAAATGTTCAACCTCAATTAAATGTTATATGTGACAAGTTGGAAAATACCTTAACAGTGTCTAAACATATTCTGGAAATATGGCAAGAATACTGCTGGCCTCGTGTTGGCCACCTCTGGTCTAGACCAAAAAGCAGCGGTTAGAATAGATGGCGAGACATCAGATAGGTTTGACATTAAGCAAAGAGACCATCAGGGATGTGTGCGGTCCCTCTATTTGTTTAACGTGTACGACGAAAATATAATGAGAAATGTAAGAGATGATGTAAACAGGGAGCAATATGATGCTCTGAATATTGGTGATCATTACATACCAGAGATTCGGTATGCTGATAATATAGTATTGCCATCCTCAACACAGAATGGTATGGAAAACCTTATAACGTCATCCCAATTTAATAGTTAAAATCACAACTTATATCTTAACATAGCAAAAACAAAGATAATGCATACATAAGAAACTACAATGGAAAAATACATATATGTTAATGAGGAAAAATTTGAGGTGGTGGAAAATTTTGAATATCTTGTGTCATTGATTACCAACAATGGTGACAAAGTGACAGAAATTAAAAGACGAATACCTATTGCTCTTTAGAGACTAAAATAACAGAATAAATTGGGGAACTACAAAAATTATATATTTAATAGCATGCATCTTTCCCGTTGTTGTATACGCCTCTGTGACTTGGACACTTACTAAACAAGCTGAACAGCGCCTTTAAATATAAATGCTATAGGCGAGTACTAAGAATATCTTGGATAAAGACAGAACAAATGCATTCATACTTCAAGAGTTGAATATTGAAGGTTGACTATTAAAGACGATAAAACAAAGAAAATAAAATATTTGGGTCATTTGAAACGCCATGAACGTTTGGAGAGAACAATAATGGAGGAGTATATGCCTGGGAAGAGAGGAAGAGGAAGGCCAAAGAGAAGATGGGTGCAGGATGTGGTGGATGATCTCCAGATGGGTGTATCAGACACAGGACATCTTGCTTAAGATCGAGAGGTTTTCCGGAAGGTTGCTATGGGAGCGAGGTTCTACAAAGGATATGCTACTGAATGAATGAATGAATGAATGAATGAATGAATTAGATAATTAATTAATTAATTAATTAACAAATGAATGAATAAATGAATGAATGAATGAATGAATGAATGAACCCCGCATACGGGTCTCCCTCAACACCAAGAACAGTGGCCAATAAAGAGAATTCAACGGGTTCCCAGCTTTAAGAACTGGATGTTTAGCAGACAGACAGACATATGGTGCTCTGATTGTTTATACATAACGCGATGTGTTTCCTACCAGCGGCGGACATAAAGGCGGTGGCAATAAAGCGGGTGTGTCTCGGCTTCTGATGCTGTCATGTGTATCTGTCCACCTTCAGACGCTGAGCCGTATTATTGTGTGTGTGTGAGCGCGAGAGAGAGAGAGAGAGAGAGAGAGAGAGAGAGAGATAGAGAGAGAGAGAGAGAGAGAGAGAGAGAGAGAGAGAGAGAGAGAGCACTGTCGTGTCTATGTTTAGTGTGAGCATTATTGTTCCTGAGAGAGTGATTTTCAAACACCTCAGTGTGTATCATCATCATCATCATCATCATCATCATCATCATCATTGTCAAAGACTCAACCGCATCCCCTCCGCCAGGGAGAGCGGTCAATCCTGGAGGGACCAGGAGGAGATACGGTGCCCGAGGCAAGAGCAGGGGAGATGAGGGAATCGTGGAAGGTTAGCCACTCCCTCAGAATACACGCAGGCGGTGTTCAGAGAGTTAGCACTCTAATCACGATACCACCGCACCTCATGAAGCCAGAGCACAGTTGAGTAGACACTCAACAGGCCACGTTTTGCCAGCAGCGTGCGATGTGAGGTAACACGCACGAAGGAGAAGGTCACCCCCGCGGGGTGTGTAACCACGGGAGAGATGTCCGGCAGACGGGAGACTGGACTTGGGGCGTTCACATCGTTTAGAGTAACGTTAGGAGTTGTGTGTTCACTAGTAGATAGAGTTAGCATAGGGTTAGCAGTTTGTGTTAGATAATTCTGTGGCTATATATTGTGTATTGCATTAGCGACTGTTTACCGCTTGTAAGCGAGCCAACGGCAATAAAATGGACCATGCATTTTGCCTCCCACACGACTTGCAAGTTGTCTTGTACGAGTGTGTGAGAAGTACCCGATGATGCCTGTCAGTTAAGTTGTTGACAGGCCAGGGTAATTGTGGTTGTCAGAAGTGAAGCTTGAATGTAATATTCAAGCTACTCCACTCGTCCACGAGGCTCAGACTAGGGTTTAATTTGTGTAGTGACGATGATTTGTGCAGACGAGAGAAATGTTGCAGGCTAGAAATGTGCCTATCGTGACGTATTAAACTGTTTAATTGTGTTTATGAAGTATTTATTTAGTCAAAGTATGTATTCATCAAAGCTGTAAGTATTAATATTCTTGTTTTCTGATATTTATTTATATATTTACCTTTTTATTGAGAAATGAGTACCAAAAATGATTCACGGCGGAGCGATACAAAGCCAGCCGACAATATCGATTTTTCATCGCGCTGTGCTGTGACGTCAGATGATTGACAAACAGTCGTCTGGGCTCATTAGCATACAGCAATCGAGTGTGTAGAGAATTGCTAAACGGCTGCCCGCCTGAATCGGTACGTTATATCATTTATTATTTATTTATTTCAACTACTAAAGGAATATATTTATTTATTTAAACATTATGATGTTATTTTTATTTCTTTAAAACCAGATATGCATATTTTTGGTCATATTTTCTCTGTGTTTACCGTCACGATGGAACTATTTTTTGGCCTGGCAGATGATACTTGCCTGCACAACACGTACAGAAATTAAATAGATTAGTAACATAAGGCAATAACTGATAGAGCAAAGACAGGACATTGACATTTAATTTATTTAATACATATTCTAGTTGTTCGTAAATCTGTCTGTCATTGTCTAAGTCATTGTCCATAGGGGTCTGGGTTAACATATCGTGTAATAGGCCTGATTACTACGGCCCTGCATATCAAAGGGCGAACTACACCTGATTACGGCCCTGTGTACCAAATATAGTTTGCTGGTAACGACACGTGTCTCCACCCTAAAGTACCAAGGTGACCTGTGGCAACGGAGTTCCGTTCCCCGATCCTCGGGAACGTTAAAGCTGAGTACACTTATATATTTTGGCATGCAATTTGATTAATAGTGCATCTCTTTTTCAGCTGTAACGCATTGACATATTTGTATACTCTGTTTTTCTGCAAGATAAATCTGGGCAGGGTATAAACAGAAAGCACAACTGATAGTGATCAGATAAGAACCAACATAACATATCAAAGATAAATAACTGATTAAAGTCATCATTGCCTATCACTGTTAGCCAAGTACTAAAGTAAGATGGCAACTTTATCAGATTTCATAAAAGCAGGCAAAGAACTAGAATTAACAGGAAAAGAGCTACAACAATATGCAGATCAGAAATTTAAAGAAGCAAAAGAAGAACAAACACGAAAAGAGAATGCGGAGAGGGACGAACGTGCACAAGAAAGAGAACACCAAAAAGAGATTAAACAACAACAGTTACAACAAGAGAAGGACATTGCTCAACTAGCTGAGATAACAAAACAAAAACAGCTAGAAGATGAAAAACAGATTAAGCTAAAGCAATTAGATCAAGAGAAAGAATTAAAACAAAAGGAATTAGATCTAAAGCAAAAAGAAATAGATGTTAAGGAAAAACAAATCCAAGTAGAATCAGAGACACAATTAAAGATGAAAGGCATGGAGGTAGACTCACACGCATAAGTCTCTGCCACTAAACTAAGAAGTCAACAAGAGGAAAATAAGTTCAACAAATACAAAAACATTATCAAACCATATTGTAAAGATGACTCCATATCAGCCTGGACAGAGAACGTAGAGTATCAATTTAAATATCACCAAGTTCCTTTAGATATGTGGGCTCCTATTTACATGAAGAATCTAAGTGGTGAGCCCCTTAAAGTAATAGAGTCTATTCCTATTGAACTTAGATCTAGCTATCAATACATCCATGATAGGATTATGCAGCACTTTTTACTTGATGCCCCTGGGTATCAAGTTCAGTTCTCAAATCTAAAACCTAAACCTAGTGAAACCTTTATTGATTATGTTTCAAATGTACAGAGTGTACTAGACAGGTGGCTGAAAGCAGCTAACATAGGAAAAGACTTTGATAGATTAAAAAACTTAATTGCTATGGACAAGGTTATATCTACCATACCTTCTCCTTTTGCCAAATTTTTGCAGCAGTCAGACATTGAGAACATCCAGCAATTCGAGAAAAAAGGCTCAGCATATTTTTCTTCTAACAGAGATGTGTTTAAGACCTCAAATGACTCTGAAATAGTGTCCTTTGTCAAAGACCAAACTAAAAACTACCAAAGTAATAGGAAACCTTATCAGAAATACGATAAGAAAGATAGGAAAATGGAAAAATGTATCCATTGTCACCTTTTACATGACGCTTATGCGATGTGTGACAAATCGCCAAATTATCCGGCGCATCTTGAAAATGTGATCAAGAAACAGGAAAGTAAAAGATCTGCATACAGGCGTGCAATCAAATGTTTTTTTTTGTTCCTGTTATGGCCATTATAGTAATAAGTGCCTTGGCCGGCAGCGTATGAAAGCCAGTAATGCCATTTTGATTGACACCTCTTCAGATGGTGGTAGTGAGAATGAGTCTGAGAGTGAAAGTGACTTACCTAATAACCAAGCAGAAAATGTTTGTGGTGCATACGATATGTTGAGCTTCGACAGCTGTGAACGATGTCACCAATTCCATACAGACGCGAAAGCTAGAAGTGTGGACATACAGTACTATGCTCATCTGAGAGTGTAAACGCAGCAGTAGCCTCCAGAGGCAATCTTGTGTTCCACAATGCGATGGTCAATGATGTAGCATGCCAGTGTTTGCTGGATAGCGGCAGTACCCTTATTGGTCTTCGGAAAGAACTGGTTAATCCGGGTGATTACACAGGTGATACTGTCAAATGCCGTACCTTTTCGGGTAACATTGAAATTTACCCTTTGGCAAAAGCCCATATTGATTCTCCTTTTCTCTCTGGTACCTTTACCTGTGCAATACTGAACAACCCTTGTACTGATTTAATTCTGGGGTGCTTACCCCAACTAAAACATTGTACGATTGATGAAATAGTTGCATGGAAAAAAGTAAAGGCAACTATTACAACAGCCAAAACAGACACTTCAAAACATCATAACATATTACAAGATGAGACACTACTGATGCTTTCTACAACCAGCACAGATGACACAAACAAACAGAAACTTTTACACCACCAGACATCTACTCTTAATGTGTCTCCATACTTAAAATTGTTAAAGGTCAAAGCCAGAGTGACCAAAAATGCATCTTGTTTATTTAGACGTAAGAATGGCATTTCAACTACAGGTCATGCTACTGGTAACCATGAACAGGTGTTACCTGAACAACACCGGTTAACTATGCCAAAATATGCACATAAAACACCGGTGACTGGTCATCTTGCATACAACAACACCAGACCAGGTTTTTTCAAGAAGATAAAATTATGTTTTCATAATGTATTTGCGTGTAATGTCTGTCAACAATTGGTACAAAAGTTTAAGGGTAGACATCCTACAACTGAAGTACAACCTTCTATACTGGCTCCCAAGCCATTTGATAGAGGAAGGGTCAGTTCTACCACAAACACACAAACAACGGTGCAAGAACCAGTGATCTTGAACTTGATCAAGACAGATTTAGGCTACTTCCATACCAGCGAAATGGCAACGACTATTCAAGGTGGTACATAACCATGGTACATGTTGACTATGAAATATCGATAAACATACACTTAGAGATATTCCATGTCAACATGCGTAAACTTTACTTTTCAAGACAACAGACAGAAGTAGAGACAGACGAACATATTGCAACAACACCAAGTGATCAGACGACAGACATACATAGCGCAACTACACTAGTTAGTGAGACTGGCAAATCCGACGAGGGGCATACATGTAAGTGAACTTATAGAATACACATGAATAAATCAGAATACTGATGACTGGACAATACACCTACTGAAACTGAGACATGCCTTTGACAGAGTGCGACTTTTCGGTCTCACTGTCAAACCAAGCAAAGTCAAATTATGCCTAAAATAAATTCATTTTTGGGTCATGTCATTTCTCAAGTCCAACTGTAGACTGACCTGAAAAGTAGTACCAAAATTATGAATCTGACCATGTCTAACATAAGGAAACAGGTCAGAAACCTTTTGGGATTAGTAAATTACTCAGAAATTACAATTATATGTGAAAGATGCATTATTAATTTCTGCATTGTCAAAATCGAAAATTTTTTCTGTAAATATTCCAATCCTCCGCTTGCCTAATCCGAGGCTCGTTTATTATTCTATGACAGATGCCAGCAGTACTAGGCCAATTTTTTGAGGGCATCTTCCACCCGAGTTGCGACGTGAGCCGTAAGATCACACCTGCTGAGTCCAGAGATTGCATATCACAGTTGCAACCCTAAGCGTCATCTATGCAGTGAGAAAGCTCCATCGAGTTCTGACGGATGTTCACTGCATTGTCCAGACCGACAACTCCCCGATCACGGTCATAGAAAGTGGTGTGCATCAAAATGACCGGATATACAGGTGGTCACTAATTTTACCATCTGGGGTAAAAATTCCTGAAATCCCACATAATAATGTAGAGTGATAGTTAGTACATGAATACAGTACAATATGCTATGTAAAATAGGTTACATATACACCCATGGTGTTCTTAAGAGTGTACCAAGTACAACGAACTATCATGTGTCCGTAGACATTAACTTAAGAACTGTGCTACAGAACTTAGATACTACCGTGTGAATCAGGACAGCTCATTTCCAACTAAGCTCCAGGCCGGTGTATCATTTGTGTGAAATGTAGAAAACAGTGTCAGAACAGTGCTTAATTTCAGACACATAAAGACCAAAGCTACGACACCAGCGAATCTCTACACGTGCACTACCGATGAACATTATTATGACCGTAAAATGTATTTCAGATACCCAGGCAAATTATGTAGTTATATTGTGCCTAAACCAATATTCAAACAGGAAGGCAACTACTAACCTGAGAGAACTGAATACTGTGTATATAAACTTAATGTGATATGTAAAATAATAATTTTTAAAAAAAAAATTAGTTATAAATAATTAGAGGTAGAATTAGGTAATATAATAGTTCTCATTTATTTTAATAGGATAGTTAGTACATTAATTAAACCATTTACTTAGCTTAAGAATTAAGTTAAAATATTAGGTTAGACGTAAAAAAATAGGTAATTACAAGCTAAAGTAAAATTTTAATAGAAATAGTACCATTTAGAGTGTTACATTTCATTTAGCTTTAGTTTAGGTTAGTTTATTCCATATTAAGGAAAACCATACCATCGATCAAACATTACCAATAATTAATATTATCATGTTACATACATCATCTACATAATTTAGATTAAAAACATTAATCATATGATTCATTTTCAATCTAACAACAATAGATAGTATAGTATTAGAAAAGTACATAATTTATGTGCACATCATCCAGGTAATTAAGGTACATAACTCATATCACACTAATTACATTTAAATAGTTACATTACATCCCCTAGATTAGATGAACATAACGAGTAGGATAAACAGATAATATAATTAACATAATAGAACTTAGTTAACACATTAAATACTTAGTTATAAAAGGAGAATAGTCTATTATAATATAAAATATGATACTTTAGGTTAGTGTAACATATTGGATGATGAGATCAAAGGGACAAGCCATCAACCCTGTCTCGCCCGTGTAAATATATTGTAAATACATGACTCGTGCAGCGATTTTCGCACAGTCATTGAGCTCAAATTTCTCAAACTGAGCCAAATCTGTACAGTGTCACTCAACGGTTTTTAAATGATCAGAAGAATTAGTGTGGAATGATAATACATGTGTGACAGAGGTAAGGGTGAAAGGAGTATGACAGAAGTGTGAAAGTGAGAATGAATGAAAGATAGACGGGAGAGAATGCAAGCAGTCAGCAAATTCTTCTGCTGCCTGCAACGACTTTTAATATTGGTTGGCTAATGTTGGTTTTCGCTAGGGAAATTACGTTGGTGTGAATGTGTTGTCTGTGATATAGTTTAGAACTTAGAATACAGTATTTTGGGTCTCATAACAATGGAATGTAGTCACGAATTAGTGTTATACACCTGTTTGTGGCCACATTGAACAAAATTATGGCACTCAAAAAACTAACATACATACACAGATAAGTTAGAAATATAGGGTAGAAGTTAGAGTAGTAGATTTATTACATCCAAACACGCAAACAACCAGAAAAACAAACATATAAATTGCATACACTATTTGCAGATCAAAGGCAGATAACTTTGGGGCCAGGGGACATAATAGACAACGAAGAACTAAATTAACAGTGAAATGAAGTCTTACGCGCGGAAGCGAAGAAGGTAAAGCCTGTCGCACACACTCTTGTAGATTGGTTGTTAAATATTATATGGGGGACATGAAGCAATTCATGTGTTGACCCTAATAAAGTCAACTTTGTATGGGTAGTAAGTTAATTTACTATGTGAGGGCAGGTCTTATAAGACAACGGTCCGGTTCAGACATACCTCTGATAAATATAATATAGCATGTGAGAAGGGGCTCACGCCAACCAGGCAAGTTTGTGGCGATTGCCAGTAGCCAAGTGAGGCTTTACTACATTGTGACAATAGTTGTTAAATAGTCTATTGGAAAGCCCAGAGCCAGGTTATCTAGAGTCTTTGACAAAAATTAGAGACACTAATTTTTTGTGTAGAAACCTCCTTGCGTCACAACCAATAAGTGAAAGTTGATGACGCAACACAAGGGGGGCGGGTGTGTGTCAAAGACTCAACCGCATCCCCTCCGCCAGGGAGAGCGGTCAATCCTGGAGGGACCAGGAGGAGATACGGTGCCCGAGGCAAGAGCAGGGGAGATGAGGGAATCGTGGAAGGTTAGCCACTCCCTCAGAATACACGCAGGCGGTGTTCAGAGAGTTAGCACTCTAATCACGATACCACCGCACCTCATGAAGCCAGAGCACAGTTGAGTAGACACTCAACAGGCCACGTTTTGCCAGCAGCGTGCGATGTGAGGTAACACGCACGAAGGAGAAGGTCACCCCCGCGGGGTGTGTAACCACGGGAGAGATGTCCGGCAGACGGGAGACTGGACTTGGGGCGTTCACATCGTTTAGAGTAACGTTAGGAGTTGTGTGTTCACTAGTAGATAGAGTTAGCATAGGGTTAGCAGTTTGTGTTAGATAATTCTGTGGCTATATATTGTGGATTGCATTAGCGACTGTTTACCGCTTGTAAGCGAGCCAACGGCAATAAAATGGACCATGCATTTTGCCTCCCACACGACTTGCAAGTTGTCTTGTACGAGTGTGTGAGAAGTACCCGATGATGCCTGTCAGTTAAGTTGTTGACAATCATCATCATCAACATCATCATCATCATCATCATCATCATCATCATCATCATCATCATCAACATCATCATCATCATTACCACTTAAAGATATATATCTATACGAAAAGCAACAAACGTTTGTCATAGTGTAATAGGACATCCATTCATGACAGCATGTGAGTATGTATATGTTTGTGCGTGTGTTTGTATTTTCATGTGCGGTATGTGTTCACATGTGTGTGTGTGTATGTGTGTGTGTGTGTGTGTGTGTGTGTGTGTGTGTGTGTGTGTGTGCATGCTTTTGCCTATGTGTGTATGTCTAAGTGCAAATAACTACTATTGTATGTCATTGTTGTGTTGTGTTTTCCAAAGATCACTTTGCTGAATGACTGACATGCTGGTCGACGTACGGACAACAATAATGCTGCTCTGTATTGCCGTGGTGGTCAACATATCGTGGAGTTATGACACAGGTAAGCAACTGATTGGACTACATGGTGTGGCTCCGTGAATGAAGTATTACATCAAGAGACAACCACACCATAACGTCACCACAACATGACGTGACTACACCATGACGTGACTACAACATGACGTACCAGGATCATGACGTCATTGTAATTTAGCGTGACCTGCATGCACCAAGAAATAACTGCACCTCAACGTGATTGACACATGATGTGACAGAGACATGGTCGAGACATGATGTCACATACAGCCACACGGAAGCACAGTCAGTTGGATGCGCCATTACATTTACATAGAAAGCCATTACAATATACATTAACAATACAATAACATAATTTTGTATGATTTGCCATGTTTACATTATTACAGTACCTAAATACAGCAGATGGCAGATGTAGTAAGGAAGTTAACGTTAGACAAGCACGAGCAATTAAAACATTTGACTAGATAAAGAATATATGCTCTACAGTCAACCTTTGTCAGTCGAGGTAAAGCAAATAGTTCTTAAGAACGAAAGAACAAAAAAAAAAAAAATTATTTTCAAGGGGTTTCGAATTGGGCACGCAAGCCCATCTTACATTCCGCTTTTCCAACCACTCAACTTTCGTACATCAGTTATCTATTGCGCATGTCACATTCACATAGAAAGCAAACTATATCACATGAATATTGTGAACATAGCCAATGCAAGCTATATTGAGTCAATAATGATACAAAGAGGTAAATAATGGACAAAGAGCAGACTTGAGTAAGTATGTGGAGTTCGCGTAGATGTACTCTTATAGGGAATGATGAGAATACTTTAGAGAGATAGAGTAATTACGATAGATTGAAAGAAGATAACACGCCGCGAGAATTTTTTACTGGCATCAGTCCACAGTATTTGAATACTAGCTACTCCCTTGGTATCACGGAGGAACATAAGTCTCAGAAATGATTGGCAGTACATGGGGCAGAAGGCTGTGGACAAACATGATCACCAACGTTAAAAGGCGTGGACTATAAGAAGATGGGGTGTACAAGAAACAAAATACAGTTAAACGTCGATTAATCTTTGCCGTCCGGACGAGGGCTGTAACGGATAACCGAATAGCCGGATAACATAAATCTCTTAATACGTGTCAGAGTCCGACAGTGGACAGCGATGCAGGGACATCGTTACGACCGCCAGGCGACTTAGCTCCCAGTAAGGGATGCAACCACTTCGTTGCGCCGCCAGGCGAATGAGTTACCGGCCTGCGAGATCGCTGGCTGACCAGCGGTCAGGCCGCCAACGCAAGACGCACGCCTGCCACGTGACGTCACGTTAGGCAGGAGGCAAGTTGCAAACCAGGTCCAGACAGCTCTGGGGACACGGAACAGGACGGACGTGTGAGAGAGGCATTGTATGGTTTCTGTATTGAAAGGCGAGTGTCTGGACATCTTGCGAGTCAGACTTGTGACTGTATTGTGGATGTAAGTTGTAAAGTATCCATTATATGTATTTGTGATCATCGTTCTGTATTTTATATGTTAATAAATCCACCGAACGATGTGTCGTTGAGTCTTACGTCAAATCACGTTGTATTTGTACTGTCTCACACTAGTTAGGAAAGCGAGCCAAGTTTAAGACCCTGACATGTGTGAACGTGGAGGGCTCGTCCAGCTTTAATTTAGTTATATTTGAACGTGAATAGCTTGTCCTTGTGGAACGTTTAATTTAATTAGATTTAAACTTAAATGTGATCATGGAAGGCTCATTTTGATTGTTACTACATTTTGTAAACATGTGTAAGACCATTTGTAAACGTACAATGCATACATTTTGTTTGATCCTGTAAGCGTGTAAAACATTTGTGATTTGTGAAACTTGTCACCGTTTTGACCTTGTCGACATTGTGATCTTGTCGCCATTTTGACCTTGTCGCCATCTTGTAAACTTGATGTCTATGTCCTTACTGAATGTCATCTTGATGTAAGTGATGTGTCATCAATGTTGTAGAGTGTTAAGATACTTGTAGATTGTCTTTGTGAAAAGTGTTTGGAAAGAAAGTAACGTGTATTGTAAAAAAAAAAAACTGTTGACGGACAAACTTACGACATACAATTATACTCAACGCCATACAAACCTAATCAACACTTAGTGACAAGCAGGCACACACCAACAAATAGACGCTAATTTATCTTCTTCCAAAATAAAAGCAGGTTTTTCCGTACCATCCGAAACCTTGCCGTAGTGGTCATTTGTAGTCTGAGGTAGCGACCCTACAGTTCCTAGCCCGATTTCCAACCGTTCTTCACCGCATCCAGGGCACTTGAGTATACTTTTTCCTTTTCGTATACTTAACAAATGCATTTTTAGGCACATATCGTCCATATAAACAGATTGTAATTTGTTGATTACTAACCACTTATAACATATTGTGTGTGGCTGGTATTTCATTGACATTTTTCCATCATGTCTTCATTATTTGATTTCATCGATATGGGCATAAAATTACAGTTACATGGTGATGAACTCACTAAGTGGAGTGAGGAGAAATACGCTGAATACCTACTAGTTCAGGAAAAAGCTACCGAACGCGATGAAAGAGCAGCAGAACGCGAAGAAAGAGCAGCTGAAAGAGCTCTTAAGCAGGCAGAAGCAGAAAGAACTGCCAAGCAAGTAGAGGCAGAAACAGCCTTAAAGCAGGCAGAATTGTCTGAAAAGACAAAGCAAGCTGAGATAGATAGTGAGTTGAAGAAGGCAGAAATAGCAGCTCAGAGTAAGAGAGAAGAACTGGAGTTACAGTTGAAGATAAAACAACTTGACACTGAGACTGCAATTAACAAAGAGTCTAAGAAATCTGAGAGACTGGAGAAAGAAAACCAGTATAAGAAATATCAGGGTATTGTACGAAATTATACCTCGGGTGACTGCATTGCAGCCTTTACCCAGAATTTTGAAACTTTAATGGAACATTATCAAGTTCCACTGTCTGAATGGAATATTGTGTACATGAGGAGTTTGTCAGGGGAACCTCTTAACGTTATTGAAACCATCCCCAAAGACCTCAGAAAAGATTACCATTATCTGAAATCTAAGATTATGGCACATTTTATGTTAGATGAGGCAGGTTACAGAGAACAGTTCAGTAAATTGAGCCCAAAACCGACTCAAACGTTCTCTGACTACCTCTGCTTAGTCCGAGATATTTTCACCAAATGGACTTCAGCAGCCAAAATTGAAAAAAGTTATCAGAGATTGGAAGATCTAATCATTAGAGACAAAATTGTGTCATCTATTCCTTCAGCCTTTGCTAAATTTTTGTTAGAGAATGAATGCTCTAGTGTGGATGAGATTGAAAGACGTGGGTCGGCTTACTACACAGCCAACAAACATTGCTTTGCTACTGAAGATACTAACATTAACTTTGTAGCAGCGGCTAACTATGACAAACAACCCTATAGTAGGCAGAAACCTCATAGGCCTACCTCTGAGAAATTTAATCATTGCATTCATTGTAAAAATTCACATCATCAGGGTGAAATGTGCGATCAAAACCCAGGGTACCATAATTACTTAGTAAATATGGTAAACAGGCAAGACAAGGAACATAAATCCTTTAAAAACTCACGAAAATGTTTCCTCTGCAAGGCATGGGGTCACCATCGGAAAGATTGTAAGGGCAGGCATATGACCAACAAAGCAAATGCCGCCTTGTTTGATAGTTCGTCTTCGGATGAAGAAGAGCCAGAGAAACATCCTGTGAACTCAGCACAGGCTTTTGACATATTCAACGCAAACAAATGCTCTGTTTGTAACACCTTCTATGAAGATGGTATTTTAACATGCGGTCATACCATCCCTATTGCCAATGAAGAAGCTAATTTGGTGGTAGACTCAAAAGGCAAAATAATCATCCATCACGGATATGTTAATGGCAAGCCTGCTACGGTCCTTCGCGATACGGGCAGTTCACTCATTGGCCTGAAAAGAACGTTCATATTGCCTACAGCCTATACAGGCAGGCATGTAACATGTAGAACATTCTCAGGCAATATTGAGAGATACCCATTAGCATGGGCATATATTGATACACCTTTCCTCACTGGGAAAGTAAAGTGCGCTGCACTAACCAGTCCAGTTTGTGATATAATTATTGGTAATTTACCTGAGGTAAATGATAAACCTCATGACATAACATCTGCATGTAATGATGATGCCATAACATCACCATCAAATGTCATCATTGAAAATGTCACACCACCTATTCATTTTAATGTAGCTAATGTAGCACTAAATTCTCATGACATCATTGAAACTATTGTTCCATCATCATCATCTGATATCATTGAGTGTGTGAACGCAGTAACAAGAGCTACTGCTAGAGTGCAAGATGAAGTAAATCAAACTGAGGCGATACAATTGCTAAGCCCAGTTTCATTACCTACCAACACCATGAAGGAGATCAAAATCAACCCAAATTTAACTCAAGCAGACACAGACAGTTGCAAACAACCTATACAACAGTACAACACCATCTTTTCCAACAACCCAGGACAAACAGAATTAGTACAGCATCACATCGCACTCACATCAAACGCACCCATTAGATGCAGACCATACACCATCCCATTACATTACAAAGAACAGTTACATCAAGAAATCATCAACTTAGAGAAAAATAACATCATAAGACGATCCCAATCAGACTATTCATCTCCCATGGTCATAGTACGCAAAAAGGACAACACAATAAGACTGTGCATCGACTACCGAAAACTGAATAAAATAACTGTTCTAGATCTTGAGCCTATGGCAAACACTGACGATCTTCTGACAGAACTGACAGACGCTGGGTTCTTCACGACTGTAGACATGGTTAAAGGTTATTGGCAGATTGCTGTAGACGAACAGAGCAGACATCTGACAGCTTTCGCCACACCTTGGGGACTGTACGAATGGTGCAAACTTCCATTTGGGCTAGTTAACGCCCCAGCCACATTCGTACGTATGACACGACTACTGCTAAGAGACATTCCTAACATAATTTGCTATATTGACGACATATGCATTCACACAGAGACAATGACGGAGCACATTAAGACATTAGACCAAACATTTGAACGGATCAGACAGCACGGACTGACAGTGAAGCCTGCAAAAGTAGACATAGCCTACCAGGAAATATCATTCTTGGGTTACAAAATATCCAATGGCTTTGTCACGACAGACGATAAAATTGTGTCCAAGATAGTAAAACTCTCACTTCCGACTACTAAAAAACAGGTCAGAAGTTTGCTGGGCCTAATTAATTACTATAGGCAATTTATTCCTGATTTTTCGGAACTGACCGAGGTAGTTACTAATTTACTAACAAAGGATAAACCTGAGAAAATTGTACACGATCAATGCCTAAAAATCGCATTTCATAAAGTGCTATCATGTTTTTCCGATAAGAATAAACAGAATCTTATCCTTAAATTGCCCGATATCCGTTTACCTTTCAGATTACGCACAGATGCTAGCTCCGTCGCGATTGGAGCAGTCCTGTTGCAGGAGTATAACAACATCATCCACCCAGTTTATTTTGTATCCCGGAAGCTGAAAGCCCGAGAGCGGGCATGGTCCATTCCTCAACTAGAAGCCCTAGCTTTAGTAGTAGGGATCACCAAATTGTCTAGATTTCTTCTAGGACGCCATTTCATCGTAGAATCGGACAGCAGCCCCTTACGATGGATGAATTCAGGTGTGCCATCGAATCATATGATTGCACGCTGGTCTTTGAAACTTCAAGATTACAGCTTTGAGGTTCGACATATCCCAGGCAGAACCAATTCAATTGCCGATCTTTTGTCACGTTGTCCGACCGACCCAGTGAGCACCAATGGCTGAGTGCAGTATGTAGAAATACACTCAGACCGACACAGCCATTTAGCAGTGAATAGTGTTTTTCCATTCACAAAAAGCTGTGTAATGTCTACAATATTGTGATAGGGATTACTCCCATTATATATAGTGTTCTTATTTTACTAGTTCATGTAGTGATTGTCGTGTATAAATGTGTAGTATGTGGTAGAAAGCGAACTTTATTAACTGTATATATTACGTACAAGAACAGTGTCACATTCGCACTTACCTGAAGCGAATTATCCAACTTGACAGTGACAACTTCGTGTTGATTCTTCCAGGAACATTTTAATTACGAGTGTGAAAGAAAAAACTGAACAGTGACGACTTTTCTACACCTCTGCAGTGAACCGAAACCTTTAGTGTTCGACTGAAACATCTAACACATGAACATTCGATCGTAATCCAGAAGATTGTGTACCAAAATCCAACACGAACTTTGAGAACATTGTTCCTTCTTTAAACAACATCAAACCGGAACAGGTGTGTTCTACAATCTTTACCATCAGCTGATTGTACAGCTCGTGTGTACTTCCGGATTAATTATAAATTTATAACAAAAATAGCAGACAACATTTAAAATGTTAAAAAGTTTTGACGATGTTAAAATATTTAGGATTCTATAAAATTGAATACACGAATTGTGTGTTTATTTATTTCTCTAAGGTAATCTTAGAATCATATCTTGATTAACGTATTCATATTACCGACTTTTTCTCGTTAATATGAAGAAACGTCAAGCAATGACACTAAGAAATTAAATAGTTATTGTAAATTATTGTGTTTCACTAATGTTAAAATTATTTCCCTTTCATTTTGTTGTTATTACATTTTCACACAAAGGGCCATAATTTGAAATGTATATGCTAATGTGTTGTGTGTATATAACATGTTGTTGTTAAAGTGTTGACACCACAGGCAGGCATCTACTGGGCATGGCAGAGGGTTGCCAACATTGTATACCAACACAATAACTCCTGGCCAAGTAGGGACAGGGTTAGAGTGTTTTATACGACTTAGATAAAGCCGTATTTCAGTCTGGCTAGATGGTTTTTGTTCCAAGAACCATATTATTCTTTTTTTTCAAATTGCTGCGAGGTAGATGCGTGAAGCTGGTACTACTGATCTGACTGGGTAATACTACAATTGAGGTAACCAGCCATCGAGAGGGTGAAGCCTGATATGTGTTACACATGAAACACCACATGTCTTTGTAACCAACTCCCAGGTCTTATATATTTCTATGCCATGTGTGTAATTTTGATAACGTTGTGTATAACAATGGAAAGGTAGACTCTGACAAGGGCTATTAACCCTACAGGTACAAACATTATACATGAAAGACGACATCTTTCATGGATTTTACCGGGGGAGCGTGTCAGAGTCCGACAGTGGACAGCGATGCAGGGACATCGTTACGACCGCCAGGCGACTTAGCTCCCAGTAAGGGATGCAACCACTTCGTTGCGCCGCCAGGCGAATGAGTTACCGGCCTGCGAAATCGCTGGCTGACCAGCGGTCAGGCCGCCAACGCAAGACGCACGCCTGCCACGTGACGTCACGTTAGGCAGGAGGCAAGTTGCAAACCAGGTCCAGACAGCTCTGGGGACACGGAACAGGACGGACGTGTGAGAGAGGCATTGTATGGTTTCTGTATTGAAAGGCGAGTGTCTGGACATCTTGCGAGTCAGACTTGTGACTGTATTGTGGATGTAAGTTGTAAAGTATCCATTATATGTATTTGTGATCATCGTTCTGTATTTTATATGTTAATAAATCCACCGAACGATGTGTCGTTGAGTCTTACGTCAAATCACGTTGTATTTGTACTGTCTCACACTAGTTAGGAAAGCGAGCCAAGTTTAAGACCCTGACATACATATTACACAACGGGATTTCACTACGAGCTTGGGACGCTCACAATCAGTGTGCAACGCTGGTAAGTTAGCAGAGGCTGCTCACTAGCTAGAAAAAAAAACAAACACAAAAATAAAATTCGGGGACCACTTTAATCGATGCGGACGATGTTCAGAGGAAGAGGACAGGTTTTAGCGGAGGAATCACTTGGTGTCGACGGTGCGCAAGGTCGACTTGTTACGCTGCTTGGATACGACACGTAGCTCTGTAGTTACGGTTTTGCCGCTTTAGCAATAAAATCAAAGACATTAGGCTTTACTTATTTAGGCCTGCATATCAAAACACTGTTAAAAATACAGAACTGTAGCACTATCGTAACGTTGTGCCGAAACAGTGATTCAGGGCACTATGAAACAAAACATTCATTCGAGCACACAGGCTACTCTGTCACGATTGAGATCAGTACATAACACACTAGCAACTGGTTAGTGATGGGTTTGTGGTGCGCCACAAATCCTACTCCACCGACGATTAGTCACTTCCGCCATCATACAGTACAATCACCTCCAGCTTTATACAGTAGGGTGTAAATGTAATTCGTGGACAATTGTAAAGATGTCTCTTTGCTGACTCTCACGCATTTTTAAGACGATGACGGATAACATAAACTTACAGTTAAACGAGTGACGGATAAATGAATGACGATTAATAAAAGGTTCACCGTACTGCTGTCAGACATGTTCACCAACTGCACATGACATGAATTATAAATTTGGGAGCACACGAAACAGAAGGCTGTGGACAGACATGATCACAAATCGAAATAGAGAAGATGGATGTAAAATGTGGCAGATGAACTCCAGACGCGTGTATCGGATGCGGATTATCTTGTTTATGACCGAGAAGTATTCCGGACGGTTGTTATGGGAGCGAGGTTCTGCAAAGAACATGGTACTGAGTGATTGCATGAATGTATAGGGATTGGTGATGTCAGTAATTTCTTTTGCAAGATTGTTCCACAGAATGATACGGCAGATGTAATCGAGGCCCTATTAGTGTAGATAGTGTAGAAGGACCGGCTCTGTTCTCCGATATTCCGGAAGGTTGTTATGGGAGCGAGGTTCTGCAAAGGACATGGTACTGAGTGATTGCATGAATGTATAGGGATTGGTGATGTCAGTAATTTCTTTTGCAAGATTGTTCCACAGAATGATACGGCAGATGTAATCGAGGCCCTATTAGTGTAGATAGTGCAGAAGAACTGGTAGACCTTCATTGCTTGGAGAGAATCTTGCTGCAGAGAATGACGTGAGGATCAGCCCGATACTAAAAGCTCCGAGGAAAAACCAGACAGACAGGTGACCAGACTGCTACTGGTACCATTAGTATTGGCACGATATCCTGGTTGTTGCAGATGAGGACGGAGCGCATATGGTGATATCCCGAGTGCTGTGATGTCGGTTCTTGATTCAACTCAACTTTGAGTGATATTCAAGAAATATCACGTCATCGAGTTAACATTGTCTTGCCTGTATTTCTACAGTCTGTGACGATGGTTGGTTTGGAGACAACTGCCAGTTCATGTGTCATTGTGACCAGTCTTTAACATGTGATTCAAACGGATCGTGCATTACGGAATGTTCTCTGGGCTTCTTTGGTCCAGGTTGTCAGTATGGTCAGTGCGTTTATAAATATGTTGTTGTTATATAATTACCATTTATGGTAAAGTGAAAAATATTAAAAAATGATCTCAATGAAGACTATCCAGGTATTCAACCTGCAGATATGGAGCTTTATATCAGCTGCGAGAAATCATATAAACAAGAGATTAGTGAAGCTATGACACTTGTGAGGGGTTAGGAAGCTGAAGTATCTTTTTATTTTGAGACGGCATTATTTAATCATTGTTTAAATTTTTTTTTTTAGTAATTGTAAGTTAGAGAAGATGGGTGCAGGGTGTGACGGATGATCTTCGGATGGGTGTATCGGACGAGAGACACCTTGCTTATGATCGAGAGGTTTTCCGGAAGGTTGTTATGGGAGCGAGGTTCTGCAAACGACATGCTACTGAATGAATAAATGAATGAATGAATGAATGCCAGAGTTAAATAATCTCAGTTTGTGCTAAGGTTAACTCCATTTGACTACCACGTCTGTGAATAATGTAGGCATAAACAACAGCTTGTACAGTGTATTACCTGGCATAGGTGGCTGTTTCTCGTGCATATTACAGAATTCAATCAACGTAAAGCAAATGTAACCAATGAACTATTTATGTTGAAGTTTAGAACGTACAGATTTATGTGGTAATTAAACTGTCTATGTGGAATATGCCACGCAATAAATAGTTCATTAATCAAATTCACTACGGAAAACAGTGTATTGAATTTCCAAGTGGTATGAAACTTAATCTTGAATATTGTTGTTTTAATATGCCATATTTACCTGATACCAAATGGTTTCCTAGTGAGTTACATAAATAGATACATGATTCAGCATCTTGAAGCTGGGTGTCACCAATGGAGATCGGGTTATAATCTGACTGATATACTCCCATTATATATGACCCCTCCCCCTTTACGATGTTTAGATCTACTTGATGTGACAACTATAGTCAGTTGGATTAAATGTTGTTTTCTATTCCTTAACTTGCAGACGTAAATTACAAGTACCTCAGAAGTAGGAGTGGGTTCGTCTGATGGCGGGAGGCACTGGTAATAGGGACATCTAATACATACTCAGGCCGCCTTGGTTGATTTTCATACAATGGTATGAGTGTCTACCTTTTCGTTCAAAAAGCAAAGGCAAATTTCTGAACGTTAACTTGCCTGCTAAATCACAGACACATAATGATGAGGTTAACTGAGACGTCCTGTAAATGACACGAAACTAACTGTTTTAACCCACACGGAAAAACATCAGTCCAGTGCACTAGAAGTGGTAGCACGTTTATGGACTACGCTTGGGTTCAAAGCGAGCTAAATCACACACACACACACACACACACACACACACACACACACATACACACACACACACACACATACATACATCATTGCATCTGTCTTTTATCTACGACACACACACACACATACATCATTGCATCTGTCTTTTATCTACGACACACACACACACACACACATTACATCTGTCTTTTATCTACGACACACACACACACACACACACACACATACATACATCATTGCATCTGTCTTTTATCTACGACACACACACACACACACACATACATCATTGCATCTGTCTTTTATCTACGACACACACACACACACACACACACATACATCATTGCATCTGTCTTTTATCTACGACACACACACACACACACACACACACACACACACACACACATTACATCTGTCTCCTCTCTGCGACACACTTACATACACATACATCATTGCATATGTTTCCTCTCTGCGACACCCACACACACACACGCATACAACATTGCACCTGTCTTCTCTCTGCGACACCCACACACACATAAAATATTGCATCTGACTCCTCTCTACGGCACCTACACACACACACACACACACACATACAACATTGCATCTTCTGTCTCCTCTCTACGACACCAACACACACACACACACACTCGCATACAACATTTCACCTGTCTCCTCTCTGCGACACACTCACACACTCGTACAACATCGCACCTGTCTCCTCTCTGCGACACACTCACATACACATATAACATTGCATCTGTCTCCTCTTTGCGACACCCACACACACATACATGCATTCGACAGTACACTTGTCTCCTCTCTGTGACACACTCACACACATACAACATTGCATCTGTCTCCTCTCTGCGACCCTTCGAGACAAAGGCACTAGTAGTAGTAGGCCTCTTTCAGTCCTGAAGGACTATAGAGTTGTGCCGCTTGGGAGGTGCCTGGCAGCACCGCTGGTGACTGTATAGTCCAATTCGAGAATGACAATCTCTGTCACAGTTTCCGCATCTGTGAGACGTGGCAAGTCCCGCAGTAAGTGACTGCTCTTTGAGCCTGTGCCGTCTCTCCTCAGTTTTTTGGATCTGATTGCGCTCAAAGAGCACCAGTCCGTTTCGTACATCTCTTCTCCAGGAGCATCTGTCTGTTGCAACTCTCTCCCACGTGTCTGGATCTATTCCAATGGTTTTCATATCTTGTTTACACACATCCCTATATCGCATTTGGGGTCTTCCGGTTGGCCTCTTTCCTGTGGCTAGTTCTCCGTAAAGGAGATCTTTGGGAATACGTTCGTCCTCCATTCGAGATACGTGGCCCAACCACCGGAGGCGTCTCTGCTTGAGGAGGGTGTGCACTGTGGTAATATCTGCTCTTTCAAGCACCTGTTTGTTTGTTATGTGGTCTTTCCATGTTATGCCCAGGATACGTCTCAGACATCTTATGTGGAAGGAATTCAACTTCCTTTCCTGTCTTGAGTACAGGGTCCAGGATTCAGACCCGTAGAGTAGTGTGCTAACAACACAAGCTTTATATACTTGAGCTTTTGTACGCTCTGTTAGTCTATTATTCTCCCAAACTCTTTTAGCTAGCCTGGAAAATGTTGTGGCTGCCTTTCCAATGCGTCTGTCGATTTCTGTCTCTAATGAAAGATTATCTGATATTGTCGATCCCAGATACACAAAATCGTGGACGACTTTCAATTCATAATTAGAGATTTTGATTGACGGATGCGCATCAGCATCTTGTTCCATCACCTGTGTTTTATTTAGGCTAATGGTGAGCCCAAAGTCTTTGCAGGCAGCTGCAAAACGATCTATGAGCCTTTGGAGATCTTCTGCTGTATGAGTAGTCAATGCTGCATCATCTGCAAAAAGTAGTTCTCTTACGCATCTTGGTCTTATTTCGGTCTTTGCCTTGAGTCTTGATGGGTTAAAAAGTTTGCCATCAGATCTTGTGTGGAGGTATATGCCTTCAGTGGCAGTCCCAAATGCTTGCCTTAAGAGAACAGCAAAGAAGATACCAAAGAGTGTAGGAGCAAGCACGCATCCCTGCTTTACTCCGCTGCTGATGCTGAATGACTGGGATGTTGAGCCGTCAAATAAAATGGTCCCCTGCATGTTTTCGTGGAATGATTTCACGAGACTAAGAAGGGTGGGTGGACATCCAACCTTTTCAAGGACCTTAAAAAGGCCGCTTCTGCTCACGAGGTCAAATGCCTTTGTGAGGTCGATGAAGGCTATATATAATGGCTTCCTCTGTTCTCTGCACTTCTCTTGGAGCTGCCGGAGTGAGAAAATCATATCGATGGTGGACCTGTTGGGTCTAAATCCGCACTGCGATGCGGGGTAGATTCTTTCAGCAAGAATGTGTAATCTTTTAAGGATTACTCTGGCAAAAATCTTGCCTGTAATGCTGAGAAGGGAAATGCCGCGATAGTTGGTGCAGTCGCTTCTGTCGCCTTTGTTTTTATAAAGGGTAACGATGTTTGCGTCTTTCATATCTTGTGGTATCTCTCCAGCAGAGCTGTAATATTGCATACAGTTCTGGGATGATTGTTTCTTTGCTACATTTTAAAATTTCAGGTGGAATACTATCTTTTCCAGGTGCCTTGCCGGATTTGAGAGAGTCTAGTGCTTCGCTGATTTCTGTGAGGCAAGGTTCGTTATCCAAGGCATGCATGGCGGACTGTTGATCGATGGCTTCCAGAGCTTCTTCGCTGACAGTGTTATCCACTGAGTATAGCTCTGAGTAGTGTTCTACCCAGCGATCCATTTGTTTCGCTCGATCTTTTATGATTACCCCCTCAGTTGATCGTAAAGGGGCCATCTTATTTTTTGATGGACCGACAGCTTGCTTGATGCCCTCATACATTCCTCTTATATTTCCAGTGTCTGCACAAGTTTGAATTTGAGCAGAGAGCTGTAGCCAGTACCTGTTCGCACATCTTCTTGCCATCTGTTGTACTCTATTTCTGGCCGTTCGCAATGCCTGCAGTGTTTTCTCTGAAGGTGATGTTTTATACATCGAGAATGCATGTCTCTTTATCTCCAGGACTGGGAGCATCTCTTCAGAGTGTGCTTCAAACCAGTCGGTTGACTTAGTTTGCTTCTTGCCAAATGTTGATAGTGCTGTATTGTAGATGGTGTCGCGAAAATGACTCCATCTCTCGGTGGAATCTCCGTCTGTGGGGCCGGGCAGAGTATCCGCTAGAGCCTGCATGAATTTGTTGACCTTCTCTTTATTTTGGGTGCCACTGGTGTCAATGCGTGGTCTTCCTTCTGTTCGGCTTCTCTTCAGGGCACAAGCCTGGGCAATGGAAATCGGAGAACCAGCTGTTGCCCAGTTGCCCAGTAGCAGGTTTCCCCCTCTCCACGTCGCCGATGTTGACCAAGGGAAAGGCAGTAGCCAATGCAACTTGGCATCGGTGCCACTAGTGCGGACGAAGAAAAAGACGATAGCCGTACCCATCCCCAACATATGCACTCTTGTACGTATCATTGAATCTCAGAGATTATATTACTGTGTGCAGGCTGCCTGCGGAAAAAAAATCCTCTTTGGAATACATCCTTACGCGGTATAAACCCTTACGCGGTATACGTCCTGACGACATCAAGCGATATACGTCCTTACGCCATGAAGCGATATACGTCATTAAACGATATACATGACCAACTGGTCACAGTCTATGTTGTGTAACGATCGTTTACATGTGAGTTTAACCTGTGTGTACCTATGGGAGCACTTTGGCATTAGTGACTCGGCTCAACCATGGCTCGGATCATTATCAACAGCTCATGCCCTACCAACTGACGTGGACATCCATGCAACTGCACACACCCCGGTCCTATTTGTTCTGGTTCAATTCTCATGATGATCTGGTCAGCCCCCTTTAAATCCCTCGACATGCTCTGGTCACTACATCCCTGCAGGTCACTTGCGGTCATCTGTGTGTTTACATGTAGTAGAATGATCAGTTATCAGTCGATCGAAATAAACGCAATTCATGTAGCGTTTACCAATCCCATTACAGAAATTGTCTTCCATAATGGGCTTATAAATGTGTGGATTTCTTATCAGATACCTTACGAACCCTCGTCTGTCGCTTGGGGACAGTGAACGCCAGTTTGCAAACCAGAGCATTCCAGGACGAGGGTTGGAATGCATCATCATGCGACATGCTGTCATATTTCGATATCTCACACGTGGTGTATCAGCTCTGTGTTCTTGTCCCGACCATTCTATGTGGTATACTTACTTCTCTGCCTTCCCCTTCTCGTTTCCCATCAATCTTGCCATCTGTCACCAAGTTCTCCTGTATATTTATTTGTATAACGTGCCTAAAACATCATGACTGTCTTCGTCTAATGTTTCTGATCAGTTTACGGTTTTCCTTTGTTTCTTATAGGACTTGGTTTCCCTGTCTGTCTGTGAAATTCAACAGCTGGCAATTTGGACACAAACCGCCTTATATTGATATCAATGGTTTCAGCGTCGTCGCTAAGAAAACAATAGCAAACTACTGACAGTGAAACATTCCGTAGGAAATCACAAACGAAACGCTGGGTTGATTGAGACTTCCTGTGAAGACATACAAGTAGCTACAACCTTTAGTGTACATAGTGGAAAAGACTTCCAGACCCATCATGGAGGATAGGCGGTTGGGGTGTATATGCTTGTGGATAAGGTTTACTTACACATTTACCTCATGTTGGACTGGTAGTTTATGGATTCGTCACCCTGTTACCGAGTTGAGTGCGTGGAGCGACACCGTGAACTCTACATTTCTTGTGGAGTGCCTTTACATCTGTCCGTGATTTTTAGCGATAACTGCATGTTCAGAAAAATGGTGGTCGGTCATTCTCTGAACTAACTGGGTTGCCTTTTATAGTAATGTGTGACTGATGGTTTTCTAGTGACTGCCGCTTATATCGACGATGAACTGTAGGTTCGTGGTGGACTTTTGTGTTGGCATTCTGACAGCGGCATTATGCATAGTATACCTGTGCGGGCTGTGTGTTGATTTGTCGAGACTCCTGTCTGTTCCACTTTTCACATGGGGCAATGAGGAGTAGTCTGTGTGCTATTCACTGCCACAGGAATGGAGCATAATCAGGCGACGCTTTGCCGTGAAGTTGGAACCACGACTAGCTAGTTCAGAAGAACCATGAACACCGTTTACGGCGAGCGTACACAGTGTTTATTTTTGTCACCGTTTACGGCCGGCGTACACAGTGTTTATTTTAGTCACCGTTTACGGCGAGCGTACACAGTGTTTATTTTAGTCACCGTTTACGGCGAGCGTACACAGTGTTTATTTTAGTCACCGTTTATGGCCAGCGTACACAGTGTTTATTTTAGTCACCGTTTATGGCCAACGTACACAGTGTTTATTTTAGTTGGAACCACGACTAGCTAGTTCAGAAGAACCATGAACACCGTTTACGGCGAGCGTACACAGTGTTTATTTTTGTCACCGTTTACGGCGAGCGTACACAGTGTTTATTTTAGTCACCGTTTACGGCGAGCGTACACAGTGTTTATTTTAGTCACCGTTTACGGCGAGCGTACACAGTGTTTATTTTAGTCACCGTTTACGGCCAGCGTAAACAGTGTTTATTTTTGTAATTTAAATATTGGATGATATGGTGAAGATGTTACTAATGCAATTCGAAAATCTCGCATACCGCTTTCGAAACACAACTGTAGACTATTTGGAAGCCGACCGCAATGCGTTGGTTTCCATACAATGGTGTTAGTGTAGGTCGTTCGGAAAGCAATGACTAACAACTGAACGTAAACCTGCCAATAAATTACAAACAGCTAACACAAGTCTAGAGTTGACTGCGACGCCCTGCAAATGATCTGCGACTAACTTTGTTAACTACGTGTTTCTGTTGTTGATGTTCCCTAGCAATTGAACATTGTTTGCAATTTAGTTGATAGGGCCGTGGATGCAGAGAAACTGACTGAATTATACTTAATTGATGGCAATGAGAGCACCTGTAATCCGAACGAAAATGCGAAATCAGTGCAGGTGGCCTTAGACAAGGAGATAGAGCTCACCTGGTTCAGGATCCATGTCAACAGTTCAAGTACGAGAGCACTCATGTTGCATTAGCTTTGTGAATTCCTTCTGGCTGCCTACACAACTTGTTGTCCCACTATTACATCCACTGGTGATTGTTATTACTGTTGCTGCTGAATCCTCCTCTTTTTCTTATCTTTCTCCTTTTCTCGTATCCATCACGCCTTCTTCTTCAGGATGTGTGGGTGGGCGAAAATAAAGAAGAAGAAGATGAAGAAGAAGAAGAAGAAGAAGAAGAAGAAGAAGAAGAAGAAGAAGAAGAAGAAGAAGAAGAAGAAGAAGAAGAAGAAGAAGAAGAAGAAGAAGAAGAAGAAGAAGAAGAAGAAGAGGAAGAGGAAGAGGAAGAAGAAGAAGAAGAAGAAGAAGAAGAAGAAGAAGAAGAAGAAGAAGAAGAAGACGAAGAAGAAGAAGAAGAAGAAGAAGAAGAAGAAGAAGAAGAAGAAGAAGAAGAAGAAGAAGAAGAAGAAGAAGAAGAAGAAGAAGAAGAAGAAGAAGAAGAAGACGACGAAGAAGAAGAAGAAGAAGAAGAAGAAGAAGAAGAAGAAGAAGAAGAAGAAGAAGAAGAAGAAGAAGAAGAAGAAGAAGAAGAAACCACGGACACATACCCCCGCCAAACCACACATCCCGCACCTATCCACACACATATCCCGCACTCTCACAATTTTCCCCACCCACCCACACACACATCAGCCAACCTACACCCACTCACCCAACCAATATTCGCCACCTCTCAACTAAACTTCACCACCTATACACACATCCCCACCCATAAACAAATCTCCCCACCTGCGCACACATATCCCCCAACAAAAACCACACACCTTCCACCCACATACCCCCGCCATCCACATATACCCCACCCACACACATCCGCCGCTCACACACATCTTCTCACAACTACACACCTCCCCCACGCATACACTCATCTCTCACACACATCCACCCACTCATGTACTCATCCATCAACCACTCACACCCACACATCACTCACGCGCCCATCAACACATGCATCTCTCATCTACCCTCCCATCCACACACACCCCAACGACCCAGCCAAACACACATCCCCCATGCTCGCATACATCCTTCAATCACCTGCACATCCCACACCTCACCCACCTCTCACACATCTCCCCTGCCACACAAAACTCTACCCATAACTACATCCCCCCCCACACACACACACACACCCCACATACATTCCCCATACACATCCCCGCCCACACATCTTCCCAGCCACCTACACATCCTCTACCTTCAAACATCCTCACCACCCACATATACATCTTCCACCCTCTCACATTTACCCCATCAACACTCACACACTCTCACCCAAACAGACATATCCTATTCACAGACACCTCCCACACACATTAAACACCCATCCCACAACCCACACAATCTCCAAAACACCCATTCACCCACCAAAACACACATTCCCTACCCACACCCCCTCCCAACCCACCAACACCCACATACTTCCAACTATCCTCTCAAATATCCCCCCCCCCCCACACACACACATATGTATCCCTTACACACACATACATCCACCACCGACTACACATCCCTTCACACATCCACACATCACCCATTAACCCATACACCTCCCCCACACACAACCCCTCCACACATACATTCCCCACACCCCCCCACACACACATATATCCCTCACATACACACCCATACACACATCCTCACATCTAGACACATACATGATGCCTCACATGATCACTGAAACTAATAAGAACAAACTCCCACACTTTACACACAACTGAGACACTGACGATTGTCTTGAGAATTCTCACAATTGCAAGAAGTGGAGAAAAAATTGTACATATACATTATGTAGTATAAAAATTAGTGATGCAATTCAACTCTCCCTGAGAGAGAGAGAGAGAGAGAGAGAGAGAGAGAGAGAGAGAGAGAGAGAGAGAGAGAGAGAGAGAGAGAGAGAGAGAGAGAGAGAGAGAGAGAGAGAGAGAGAGAGAGAGAGAGAGAGAGAGAGAGAGTTGAGCGACGCATGTCATCTAACATGCTATTCCATATGTTTTGTGTATTCTCATTTTCATATTATCATTTTGAATGCCACTTGATTTTGACATGCATAAAATGAACACATATAAATTACTGTAGAGTGAGTGAGATAGTTAGTGAGTGTGAGTGTGACAGAGTGAATTAGTGTAAAAGTGTGTGTATGTCTAACAAAGAGAGATGAAGCGAGAGAGAGAGAGAGAGAGAGAGAGAGAGAGAGAGAGAGAGAGAGAGAGAGAGAGAGAGAGAGAGAGAGAGAGAGAGAGAGAGAGAAAGAGAGAGTTGAGCGCACGCATGTCATGTAACATGCTATTCCATATTTTTATATATTCTCATCGTTCATATTACGAGGTACCATTTTGTATGCCACTTAATTTTATCATGTATAATATAATCGCATGCACACTACTGTAGTGTGAATGAGAGAGTTAGTGAGTGTGAGAGAGTAAGGGAGTGTGAGTGTGTGTGTGTATATATATATATATATATATATATATATATATATATATATATATATATATATATATATATATGTGTGTGTGTGTGTGTGTGTAAGAAGAGAGAGAGAGAGAGAGAGAGAGAGAGAGAGAGAGAGAGAGAGAGAGAGAGAGAGAGAGAGAGAGAGAGAGAGAGAGTTGAACTGCATCACAAATTTTTACTTTACGAAATGCATATGTACAATTTTTCTCCATTTTCTTTACAATTTTGCGAGAATGATCACACAGTCGTCACTGTATGTGTGTGTAAAGTGTGGGAGCTTGTTCATAATAGTAGGTTGGGAGGTAATGGGGGATGTGTGTATGGGTGGATTCGTGGTATGTGTGGGTGGGCTCAGGATGTGTGGGTGGGTGGGGTGGGATGGTGTGGGTGGGTGCGGGATTTGTGTTTGGGTACGTGCGGGATGTATGGGTTGGCGAGGAGATGTGTGTATGTGTGTGTGGGTGGGAATGTGTGTTTGGCTAGGCGGTTGCTGATGAGTGGGTGGAGGAGGATATGTGGGTGGATGATTGTTGTTGGGTTATGGGATGGGTAGGAGATATATGTGTGGGTGGGGAGATGTTGGTGTGTGGGATATGTGCTGGGTGGGAGATGTGTGCAGGTGGTGGTGGTTGTGCTTATGGGCAAGTGTTGGTGAGGGATGTGTGTGGGTGTGGGTTTTTTGTGTGGGTGTGTGGGTGGGGAGTGTGTGTGTGGGTGGGTGGGTTGTGAGTGTGTGGGTGAGGGATGTGTGGGTGAATGTGTTTGGGGCTGTGGTGGATATGTGTGGGTTGGGGGATGGGTGCGTGATGGGTGCGTGATGGGTGTGGGTGACGGATTTGGGGATGTGTGTGTGGGTGGGGGTATGTCAGGGTGGGTGGGGGTGTGTGTTGCTGGATGGAGGATGTATGTGTGGGTAGTGAGGGTGATTGTTGGTGGGGGATGTGAGGAGATGTGTGGGGAGATATGTGTGTGGGTGAGGGATGTGTCTTGGGGATGTGTGTGGGTGGGGTGTTGTGTGGGAGGGGAGATGGGTGTGGATACATGATGTGTGTGTAGGTGGGTGGGTTGTGGTTGTGTGCGTGTGGGTGAAGGATGTGTGTGAGGGTGGGGATGTGTGTTTAGGTGGGTGGTTGGGGTGTGTGAGTATGGGTGGGTAATGGGGAGATGTATGTGTTGATGAGTGGGTGAGGGATGTGTGGGTGTTATTGTATGAGTGATAAGTACGTGTGTGGAGGGATGTGTGAGGGGATTAGTGTATGGGTGGGGGATGTGTGTGTGGGTTATATGTGCGTGTGTGTGAGGTGTGTGTTTGTGAATGGGGGATGTGTTGGTGGGTGGGGATGTGTGTGAGGGATATGTGTATGGGTGCGGAGATGTGTGTGTGGGTGGGGATGTGTGTATATGGGTAGGGGTGTGTGGTTAAGTGATGTGTGGCTGGGGGATGGGTGGGTGGAGGATGTGTGGTTGGATAGAGGATGCGTCAGTGGGTGATTGTATATGGGTAAGGGTGTGTAGTTAAGGGATGTGTGGGTAAGGGATGTTTGGTCGAGGTATGGGATGGTAGAGGTTGTTGGATGGGTAGAGGATATGTGGATCGGTGAGTGTGTGTAGGTTAGAAGATGGTGGGGGATGTTTGTATAGGTGGGCTGGGGATCTGTGAGTGGGCTGGGGGAGATGGGAAATTATGTGGGTGGGTGCGGAATATGTGAGTTGGCGGGGATATGTGTGTGTGCATGGGGGATGTGTGGTTGAGGAATGTGTGTTTGGCTGGGTGGTTGGAGGTGTGTGGGTGAAGGAGGACATGTGGGTGGGTGATTGTTGGTGGGTAATGGGACGGTTTAAGGATATGTGCGTGGGTAGCGCGATGTGTGTAGGTGGGTGGGTGTGTTTGGGTGGGGGAATGTATGTGTGCTTGGGGTGTGGGTGGGAGGTGTGTGTTGGTGGGGAGATGTGTAGGTGTGGGGATGTTGTTGATAGGTGGTGGCATGTATGTGTGTTTGGGTTGTGTGTGTGGTTGGGTGGGGGATGTGGGATATGGGGGATGTGTGGGTGGGTGGTGGGTGTGTCTCATAACATGGTAATATGCATTGTTTATGTTTACAAAATTCATTTGACAATATTTTTTTCCTATGCATTATTGATGAACGAAAGGTGAGTGATTGGAAGGGCCGAATGTAAGACGGGCCTGCGTGCCCAATTTGTTACCCTTCGAAAATAAAGTCCGTTCGTTCGTTCGTTAGTTGCTACCCCTTATTCTTCCTCCTATTAACCTTCTTCTTCTGTCTGTCGATTTGTTGGTCTGTCTGTATGTATGACAGCCTGCTTGCCTGTATGTCTCTCGGTGTAAACATGTATTTAATTATGGCTTGGTGTAAGTATGTATGCGTACGAGTACGTACATGTGTATGTATGCAGGAACAGAACATCCTGTATGGGCAGCTTCCATAGTATCATGTTTACTGCCACCTAAATGCATTTAGTATATATTGGAAGAGTAGTATAAATGTGTGAATGTCTGTCTGTCTGTCTGTGTCTGTCTGTCTGTCTGTCTGTCTGTCTGTCTGTCTGTCTGTCTGTCTGTCTGTCTGTCTGTCTGTCTGTCTGTCTGTCTGTCTGTCTGTAGGTAGGCAGGCAGGCAGGCAGGCATGCGTGTCAGCCTGCTTATAACATTGCGATACACATTATTTTTTTATGCATCATTCATTGGCATTGAGATTTCCTATGTGAACTACCATGCACACTAGATAGCACAACACTACCACACACACAAATTATTTTGGTGCAAAACATTTTACACCTGCTTTTGCTGAAATGAGGACTGTTATATCCAAGTGTTACACATGTGTTTGTCACTAGCAGCTCTAGTTTTTGAGATACAGTCATTTATGTATCAGTTAATATCAATGCAGTATTTTCTATATGAGGCTCTTTGGGGAAAACAAAATTCCCATTGCTATCTAGTCCCTCACACAATGTTGAATTCCAATCATTTGACGAGAGCCTAAGAGCTACAATAATGACTGTTATTTCTGTGTTGTCAATATTAAGGGGACAAAATCACGAAAAAATGGAAATAACCAGATTTAGATTCTAGACGACCTGTTCCACACAGAGATGACCTACCAATTCGGCATTTCAGTCAGATTTCGGATTCACTGCTAGGAAACGAAACAGAACTTTCATGAGGACGAAAGGTGATATGATTTCGTAGATGACTTTCCAGCTACTCAACGCTTCGACTAGCGTAAATGAATGGTCTATATCTATCCTAGGAATCTTCAGAACTTTTGGCTTCAGGATTGAAAGAACAAAACTTACTGACTGCTGAAACAAAGGTTACACTTTATCGTAGCAAAAAGCAAGGTTTTCTTCCATTCTTCTGTAAAGGAAAAACCTTGTGTTTTGTACTAATGTAGGAGGTCTCGTTAACGAAATGGATGTACGGTATGCACCAGAGTGGCGACTTTCTATTGATAGCTCTAAAATAAGTTTGAAAGGTGTTCCCTTAAGCAATGGTAACAAATATGAATCTCTTCCAATCGCAGATTGTACGGCAATGAAGGATGCGTATGCTACAATAAGCACAGTTCTGAACAAACAATCAAAATTGAAGTATTTAGAACATAGCTGTTTCGTTTGTGTAGATCTTGAAATAATAAATGTCTTGCTTGGACAGCAAAAGGGATTCACCAAATATCCGTGCGCTATATGTGTTTGGGATAGCAGGGCAAAATATACGCATTGGACAACGACGCAGTGGCCGTTGAAGGATGAATTAAAAGTTGGGGAAGAATCTATTGTCAACAGGCCTCTCGTTTATCTAGAAATATTTATAATGCCACCATTACACATACCTACTGGCTTAATGAAACAATTTGTTAAGGCACTGAACAAAAATGTTACCTGTCTTAATTATTTATGCATACAGTTTTCGCAGTTGAGCATTGTAGCGTGGTCTTCAGTGGGTAAGAGAGTCCCCACATTTATCGAAGCAGACTATTAGACTGGCCCTATTGAACAGTCTACCCACAGAAACAATGGCCGATTAAATCGGCTCGTTATGAACTAGGAAGGTATGAAACCGGGTCCTCTGAAAATCAACTCTCAGCGGGGCCGAACTGGAAGATTAGACTAGACGCTGTGGAAAAATAATAATACAGCTGGTCTGGTTATCCTGACAACCTCCCGCAAAAATAGGATTAGCGCCGCCGCCTCCCCCACCCAGTGTCTGTCACACCACTGGACAACAGAGACACAAATAGATATTCGAATTTCACTCACTAACTAGTTAAAAGTAAGTATCGTTTTGTGTTAAAAAAAAAACAATGAAAAGTAGAAAACTGTATTCACTTATTCTTTCTCTCCGAAGAAAGATTACAGCTAGAAATTAAGCCAGATTGTAGCTGTGAGAGAAATGTTATTTTTTTTAAACTTCTAATGGTGCAGTTGAACCATTGACAATTGGACAATTAATTCTAATTCACATTATAATATAACTAAAAGATACCAGCAATCTTGTAGGCTTTCAGTGGACACGTGGACACGTTACCTATAATTAATGTAAATGAACATAAAACATTAGGTCTTTTAATTGACAGACATTTAAACTGGAGCCCTCATGTTCACGTCCTTACCAAGAGAAAAGCACAAAAAACTTACCAACTTGCTAAAATTCAGCACTTTTTGGATGAAAGCACACGAAAAATATTCTATGCATCCTATATCCAATCACCTCTCGATTATTGTTCCACAGTCTGGGATGGTTGCCCTAAATCTAATATGAAACGATTGTGTTCGCTTCAAAACCGCGCTATACGTCTAGGTTCTAGAATAAAGCACGTTGAAAGTAATAAATTATATAGCCATCTAAGACTTCTACCACTTCAAAAGCGCTTCCTTTTTAACAAAGCCAAATTAGTGAATAAAATTATATCTGAAAATACCCCAGAGTATCTTCTACCGTTAATTCAATCTAATGCAATGAACAGTAAGCGCTTAAATTTATTACAGCTTCCTAAGCCTAGATTGGACTTATACAAAACTTGTTTCGCATATTCTGGTGCTCACTTGTGGAATAGCATTCCACCAGAACTGAAAATACCAATGAGTCCCTACACATTCAACCGAAAACTCTTTCAATACTTACTTCATACCGACTATATGCCTCCATAAGTCACCTGCTAGTATCATTTTCCCACTATCATTCTTCACTGTATGTGTGTGAGCGAGACAGTGGGTGAGAGAGTGAGTGAGAAAGAGTGTGAGTGGAAGAATTAGTATGAGTGAGAGTGAGAGAGTACGCATGCGCGTGTGCCTGAGTGAGTGTAAAAGTGAGTGAGTGTGTGTGGACATATGTGTGAGAGATTTAGTTAGAGAATGAGTGAATCTGAGCGAGTGGGTGTGTTGTGTGTCTGCCTGTCTGTGTGATAGAGTGTGAAAGTTAGTGAGTGAGTGTGAGTTAGAGAGTCAGCGAGTAAATGAGTGAGTAAGGGAGCGTGAGTGAGTGAGAGAGAATTTGTGGGTATGCGTGTATGTGTGCGAATGAGTGAGTGTGAGAGCGAGTGAGTGTAAAATAGAGAGAGCGTGGGTGAATGAGAGAGTGCATGAGAAAGTGTGATGTATGTGTGTGCATGTCTGGATGTGTGTATGGGTGTATATGTGTGTGTACATGTGTGTATCTGTGTGTGCCTCTGTGTGTATGTCTGTACGTGTGTTAAGGTGTGAGTTCATGTGTTTATCTGCGTTTACATGCATGTGCATATGTATATGTGTGTATGGATGAGAGAGAGAGAGTGTGTGTGTGTGTGTGTGCTCGTGTATGTATTGTATATCTTTGTGTGTGTAAGTGTGCATTTATGCAGTGTATGCGAGGGAGTGTACATTCGGGTTTTATGTGAGTACGTGTGCGTAAGTACATGGATGTGTGTAGGTGTGTGTATGTGCGTGGGTATATGTGTGTATTTGCGTGTGTATGTTGTGTGTGAGTGTGTGTATGCACATGTGTGTGAGAGAGAGGAGAGAGAGAGAGAGAGAGAGAGAGAGAGAGAGAGAGAGAGAGAGAGAGTTGAGCGCACGCATGTCATCTAACATGTTGTTCCATATGTTTTGCATATTCTCATTTTCATATTATCATTTGGATGCACTTGATTTTAACATGCATAAAATTAATTCATGTAAATTACTGTAAAGTAAGTGAGAGAGTTAGTGAGTGTGTGAGAGAGAGAGAGAGAGAGAGAGAGAGAGAGAGAGAGAGAGAGAGAGAGAGAGAGAGAGAGAGAGAGAGAGAGAGAGAGAGAGAGAGAGACAATATGCCAGTAGAAAGTGTAATTGAGCACAAACCATTAGGCCTCATCATTGATAGAAACCTAACCTTTAATCCCAACCTTTAAGCGCTTACTAAACAAACAAGCTAAGAAAGTCTACCAACTAGCCAAAATTAAAAATGTCCTTGATGAGGACACAAGGAAAATATTCTATACTTCTCACATACAGACACATTTGGCTACTGCTCTACAATCTGGGACGGTTGTTCCAATTCAAGCACCAAGCGACTTTCCTCACTCCAGAAACGGGCGATGAGTTTAATTAATAGCAAACATTTAACTCACGATCCTAGCCTACATAAACGCCTTCATTTTCTACCACTCCGCAAACGCCAGCTTTTAAATAAGGCCAAACTAATTCATAAAATCCTACATCAGAATGCCCCAAATTGCATTAGGCCTTTGTTTAAATGTAATACTAGACACAGTAAACGACTAAATATATTACACATTCCGAAGCTTAGGATAGACTTATACAAAATAAGCTTAACGTACTCTGCAACTCAGCTGTGGAGTAATCTTCCACAAGACATCAAAGACATCATCAATCACACATATAATCGCAAATTATTAGAACACTATCTCAGTACGGATTACCTTCCCCCTTAATAATAGAAATAATAATAGAAATAATAATAATAATAATAAAAATAATAATAATAATAATAATAAAACCCCAGTGTAACAGCCAGTCCCCTTTTGGTAGGCCAGTATATTCATCATAGCTAATAACACGTGCCGCCACACCAGTCATTACTATTACTGAGACGTGTAGTATTGATTTTTCATTTTCCCATGCCTTTATAATGCATATCTTTTATATTGTTGCCGTTTTCAGTTAGCCTTGAATTATGGGTGAATGATATAATGTATGAAAGAGAGTGATAAAAGGGCAGAATGTAAGACGGGCCTACGTGCCCAATTCTTAACCCTTAGAAAATAAAGTGTTGTTGTTGTTGTTGTTGTTGTTATTTTTCCTTTATCTATACTTCTCTTTCATCCATACTTCTCTCTATGTGCACCCACGTTCTCAAGTTCTCTTTATTTCTTTATTAGCAATGTATACTTCTAGTTAAAATCAACTTCTCTCCTTTAATTGGCATATTGCCTGCCAATCCCTATGCATCAATGTATCATGCCAGGTGTTCTCACGTGATTTGAAGTGACATTTCAGTGTATTAAGCGTCTGTATTTTCCAACAGAGAATCTCCTCAATTTTAACGTAACATTAAATGGAAATGTACCTTGTCTCAACGGGAAAAAGTTTCGAGCGTCCGATAGAATCGTGGATATCACATGTGATGTCGATTCCCTGGTGATGAAAATAGACGTGGTTGGAGCAGTAGCGCCTGATGTTTGTTCTATCTACATCAGTGGAGGTTTGTTCTGTCATGTGACTTTCATGTTCTAATTTTATCTTCTTCATGTTTCTTCTATTTACACCATGTGAGGTTTGTTCTGTGACGTAGCTTTCATGATATCATTTTACCGTCATCGTGTTTAATGTCTTGTCGGTGACTGGTTTCAAGCTATTAGCACACATGAACTAAGTGCAGTGTCTTGAAGTCAGTAATTTCTCAGTTTTGTTACTTGCATATCCTTTACTGGACGTCGCAGTCAAAACAAGCATGTTATCGGCTATTTGTGCTTTATCGGCAAGTTTCTTTAAGTAGTTTGCCATTGCTTTCTGAAAGACCGGAACTGGTACCGTTATACTGAAATTAACGAAAGGCGGTCTGCTTCCAAATGCTCCGCATCAGTGTTTCGAAAGCAGTATGCGGGTTTACAATATGCATTTGTAAAAACTTCGACACAGCGCCGGACTGTTCGTGATATATGTGGTTGGTCAGTTATGAGCAGGGAGAATGTTATATGTCAGTTATGAGCAGGGAGAATCTTGTATGTCAGTTATGAGCAAGGAGAATGTTGTATGTCAGTTATGACCAGGGAGAATGTTATATGTCAGTTATGAGCAAGGAGAATGTTATATGTCAGTTATGAGCAGGGAGAATGTTGTATGTTAGTTATGAGCAAGGAGAATGTTGTATGTCAGTCATGAGCAAGGAAAATGTTATATGTCAGTTATGAGCAGGGAGAATGTTATATGTCAGTTATGAGCAAGGAGAATGTTGTATGTCAGTAATGAGCTAAGAGAATTTTATATGTAAATTATGAGCAAGAAAAATTGTGAATGTCAGTTATGAGCGAGGAGCGTGTTATATGTCAGTTATTAGCAAGGAGCGTGCTATATGTCAGTTATGAGCAAGGAGCATGTTATATGTCAGTTATGAGCAAGGAGAATTTTGTATGTCAGTTATGAGCAAGGAGAATGTTGTATGTCAGTTATGAGCAAGGAGAATGTTGTATGTCAGTTATGAGCAAGGAGAATTTTATATGTCAGTTATGAGCAAGGAGAATGTTATATGTCAGTTATGAGCAAGGAGAATGTTATATGTCAGTTATGAGCAAGGAGAATGTTATATGTCACATATGAGCAAGGAGAATGTTATATGTCAGTTATGAGCAAGGAGAATTTTGTATGTCAGTTATGAGCAAGGAGAATGTTGTATGTCAGTTATGAGCAAGGAGAATGTTGTATGTCAGTTATGAGCAAGGAGAATGTTATATGTCAGTTATGAGCTAGGAGAATGTTGTATGTCAGTTATGAGCTAGGAGAATGTTGTATGTCAGTTATGAGCAAGGAGCATGTTATATGTCAGTTATGACCTAGGAGAATGTTGCATGTCAGTTATGAGCAAGGAGAATATGGTTTAGAACTTGTAGTTGTCCGCCTGCCTAGTTGTGTCTACTATGTGTCTGTTTGCCTACCTGAATGCATGTCTGTCTATCTGTCTGCCTGTCTGCATTCTTGTTTCTCTGTCTGCTTGCCTTCCTTCAGCAATTAATTATGAAAAAAAAAAAGAAATTGAAAATGTCAACGATTTTGAGTATGTTTGTTTTATAACCAAGGTAAATTGTAACTTAAACTACCATGGCGATGCCAGGTCGGCAAATATTCATCTGACGTAGTCTAGCATGGCGTTGCCAGGTGGGAAAATATTCGTCTGATTTAGACTAGCATGGCGATGCCAGGTCGGCAAATATTCGTCTGATTTAGACTAGCATGGCGATGCCAGGTGGGAAAATATTCGTCTGACTTAGTTTAGTTTAGTCGATGGATCAACATCACGGCACACGGGTGCAACCCATAAGTGCTCCGTTCTCCTCCTAACTCAAACCTGAGTCTGGAGAAACTCAGCACAGTACACGAACTCAGTAGCACCGGCGAGGATCTTGAAATACTTTGGGTAGATGTTTAACTCGAAATTTTGCCCGGGCAGTGCCGTTAGGCAACTCTTTTTCGATTTCCAACTGCCAAGGGATTTTTTACGTGCGCAACAATACACACGGGTGTCCGATCTCACTACCCAGAGACCAGGGGAAATTTTATTACTAGAAGTCCACGTGAAAAAGCCCCGGTCGTCTGACTTAGACTAGTATGGTGATACCCATGATAAAAAGTAGGCTGCGCCACTGGCACGTGAGCCAGTTCGCGGGTCACACCATTCAAGAAGCCAGTGGCGCCACTCTATGACCAAGAGCAGCTTGACGGTTGAGGTGATGGTTACACGGGATGTTATATGGATGGAATCATAGAATTATACCTACGTTTGTGATTCAATGAGCATCATCCAAAAGGTCGAGGCGGGATCTCTGCTTAGACAGTACATTGAATGGCTGTTGAGGCCTGTTGTCCCTAGAGCCACCTTCATTTTTGTTACCTTACATGCGGGAATTGAGGGAAATGAACGAGCTGATAAAGTTCAAGCCCAAGGACCGTGCTGATGATGTTAGTAATGCCCGTTGAGAGATGTCATGGGCGTGACACCAGTGAATCCACATAATTGTCGAGAATGAGAGACTCTGGAGTGAGAATTGGCAATATGAGCGCCCCAAATAGAACCTTTAGCCACAAGCCTGTATAACAGTTATGCCAGCATCTAGTGTGATTGATCCAACGAGCCTCAAAGCCAAAGGTCGCGAGCAACATCATATTGCAGCTCGCCCCAAGCTACAACAAACGAACACTGACATTCACTTGCTGGCAAGTTAACTTTTTTTTTTTTTTTAAACCATATTCTTTACAGGACTTAGCTGTCAACAACAGCATCTTTCAACTGTATGTTGATCTCTTGGCAAGATTACGCTCAGTAGTTTGCCATTGCTTTCTGAGCGGCCGGCTCAGTATCCCGCAAGTCACGAGCGGGGGTCGAACCGCCTCAGCTCTCGCTCCGCTACGAGACTGCGTGATAAACGGGATTACAGAGAGAAAGTGTTGTAACCCCACAGCCAGAGAGACCGGCGGCAAGTTAACTACGAACACCAAATATGATGTCGCTGGCAAGCTAGAACAAAGATGTAGCCGCTGTCCATCAGATAACACGATAACATTATCAGCAAACTAGTCAACGTCATCGTAATCTTCTGTTGAAAATAAAACATAGAATATGCATCATTCCGTCGTAACATACAGACGGGAGGCGTGGACTATTTCACAATAGTTGACTGAGAAAATGTGGGCGATTACGAGAGAAAGTCGATCAGTAAGTCACAAATGGCTGTAGCAAAATAACTAAATATGATAACAACTTGAAACCAGTTTATTTTTGTACATACATTGTCCCTTTATCTTTCAACATAATTTCCACTAACATTGATGCACTTATCCCATCGGTTTATCAGTCCTCCCATACCGGCGGCATAGAACTGCGTGCTCTGATTACTAAACCACGTTTTCACTTCAAATTCAACTTCGGCGTCATTCGCGAAATGTCTACCGTCAAGGTGAGTTTTCAGTGGACTTAGCCCCTAGCGATTTCCAACGTTTTGGTCTTTTTGGGACTTCCCCCGTCATCATGAAACCGGTAATTTAAGAGCAAGAGTCTTAGCTTCTCTGCCAGTTCAGTACAGACAAGCATTGCTGAAAGCAAAGTACTGTACCTTTAAATAATCCGCAAAACATGAGAATATGTTTGCATTAAATTCTCTACACTTCTCTGTTATTAAGTGCATGTTGAGTATGTGATATCGAGTTCATCTTCCTTGCCTAAATTCAGCTTGAACCACGTTAATCTCTTCTTCTATTTTCAAACGACGTCTTCCCATTATGATTTTAGTTGAATTTTACCTTCATGGCTGATCAGAACAACAGTTCTATAGTTGGTGCATAATTTCAAGTTGTCCCTTTTTGGTATTCGAATGAAGATAGTTCTCTTCCATTCTTTTAGTCATATACCATATTTCCATATCTTTGTTTTTACATAATGCGTGATATATTCTATTTAATTCTCCCCCGCTTCAATTAGTTCATCTGGTATCTCAACACATCCTGGTGGTTTTCCATTCTTCAAGTTCTTAATTGCTCTTACAATTTCATCTAATGAGTGTTCAGGTTCCGTCTCTGCTGTCATTGCTTCATGTACCTCATGCCTATCGTCACAGTCATTCATATCATACATTTCACTGCAATATTTCTTCCATCTTTCTATGATTTTCTAGATTATTTTAGGGTATTTCCAAACTTGTCACAGATAACATTTAATTGAGGTTGAACATTTCTTGTCAATAACTTGTCTTTCTTTGAACATTTCATTAGCTCTTCCATTCTTACGATATTGTACACTACACATACCTGAATAATGGGGCGGGTTCATGTATATTGTTACCAAATCACTCACATCTTCATCAAACGAGTCAGATGAGTACCGCTGCTTTTGAGTGATCATGACATCCTTCTCAGGATGTCGCTTCAGTTCACCTTACTGTCCATTTCTAAAATATGTCTTTTTTCCCGCTCGCTTTGAACTCGACTGTAGTCAACACGGGACTGATTCTTGAGTGTGGGCCATCTTTCCTTATTACCAATGTCCCTGCCATCAGGGAAACCCACTCCGACTTCTGAGGTACTGGTAATTTGCTCCGCCCAAGTCAAGAACGTGACGTAAATTTTTAATTAATATAATTAATTTTAATTGTATATGTTCTTTTACTTGGTTATGCTTTTATTTTATTTTCAAACACAGGAAGAAACGTAGCCCTCCGTCAGTCCGCCAAGCAAACTAGTAATTATGCAAATATAAAATTCAGTAGCCCTGACAACGCCGTTGATGGAAACATGAATGACGCGTATGAACAAGGACATTGCAGTCATACCCAAAATGAAAGCTTTAAGGCAGAATGGTCTCTGCAATATGACCGGCCGTATTCATTAAGTGAAATTATCATCTACAACAGAGATAGTAAGGCGCGTTTGTATAGTTTTAGTTGTGTATGTACCTCCATTCCAGTATTTTGGTGTTTACAGCTAAGTGTGCGCGCCCATTCCCTTATATTGGGTATTTGCAGCTGTGGATTCACGTCCATGTACTTATTTTGGGTGTTTACAGCTTTGTATATCCGTCTATTCCCTTATATTGGGTGTTTCCAGTAGTGTATGTACGTCGATTCATTTATGTTGGGTGTTTACAGCCGTGTATGCACGTACATTCATATATTTTGATTATTTACAGTTGTGTATGTATGTATATACTGAGAACAGTAATTGAGCGCTCTATGGAAGTAAACAAAGGTCTATATCTTTGCTTTATTGACTACACAAAGGCTTTCGATGAAGTGAGACATGTCGATATGATAATGATTCTTGAAGATCTACAAATTGATGGAAAAGACCTTAGACTTGTAAAAAACATATATTGGAAACAACAAGGTCTCGAGGTATGGTGTCCGCCTCAAGTGCTGGAGGTCCCGGGTTCAGGCCCCGGTGAGAACTGGGATTTAAAAAAAATTAAATTCACCTGGACTTCCAGTAATCAAATTTCCCCTGGTCTCTGGGTAGTGAGATCGGACGCCCGTATGTATTGTTGCGCACGTAAAAATCCCTTGGCAGTTGGAAATCGAAAAAGAGTAGCCTAACGGCGCTCCCCGGGCAAAATTTCGAGTTAAAAATCTACCCAAAGTACTTCAGGATCCTCGCCGATGCAACGGAGTTCGTGCATTGAGCTGAGTTTCTCCAGACTCAGGTTTGAGTTAGTAGGAAAACGGAGCACTTATGGGTTAAACCGTGTGCCGTGATGTTGATCCAACTACTAAACAAAACTAAACTAAACTAAGCTGCCATCAGAATTGATAACGATGTAGGTCAATATCAGCCTATTAAAAGAGGTGTGAGACAGGGATGTTTAATGTCTCCAGATCTTTTTTCCCTGTACAGTGAAAATATATTCAGAAATATAGTAGATATGGAAGGAATCAACACTGGGGGAAGATACATAAATATCATTAGATATGAAGATGATACAGTCTTGATTGCAGACAATGAACAGGACCTGCAAAATTTAGTAGATGCGGTTGTTGCACACAGTGAACAACTAGGGTTAGAACTGAATATTAAGAAGACACAGATTATGGTCGTCACTGGGAAGAAGGAAATACCACAATGTGATATACGAGTAGATGGGCATATTCTTAAACAAATGAATCGATACTGTTATCTCGGCACAGTCATAACATCTGATGTGAGATGCCTTGAAGAGAATAGAACAAGAATTGCCATTGCGAAGGTAGCCTTTTGCAAGATGAGAAACATACTGACTAATAAACAGATATCAATTGAAATGAGAACAAGAGTGTTGAGATGATACATAGAACCTGTGCTTTTGTATGGATGTGAAGCGTGGACAATAAGCAGTGAAGCTGAAAAACAGCTGAGGGCTGTGGAAATGAGTTTTCTGAGGAAAATGCAGAGAATACCATGGACGGACAGAAAAACCTATGAGCTAGTCCTTCAAGAGACAAATGAAGATCGTAAACTGATTAGAGTCATTAGACGTAGACAGTCAAAATTGTTTGGGCATGTTATGAGAAGAAGTGACTTGGAGAACTTGGTGACAACTGGCAAGATCGAAGTGAAGAGACCAAGGGGAAGACCGAGAAGTAAATACCTGGATGGATTGGCCACATGGCATGGTCGAGACAGGAACCCGGAGCCGATTAACGACTCTGGTGATAGATTGAGACGGCAGAACATGACCGCCCACGCTTACCGGCATGGCACATGACGGATGGATGCACGTCCATTCCTTTTATGTTGGGTGATTAAAGCTGTGTATGAACGTCCATTCCCTTATGGTGGGAATTTAAAAGCTGTGTATGCACGTCCATTCCCTTATGTTGGGTAGTTAAAGCTGTGTATGCACGTCCATTCCCTTAAATTGGATGTTTAAAGCTGTGTATGCACGTCCAATCCCCTATGTTGGATGTTTAAAGCTGTGTATGCACGTCCAATCCCCTATGTTGGATGTTTAAAGCTGTGTATGCACGTCCAATCCCCTATGTTGGATGTTTAAAGCTGTGTATGCACGTCTACTCCTTTATGTTGGGTGTGTAGAGCTGTGTATGCACACCCATTCCCCTGTGTTGGTTGTTTAAAGCTGCGTATGCACGTACATCCCCCTATCCATCCATCCATCATGTGCCATGCCGGTAAGCGTGGGCTGTCATGTTCTGCCATCTCACTCGATCACCAGAGTCGTGGATCAGCTCTGTGTTTCTGTCTCGACCATGCCACAAGGCCAAGCCATTCAGGTATTTGCTTCTAGGTCTTCCCCTTTGTCTGTTCCCCTCGAACTTAACCAGTTGTCACCAAGTTCTCCAAATCATGTCTTCTCATAACATGCCCAGACAATTGTGACTGTCTACGTCTAATGTCTCTAATCAGTTTACGATCTTCATTTATTTCTTGAAGAACTTGTTCATTGGTCTTTCCCCCATGTTGGGTGTTTAAAACTATGCATGCACGCCCAATCGCTAATGTTGGGTGTTTAGAGCTGTGTATGCTCGTCCATTCCCCTATGTTTGGTGTTTAAGGATGTGTATGCACGTCCATTCCCCTATGTTGGGTGTTTAAAGCTGTGTATGCTCATCCATTCCCCTATGTTTGGTGTTTAAGGATGTGTATGCACGTCCATTCCCCTATGTTTGGTGTTTAAGGATGTGTATGCACGTTCATTCCCCTATGTTGGGTGTTTAAAGCTGTGTATGCACGTTCATTCCCCTATGTTGTGTGTTTAAAGCTGTGTATGCACGTCCATTCGCCTATGTTCTGTCTAAAGCTGCGTATGCACGTCCACTCCCATATCCTGAGTGTTTACAGCTATGTATATCCGCCCATTCCCTTGTTGTTGGGTGTTTAAAGCTGCGTATGCACGTCAATTCCCCTATGTTGAGTGTTTAAAGATGCGTATGCAAGTATATTCCCCTATGTTGGGGGAGCTTAAAGCTGTGTATGCATGTCGATTCCAAAATGTTGGGAGCTTAAAGCTGTGTAAGCACGTCCATTCCTTTATGTTGGGTGTAAAAAGCTGTATGTGTACGTCTATTCCTTTATGTTTGGTGTTTAAAGCTGTGTATGCACGCCCATTCCCCTATGTTGGGTGTTCAAAGCTGTGTAGGCACGCCCATTCCTTTATGCTTGGTGTTTAAAACTGTGTATGCACGCCCATTCCAATATGTTGGGTGTTTAAAGCTGTGTATTCACGCCCATTCCTTTATGTTGAGAGTTTAAAGCTGTTTATGCACATCCGTTCCCTATGTTGGGTGTTTAAAGCTGTGTATGCACATCCATTACTTTATGTTGAGTGTTTAAAGATGTGTATGCATGCCCATTTCCCTATGTTGCGCCTTTAAAGCCGTGTATGCACGTCCATTCATTTATGTTGGGTGTTTAAAGCTGTGTATATCCGTCCATTCCGTTATGTTGGGTGTTTAAAACTGTGCATGCACGCCCATTCCCTTATGATGGGTGTTTAAAGCTGTGTATGTACGCCCATTACTTTATGCAGATGATGCACATTAACTACATAGTTCACATCTCAATGTAGATGGCGCAGGTAACACACATAGTTCACATCTCAGTTTGGATAACGCTGATGAATCACATAGTCCACACAACTCACTGGATATGATTCACATACAGCACTTATTTCACATATCAAGTTAGATGATATACATACAATGCACTGTTCACATCTCAGCGTGTATAATGTAGAAAAACACATAGTTCACATCTCAGTGTGTATAATGTAGATAAAACACATAGTTCACAATACAGTGCAGATGATGCACATAAAACACATAGTTTACAAGTGAGTGTAGATGATACCCATGTAACACATAGTTGACATCTCAGTGTAGATGATGCCCATGTAACACATAGTTGACATCTCAGTGTAGATGATACCCATGTAACACATAGTTGACATCTCAGTGTAGATGATGCCCATGTAACACATAGTTGACATCTCAGTGTAGATGATACCCATGTAACACATAGTTGACATCTCAGTGTAGATGATGCCCATGTAACACATAGTTGACATCTCAGTGTAGATGATGCCTATGTAACACATAGTTGACATCTCAGTGTAGATGATGCCCATGTAACACATAGTTGACATCTCAGATTAGATGATGCCCATGTAACACATAGTTGACATCTCAGATTAGATGATGCCCATGTAACACATAGTTGACATCTCAGTGTAGATGATGCCCATGTAACACATAGTTGACATCTCAGATTAGATGATGCCCATGTAACACATAGTTGACATCTCAGTGTAGATGATGCCCATGTAACACATAGTTGACATCTCAGATTAGATGATGCCCATGTAACACATAGTTGACATCTCAGTGTAGATGATGCCCATGTAACACATAGTTGACATCTCAGTGTAGATGATGCCCATGTAACACATAGTTGACATCTCAGTGTAGATGATGCCCATGTAACACATAGTTGACATCTCAGTGTAGATGATGCCCATGTAACACATAGTTGACATCTCAGTTTAGATGATACCCATGTAACACATAGTTGACATCTCAGATTAGATGATGCCCATGTAACACATAGTTGACATCTCAGTGTAGATGATACCCATGTAACACATAGTTCACATCTCAGTGTAGATGATGCCCATGTAACACATAGTTTACATCTCAGTGTAGATGATGCCCATGTAACACATAGTTGACATCTCAGTGTAGATGATGCCCATGTAACACATAGTTGACATCTCAGTGTAGATGATGCCCATGTAACACATAGTTGACATCTCAGATTAGATGATGCCCATGTAACACATAGTTGACATCTCAGTGTAGATGATGCCCATGTAACACATAGTTGACATCTCAGTGTAGATGATACCCATGTAACACATAGTTGACATCTCAGTGTAGATGATGCCCATGTAACACATAGTTGACATCTCAGTGTAGATGATGCCCATGTAACACATAGTTTACATCTCAGTGTAGATGATGCCCATGTAACACATAGTTGACATCTCAGTGTAGATGATGCCCATGTAACACATAGTTGACATCTCAGTGTAGATGATGCCCATGTAACACATAGTTGACATCTCAGTGTAGATGATGCCCATGTAACACATAGTTGACATCTCAGTGTAGATGATGCCCATGTAACACATAGTTGACATTTCAGTGTAGATGTCGCACATAAAACACATAACTCACATCTCAGTGTAGATGATACACATAAAACACATGTTCACATCTCAGTGTAGATGATACACATGTAACACATAGTTGACATCTCAGTGTAGATGACGCACATTGTCGGATGTCTGGATTGATGGCTCAATCTCAAAGAGAGAAAGGATACTAAGTTCCTCTTTCCCAGTGTGATCCTGCCCGTTTAATTATGTTAACCTTTAATGGCTCAGTTGTTTGAGTCCATAAATAGAGTTTTAGAGAAGCAAGGAATACCTCTAAGAAGACACTTACAAGTAGTTCATCTTTATACACAACATCTCCTTTTGGTGGTTCCTTGCCTCTCCTTTCTCAGGTAACATAATGGTATCTAGGGTTGTTAAAACAATTGACTATGACAAGTAAAAACACAACAAATGACATTATCTCATGTTTATGGTTTGTAAGCATTGCATTAAAAAAATTGCAATCTTATTTATCAATAACATATACATCTAATGATAACAATACATCACTTATGTGCTACACATATTAGTTATATCACCAACAATATCTCTTTGGTCAGTTACATGTACTGCTCATCTCCAACTTGCATGAGAGTAACTGAAATAAAGTGCTATGCACTATGGGTTCTCCACTTCCAGGTGTGTGGATCCCTCTGGCTACAATCAATGGATGTATGTTGTTTTCTTCTTCGTGTTGATCTGTTCCAGGTCTGAACAAAATATTGGCTCTATTTCTCCTTTGCTAAATACACTATGTAAATTTGGATACCTGTCCTTTGCAGAGAAAATCTTGCAGGTGAATAGCTGTCTGCACTACTCTATCAAGGACATCACTCTACAAGGTGCTCACTCAACAAGGTGCTACATTCACAAAGTGCTGCATTCATAAAGTGCTGCATTCAACCTAGTCAGGTCTAGATCTAGCTGTACTTAGCCACTATCTTAAACTTTAACAATCAACATACATCTAATCATAACATCGATATGACATTAGAAATGTAATGCTGCATTTTTCAAGAAAACAACAAAGAAAATACATAAAAGAATTGTTCCTAGAGAAAATAAACTCAATTTCTCTAAGTTTGCAATTAGTTATCACCAACATAATTATTTGCTCTCCATCCAATCTTCCACAATCAGGTGTTCCAGGTTTAAACTAGCAGATGTGCGGTTTAATCTTCACATATGCCTGTCCTCAGGTCTCCAGGTTAAGTAATACCTGATTGATTTGGAATTTGACAATTATGTTGATCATCCTCTTCTGTACCTAGTTAATTCTCTACATCTTCTTCCATTAAAGAAAAATGGCCTCATACATTAAGGGTTTGAAAATAATTTCCCATTTTAATGGGTAGTTGCTTATAATACAATATAAGTACATCCTGGAATCAATTCTTGTATAGTATTCAGGTGAATTCTCTTCTAATCAAACGTTCATGGCGAGTATATTCCCTCCTATTCACCATGTCTATAATATGCTTGTACTTCAGGTATCGTCATCATCATTCTCATTATGATCATCATCATCTTCATTACAATCATCATCATCATCATTATCATTACATTTAATAGGACACCAGCCCTTATGTTGTAACAATAGTGATCTATAATACAAAATGGGGTGTTGCTTAAGACACAAAACCAGATGCCTGTAGTACACGTGATGTAATATGGGTTGTGTCGTGCTTAGGGCACAAACCGAGATGATGGTACCATGAATGATATATTATACAAAGTGTTGTCATGCGTCGGAGTGCACTAACTTATTAAGTAGTGTTTTCGCTATGCCGAACAGATTCTCTGCTGATAGACAGGACATTACACATCAAAGTTGCCTTCTATCATAAGATTGATTGCTAGCTTATACCCTTCTCAGCATGTCTCTTCATCTCACTCATACTCATTCATAAGACATACTATTCATATATGTATGGATGATCATTTCACTCAGTCGTCACACACAATCATATCTGTATGGATGACAATCAAGCATATGTATGTGCTTTCCATAGAATACATTTACAGATTCAACTACAATGACATTACAATGGAATTTTAATAACCCTCCCACCCCCCCCAACCCCCCACCCCCGATGTGTGTCCACCTTGCCGCAGTGGGGGGGGGGGGGGGGGGGCTAGTGTGTCCCAGTAACCCCAAGAGCATTGTCGACGGAAACAAAACTACATGTCGGACAGGCCTTGGGATAGGGACCAGACTAAGCGAAACACAGCCCGCTGCTCTGCAGGTAAGATTGAGGTTAGCAGTCTAAAGTCTACATCAGGCGCACGATGCCCCTATTTCGAGGTCCAGACACATACTCTAAGGCTTCCATTTGAGGGATATGACTGAACGCCTCTAAGCCATAAACCCTTGGATGTGAGAGCCAGGCCAATACCCACCTACCGAATAATTGAGGTGAAATGCTGAGCACACTACATGCTCAGTTCAGATACTTGTTCGAAGGCTCTCATCTGGGGGGATATGTGGGATTCACAAAAGAGAGGGCCTGGCCGTTTCTCGCTCACTGGCGCACGGAGGTAAAGTGATGAGCCGGCTGCACATGTAGCCTACCTCGTGAGCGAGAACAAAAGGTAGAAAATGTCGCACAAAATGATTACGCAAAATGTCTGTATCTATATTCACAGAGAATGTAGACAAAGGTGGAAGAACATCTCAATAACACGAAATGAAACGATTGGCTAGCGAACCCATTGCGTAGTCCGAAGTCCGAAGCGAATACTTACCTAGTGGATGTCGCCCGCAGACTGACCGTTCCTGGTGTGTGTTGAGCGTCCAGTGGCAAGCAAAATGCCCAATACATGGAAGCGAGGAATCAAAGCAGCCATGAGCAGGAGGAGGCAATTCCTCGGGTGAGCCCAGTCTCAGAGCAATATGTGCCGGCTCTGCAATTATGAAAGCCTCCTTGGATAGCGGGGGAATGCCCATGGTCTGCCCTTGCCTTCCCTTAAGCGCTGACCATGATGTCGTTGGCCGTTCTAACTTGACCAGCTGAGATGTGGGCGACACCATAGCAAAAAAAGGTCTAACGTCTCTCGAAACCTCGGGAATGCATACCCGTAAAAATGCCCGCTGAAGTCGGATGTGCTGGCTTACGGCTGCAAATAAATCAGGCACAACACATAACACATTCGAGTGAAATGTCTTTCGTGCTAGGAACAGCTCTGACAAATTAGTTTTCCGAATAGCTCGTGTCCGGACCAGCTCTGACTAGTTAAGTTTCCGAATGTCCGTCGCGCCCGGAACTATAGAGTCGTGCTCTGACTATATTGTTTCCGGGCACAGCGATAAGCACATGTCCGAATTGAAAACTCGCTGAGTGGATGTCGTCTGCAGACTGGTCTGGTTTTGCGACAGAGGCCCGGGGCGAACGAAATGCCCAATATATTGAAGTGAGGAATTAAAGCAGCCATGAGTAGGACGTGACGATTCCCTCGGTGAGCCAGGGTGCTATGTGTCGGCTCTGCAACTATGGATGTCACCCTGGATGGCGGAGAATGCCATGGACTGTCCTGGCTTCCCTTGAGGGAAGACCGTGAAATCTTCGACTGTTCAAACTTGACAAGCTGGGATGCAGACAGTACCACAAAAGTGAGAGTCTCCCAGGAATGCTAACCTGGTCAAAAATGCAGGCAAAAGTCGGATGAGTTGGCCCAAGTGTTTTGGCTCAAAGGTGTGTAACAACTCTCCGCAATCACATCTGAAAATCACTCCGGATGAACGCAAAGAAGAAGAAGAAGAAGAAGAAGAAGAAGAAGAAGAAGAAGAAGAAGAAGAAGAAGAAGAAGAAGAAGAAGAAGAAGAAGAAGAAGAAGAAGAAGAAGAAGAAGATTCTTAATAATCCTCATCCTTCATCAGAAACTATAATATTTCCTGGATGATGCTTAGTCATTACTGATGTGGTTGACAAATGATACATTCACATCCGTTTAACAAAACTGAAATCACACATGACTCACCACAGGCATGCTCTCTTCAATGACATAGACTTGTGGGATCATTAGGCCTACTTATGATATTCACAAAGGATGATTCATCATGTTTAACAATAATGAAAATACTCATCGATCACCACATTCTCTCATCAGTTACGTGGAATTATGTGATAGTTAGACAAAATTATGAGAGTCACAAATGATGATTCCTCACGGTTAGCTATAATGAACTTACACATGAATCACCACATGCTCTCATCAAATACATAGATGTATGTGATATACTCAATCCAAATTCATCATCATGAATCATAACCACTCTTGCATGGCAGTTTATTAAGCATTATTATGTGGCACAAATATTAATTCCCCATGTTTAACAACATTGAAAATACATTGCCTCACCAGATGTGTGATTTATACCAACACCCACAATTACGATCCCTATAGAAATATATTTACATCTCAGGTGTCCATGTACTTTTGTTAAACATTACACTAATTTCTCTTACCAGCGTTGGCACATGTACAGTAGTTTGTATTTACTGAACTAAGTATTCTTAGTTTCCTCAAATCTTGAGCTGCACACCAACTTCTAAATCACTGCTGATTGAGTTGAACTCCTTAAGAAAAACAATGTACAACTGGATCTACTGCTTCACATTAAATAAGCTGTTTACTAGAAGGAAAAGAAACTCACTGGTTTGTCCTAATGTACAGTTTATCTATGACTATGATAACTGAATATATTATTTATTTTCACTACATTAATTTCTTATTGCTAGCCACGTTGACTTACCAAGTCTTCTCCAGGGAAAAAGGCTCCCAGACTAACTAAACTAATATAAAATATAGCATTGTTTACCTGCATTCTCTTGAATGGCTGTAAACACTGACACTGGTTTCAGGCTTTAGGACTCAGCGTTGTTCAACTTCTGTGTAGGCTTCTACTTCTGTTGTCTTTCACGTTTGTTTGTAGATGTTGCCGGCAGTCCGTCAATGTCTTCTACCTCGCGTCTTAGATTTGTGTAAAACAGAAAGATGTTTACTTGTGCGCCATCTTTTGTATTCTCTGATCCAGTCCGTTTTGTCATGTATTCGCTCCGATTCATGATATGTGCGGTTTTCAATCTGGGCGGGGTCTATTGAATCTTTTCCCGCCAAGTTTAAATCGTAACGGTGATGATTGCAGTTTATGTTCTCGTAGAATGGGGTTGGGTTTGAGGAGATCTTGACAGCTAGTAACAGCTTGTGAGACAGTATACAACACACATAAAACTAATAGTTTACACGTTAGTGTAGATGATGCACATTAGACACATAGTTCACAATTAAGTTGAGATGATGCACAAAGAGTTCATAGTTCCAAGACACAGCGTATGTGATATACATACAACACATACTTCAAATCGCAGTGTTGATGACGCACATAAAATATTTAGTTCTCAACTCAGTGGAGATGATATAAGTAAAATGTATAGTTCACATCTCGGTGTAGATGATCACATATAACACATATTTCACGTCCGAGTTTGACATAATGTCCACAGAATACATCTAACAACATCATTCCTGATGATGTACATAAAACACACATCTAACAACATCATTTTAGAAGTTGTACATAAAACACAAAACTAAAAATCTCATGTAATATACAGTGCATAAAACACACATCTAACAACATCATTCCAGATGATGTACATAAAACACACACATGCCATCTCAATAGGGATGAGTTACACCGGAAATAATTCAAAATTTGAGAATTTAATTAAAATACACAGCTGACAGCCCTTTGTATTTTGTGTACACAGAAATAAACAACAACAAACCTGAAAGACAGCTCGAAACTGCTGATGCACATAAAGACACCATTGACATTTCAATATAGATGCTATTTCAATGTAGAAGATATTTCAATGTTGACGATATTTCAATGTAGCTAATATTTACAAAACACAAAGCTGCAAAATATATTTGGATACTACACATACACAGCTGACAATAAAGCACGCATTTGTTTCGCATATCCTTTACAGGATATCTCTGTCAACATCAGCATCTTCTTTCCACATTATAACTGATTATACCTGTGTGTCAACTGATTCTACTTGTCTGTAAACTGAGTCTAGTTGTCTGTCAACTGGTTCTAGCTATTTGTCAAATGATTCAGCTGTCTGTCTGTCAGTCAGCTGATTCTAGTTCTCAAATGGTTCTAGCTGCCTGTAAACTGATTCTAACTGTTTGTAAACCGATTCTACCCGTCTATCAACTGATCCTAGCTGTCATCCGATTCTTGCTTTCTGTTTATCAACTGATATTAGATGTCTGCCTGATAACTGATTCTAGCTCTCAACTGATTATAGCTGTCTGTCTATCAACTGATTCTAGCTATCAACTAATTCTAGCTGTCTGTCAACTAATTCTAGATGTCTGTCAACTAATTCTAGATGTCTGTCAACTAATTCTTGCTGTTTGTCAACTGGTTCTTGCAGTTTGTTAACTGATTCTATCTGTAGGTCAACTGATTCTAGCAGCCTCTCAAATGATATTAGCTGTATATCAATTGATTCTAACTCGAGCCTTTGTGGTCTCGCATTGTCATGAAGAAGCAACACTCCTCTAGTCAGCAGTCCTGGACGTTTTCTTCGAATTGTATCATGAAGCATCGATAGAACTTCACAGTACGATTCAGAATTCACATTGCCACCTTTCTTGATGAAATTTGTTAAACGCACTCCTTGACAATCCCAGAACATTGTCAGCATAACTTTCCCTGCTGATGGCGTATCCTTGAATTTTCGGACACAAGGCGAAAAAGGATGTTTTCATTGCATTGAAGCACGCTTTGATTCGAACTAGTAGTGATGCACCCATGATTCGTCCCCAATTAAAATCCTGTTCAGCATGTCTTCCTCTTCATCTTCGTATCGACAGATATGATGCAAGGACAGGCCAAATCGGTTCATGTTGTGTTCCTCCTTCAATGGTCTGGGTACCCACCTTGAGCATACTTTCTTAAATTTCAATCGATCATGCATTATGCTGTAACTGAACCATGTGAGCACCCTATTGTAGATGGTACAGAATATATCGTTACTCGTCTGTCACCTCTAATCATCTCCTCCACCCGCTGCATCGATGCTTCTGTTGCAATCTCAACAGGACGACCAGATCGCCCTTGTGAAATTTTTTCTACCTAGCTATACGAGCCTTTACCAGACAAACATTTGTCAGCATAAACAGGAAGCATTTCCTTATGAATGTCCTTTACAGGCAGTCCTGCCCTCTCCCACCCCACATCGACAACGTACAACAGCATGATGCTCTTTGGCTGTACACTCCGTAAGTACAGACGCCATTTTGTTTATGCACTGCGCATTCGCATGAGACACCTCGCGCCATCTGATAAACAGGAATATAAAGTTCTAGAAGTCGGTGAACTGACCATAGCTGTCAATTGATTGTGTCAATTGATTCTACCTCCCAACTGATTCAAGCTGCCAATTGATTCTAGCTGTCAAAGTATTCTAGCTGTCAAAGTATTCTAGCTGTCTGTCAATTGATTCTATCTGCCAACAGATTGTACCTGTCAACTGATTCTAGTTGTGAACTGATTATAGCTGTCAGTTGATTCTATCTTCCTGTCAACTTATTCTAGCTGCCAACTAATTCTATCTGTAAATTGACTCTAGCTGTCAACTAATTCTAGCTGTCTGTCAACTGATTCTAGCTGTTTGCCAACTGATTCTAAGTGAACTGATTCTAGAATTCTGTCAACTGATTTTAGCGGTCTGTCAATTGATTCTAACTTAAAACTAATATTAGTTGCCTGTTAACTGATTCTGTCAACTGATTATAGCTGTCAACTGATTCTAACCGTCAAATGATTCTAGGTTTCAACTGATTCTTACTGTCTGTCAACTTTTTCTAGCTATCGGCTCGTGGCTTTGTGTGCGAGGAGCTAATTACTGTACCTCCTGGCACTCAGCTGCGGCCCAACATGATTCTATAATTTCGTCGATGAGATCGCAACGTGATTACTTTGTTACTCCGTTATTTGCGTAGCAAATTCTCAAATGGCGATGTGCCCATAGGTCTTCTTAGTCACTCCATCTGGGGCTATCCACCTTTTCGTGTCCATTGGGCTGAGGGACATTTTGTTCTGCTCGTATACCCCCATCCGGTGCTCATTGCTGCGTATGGATACCAGTGTGCTTGTATTCTTTCCGGTTGATAAAGCTGTCTTTGCAGATCTCGTGGCGCAGACCATTTTTCACCACTACCAGTTGAACCCCTTTGGCGATATTGATGTTTGTGCCGCGGGTTTCTAGGATTGAGTACATGTTTTATCGTAGGCTTATGAATTCGGTTATAGCGGCACATTGTCCAATTTGTAGACGTTGGCTGAAATGCTTAAGTTTAGGCTCCTGAACTTGCCGATTCTGATGATTCTTACTCTAAACTCGATCCCCTCGAAGTTTAGTCGCTGCAATACTCTTTGAATTTGCCTGAGACTTTTATTTTCTCTCTACTGTTGTTTGGATGTTCTTTCGAGTAACCAGTGAAATCGTGTTACAGCTATGCCTTCTCGTCGTATTGAGCCTTAATGTTGTTGTACCAGAACTCATACACACATTTCTCCGACAGGTCCAGGATGGCAACTCCAACATATACGGACTATTCAGTTTAACCTTTGTCTTGGGGTTGTGAGCCCGCCGTTGAATACCTTGCTGGACTCAAACGCGAGGTTGGCTACAAGCCGGCGGAGTCGTTTGGTCTCAGTGACCCTTTCCCAATCAACCCTGATGCGCTCCCATACAGTCTCCATCGTTGTGCCCAAGTAAGACAGAAAGGTTCATCAGTTTGAAGAAGTCTTTGTCTACAGTCCATTGTGGCCTTGGTCCAGAGCTCTGTATTCAGGGTGACGTAGTACTTCACCCAGATTGACTGCCAGAACTTTAGCGCCTTATGCATTTTCGTGACTCGCATGTCCAGCTGGCATAAAGCTTACGATTTTATTTTAATGGACAACGTACTGCTCATTGGTGCAGAGATTGTAGACTAGCTTGACGCACTCCATGAACTTGACCCCCTCTCCGAATGAGTTCTGGAGCGTGAGCTGATAGCTGCTCAACCACTGCTTGGGAACGATTAATGTCTCCGGAGCTAGCGGATAATCGGAATGACCTTCGTGCATATTCTCTGGTTATTCTAGATCCACATCCAGAACGTGGCCCTCTGACGCGTAGTCCTTTGTGGCCATGACCACCTCTAGAATGGGACTGTCCCAGCAGAACCCTCCTGTTGGTATTGGCTGACACACGGCCCAGTCATATCAATTATATGCGACCGGATACGTTATCCAGATGTTTAGGTTCTTGGGGTCGTAGACCTGGCACATTCGGTTGTTGACTTTTGCGAATCACCATGGCAACACCGCCTCGGAGGCCCTTTGTAGAGCGCGTGGTGGATGTCATCCAGCTCAAGCTTCTTGCTCCGCAGGAGCTCTTCTACAGCATCCTCGAAACGATACACAACCGGGCTTTTGATAACGTCATCGCAGGGGATAATGATATAAAAGAAGCCACTCGGTTTCTTCTCTGCTGTATTGCTCGCGCTCGGGTCCATCACTGCGCCCTTCATCGTCAGGTGTAGAGTCTCGAGGTCTGAGACCATGATATATATAGTGCTCGCATCGGCCTGTGTTGGAATTGGAAACGCAGAAAGTTCTTCCCCTGCTCTGGAATTACTGGTATTTGGTGCTTGGCGTTGATGCCGAAGCGATATGGTTCGTGGCAATCTAGCAACTCTTTGCTGAGACAAGGACACCTTTCCCATTGTGTTTACTATTTTTACTAAGCATGCCGCTCAAGTCTCTAACCCTAACATAGCGACTCTGTTCGTCGTTATTGAGGAGCAGGAGGTTGATATTGAGCTAGCGTTTCTGCGGGGTTATACGTTTTGGGAGCGGCCCATTGTCCATTTTTAGACGTTGACTGAAATATTTAAGTGTAGGCGCCTGATCTTGTCGATAACTTGTCGATTCTGATGATTCTTACTCGGAACTCGGTCCCCTCGAAGTTTAGTCGCCTAGATGAGTCCTATAGTTGTAGTTGTCTGGATTCCCACCGGGAGCCATTGGATAAAGAGAAACGAGAATGACCCACTCGAAGCAGCCGTTGTCCTTGTTTTCCACGTTTATAATGCTGTGTGGTGGAATTTACCTTCGCGTTTTGAAATACCTCCTACCGCGACATGGCTCATATGGGGAGAGGTGGGGATCTCGCCAATCACACCTACTAAATCCATAACATGAACCCCATTTTCTGAAATCGCCTTCGTCGTGAAGGATATTGGCTTTGGCCTTAGCCGTCCTCTTGCAATTCCGCATGCATGTAATAAAGCAAAGCTTCTAGACCCATGGTAGCTAGTCGACGTTATGATGTCACCATCGATGCCATTCTTCTAATATTGGGCTCTCAGAACGATGCTAATTTGTTTGTTTTCCCGATCTGCATCTTCAATCAGCGCCTTAATTTGGTGGAACAGTGCATCAAGAAATGTCCCTGGGTCTGCCCATGTGGTCTCCTGATGCACTTCCCTGCAAAGATCGTTCAGTCCCTCACTCTACCGATGTAGGGTGGGGTGGCTGTGGATATGGAGGATGCATGGAGTAAAGGGGGTGGGGGATCGGCAGCATCATGCACAAATTGCGTCTAAGGCGGGTGTGACTTGCGCGGTTTTAGACTTCGAGGCTCCGCATTGGCTTGGGCGGCGGCAGGCGTGGAGGCTCGGTAGCGATCTGCACACTTTGCGACTCAGTAAGGAACAGGCCGTTGAATGCCTCCATCCAATCCTTAGCCATAATCTCCCGGAAGCGGTCAAACCCGTTCAACAATTAAGCCGCTCACTGCGGAACAATTGCTTCCGCCTGTAGAATCGCGCCTTAGGCTTTGTGGGCGCGGAGCCAGCGGATTCAACAAGCGCCTTCTTATGGCCTTTGAGATTGGCTCGTCAAGCACGTTATATTGCTTATATTACGGTATTCAGCACATCTCTATGAGCATTCCTCTAACAGGGCGATTCAAATATAGTGATTCTGGCCAAACGCCGGACCTCGGACTTGTAAAGCTTTGTTTCTTGTTGATATCTATCACTGGTATATGGACGGCTAAAACCACAGCTTAGACAGTGATAGGTATGTAGTCTGTTACCCTTTTGCCACACACGCGGCAAGGTTGTGTGCTTGACCCCTTCCGTATGTGGACCATATGGAACTGGCAGTATTCCCCCATACATCGACAGCCGCAGAGCTCTGTAGATTTAAGCCACTGACAAGTGTTCTTTCCTAGACGCATCTTGCATGATATATCGGGCGGGTGACAAATCTCTAGTAAGTGTCTTTACAGAGTAACAAAATAGATTTGGGTACAGCTTGGGGAAGGGTGCCCCTGGTAGCCGCTGGAGCACTCTTCTTTGAGGCCGCTGGGTCACGGGTTAGTTAGAGCCCTTCCGTCTCTTCGGGCTGGCAACCTTCTCGCTAGAAAGTAGATATCCAACTCGTTTTTCCCTCCGTCAGTCTACGGTTGGTAATTGTGTCAATGCCGAATAGCTTTGGCGCTTGTTGTTTGGCTTTTGCCTTGTGTTGGACTTGTGTTGAATTTGGCGTGTACACTTCGAGCTAGCAATCACAGAACCATAGGAAAAGTAGGCCCCAAAACTCTCAAAGTGCACCGACTACGTGGCATCATCGTGCAGACGAATACGTTGACAGTTTAAGGATGACCGCCACACTTTAGATAAGCATCAAAGAAGATCATCGTTCTGTTATCCGTGTCTTGATCGGTGAAGGTATGAAACGTATAGAAATCCATCGGCAATTGAAGGTCCAGCATGGTGATGCACGCCTGTCGGTCCAGCAAATGTATGAGAGAAATAGGAAACTTTAAATCTGTTCAGTCCGATGTACAGCAGGTGGTGCATGAGTGGCGACACACTCGTCCAAGAGTTTTTGTTTTTTAAATTGTCTACAGGAATGCACCCACTGTATCGGTGCCGGAGGACTTTCATTAACCTCTGTGGTGACTCTCGAAAAATTATACATTTGATTTTTACTTTTTCAGAATATATTCTCTCTCTCTCTCTCTCTCTCTCTCTCTCTCTCTCTCTCTCTCTCTCTCTCTCTCTCTCTCTCTCTCTCTCTCTCTCACACACCACAAACACACACCATACACACACACACACACACACACACACACACACACACACACACACACACACCAAATAAGAAACAGAAGCATTCAACACTTTAAGTAGCTAATGTGAAGCCTCCTCGTATTATTAAATACAATGGTTGTAGAAAAACTGGGGATGAAGCGACAGTGATGGAAGAAATTAAAAAGAAGGCGCAAATGAATTATTCCAGCCACAGTAAAAGAATAACACTCTTATAAAAACATACTGGAGGGTAAGGTTGAAAGCAGGCGAGACCACCATGGCTAGTCTCACAGCAATACGAAATTTTTCTTACTCTATACACATGTCAATGTCCATTTTAAACTGATATTTCAGTACTGAGAGAGAGGATACGAAACTACTCACTGCTGGCTTACGGTGAAAGCGGAGAACTGGTCCATGCTTGCTTAGAGAGGAGAAGTTACTCACTGCCTCGTTTCCATATAAAAGTGATAAAACGAACCCCTGTAGCATTAATCAAGATTCAGAGAGTGATCCCTGATATATATGGCAATAAAATCTTGACCTTGTGTGAGGTACAAACATTTAGCGGTAAGTTATCTTTCAGTAAGCTATCTTTCAGTAAGTTATCATTCAGTAACTAATCTTTCAGGTACATGTGTGATGCTTTGCTGATCGACGCGTCGCCTTTTGTAAATATGCGAACAATTTCCCTGGGAACTTTGGAGATGTGGTTGTAAAGAATGCTAGAAATTCATTGGACGCCAAACTCTTGGACATTTTGAGGGAGGATAAGTTGCACAGACAACTTATCATAAACATCAAAAATTGGAAGTCTTCAATATTCTTGACCATCTTGTGTCAAAGCACGGAAAACAGTCAACATACAACTGATAGTTGTCGGAAATCGTAAGATGTGGAGAAGGATGATCAACCATTATAGTCTGCAAGGCACTTGATGGTGATGATGAAAACTGCATTACTCCTTGTTATGTTATACTATACACATGTCTACAGTGTTACCGCAAATCTAGTAATTTAAGTCAAAATTTACCTATTTTAGCCGGCTCAGTGTCGACAGGGTTTTGGACGCAATTCGTATTCCGCATACCGCGTTTGAAACACAGCTGAGAGCGATTTCGAAGTAGATCGCCTTGTCTTGATTTTCATAAAATGATATGAGAGTTGGTCGTTCAGAAAGCAATGACAAACTACTGTACGTAAACTTGTCAAGACACCACAAACAGCAAATACAAATAATGCTGGAGTTGTCTGCGACGTCCTGTGAGGGATATATAGCTAACTATTTTCATTAACCTGAAGAAAGACACAAGCAGTTTATAAACTGAGATAATAGACAATCCTATGACACGAGCTTTGATTTTCATTCGAGATGGAAATTGAAATGTGTGGTACTTAACATAACTTGTTGCAGTCACATGGAACTATAATTTGTGTTCTATAAAAACAGAGAATCCGCAGATCCATCGCCCAGCATCACCCTTTTCAGGGTCCGTTTCTCATCGGCTTATTGATGTTGCCTCTAAAAAAAGATTTGTTTAAAAAGCAAGAGGTTCGACTTCATTGCAACCTGGTGTTATCCCATATGGCTCGGTCTGTTCCCGCAGGGCGGCCTGCCGAAAGCATCGCACAAAGCACGGCCTCCGTAGCTCCAGAGACAAATCCTACGATTCTCCCAAAACATTGATGTCATGAACGAAACGACGTAGGCCAAAATCGAACCCAGAAACATCGTAGCAAAATATATGCGACGTAAGAGCATGGCCACGGAGAAACCCTTGAATGTTTTTCACATGGTTCAAGGTGATTCTTTACAGCACAGGTTCACTTAATACTGCCAGAAATCGTTATCTCCAGGTTGTCTCATTTATATTATCATAAACGGTTTCCCAGATACCTTATTAATATTATAAATGTATGACAACCACACTTCTTTTAAACATCCTTATAATGGCATAATATCCATAATAGTAGGCACTATTGATATATTACATTCGTTGTTTTTTTTTGCATGTACTTAGGATTGATGCATACAAACATAATTGTTGTCACTCATGTTTTCGATGTCTATACATTCTGATCAATTTGAGGAATGTGCGTGTTGTATTTACACTATTTTGCGTGCAGTGAGAGACACAATCAGTCATTTTACCACACTGCCATTGACTTAATACCACATATGTTGATCAGTTGTTGTCGATGTGAGCGTTCATCTGTTAATCTGTTATGAGTAGCCAGGTCGGTTCTTTAATTTTAATTCACAACAATCACGTGACATCATGATGATTCAATAGTTGGTGAAGGGGTGTGTTGATATACTTTGCAACTTGTGTATTGGATAAACATGGAGTATTGTGTGTGTGTGTGTATTCACAAAATCATATCTAGTTCAGATCATAAATATATATTCACATAACTCTATATAGATTAATGTTTCACATATAAGTTCACCTCATTTACTCTCTCTCTCTCTCTCTCTCTCTCTCTCTCTCTCTCTCTCTCTCTCTCTCTCTCTCTCTCTCTCGCTCTCTTTCACAATGTATGTCTAAACCTGCTTTAGTAGCACATCTATGTCGAAGATCAAAGGCCTTCACTTCACTGCCTGGATAAATGAGTGTCTTAAGCCCTGTGTCTATACTCATTCAGACATTCTCATGCAGTCAATGTGACATTTTCTCATTTCAAGTGGTTTTACACCAATCTCGGTAAGCATTTGAAGTAGTGGTCCAAATAAATAACGTTAATTTGGATGAAATCAATAGACTGCTCAATCTCCAAAATTGTTTTCCGAGTTGTCAGTCTCCAATGTGCGTCGATCTAATGTAGGATAAATCCAAATGTCTCTCATGTACATGAATCAGCCAAACACTCACATGACTTGGAAAATGTTGCAGTTACCCAAATTATCACGTAAAAGAAATAACAAAACATGTTTCACAGTGAAATAGTATTAGCTAGAGAAGGAAGAATAAGTACAAAGAAAATCCACAAGATTGAAAATGGAAGGTTAAATGAGAAACAGAAAATTAACACAAGCCCTCAAAACAGAAAAAAAAGGATAACAATAATATGTTGTTTTTATTAGAGTTTATAGCTTAGAAACCTATGTCACTGGATTTAATTCTTTAAGTCGGACGGGACGAGATGGAACTCTCGCCAGAAGGTATCCTTTTGCTATTGTACTTGGGTCTGAAGTGTTGTCGACAGTGCCATAGTTTTAATACGGTCTCTGATCTAGTCGAAAACGCTATTTTACATTTCTCTCCTCCCATTATCACTTGGGTGGGTTACCTGGGTGTGTCAAGACATGTATTCCTTTATCGCCTCCCCTATTATCACTACGGGCTAACTTTCACATGCCAGTCAATTATGACTTATGTATCTGTTTCGTAACAAAATAGTTTTTACAAAGGTGGGGATGTTAACCCCACGCTTCAACCCCCAACATGGAGAATATATATATATATATATATATATATATATATATATATATATATATATATATATATATATATATATATATATATATATATATACACACACACACAGACGTACAAGCACTTGGAATCAACGACTGGCAAGAGAAGGTCAACCAGAGAGACGAATGGAGACGGATTGTATCTGCAGCAAAGAACCTCAATGGCTCGGAATGCTGAAGAAGAAGAAGAAGAAGAAGAAGAAGAAGAAGAAGAAGAAGAAGAAGAAGAAGAAGAAGAAGAAGAAGAAGAAGAAGAAGAAGAAGAAGAAGAAGAAGAAGAAGAAGAAGAAGAAGAAGAAGAAGAAGAAGAAGAAGAAGAAGAAGAAGAAGAAGAAGAAGAAGAAGAAGAAGAATTCAATTATGACTGACGATTCTACTTGCGTCTTAAACACGCCCAGGTCCCTGATCAAAGATTGTATGTGACGTTACGTCATACATTCTAATCTTCTCAATACACTTTCACTGTTCGTTTGCCGCCTAGGGCTTTTTACCTGCATGTAACCAAAATGTGTCAAGACTCCTTTCACCGTTTTGCGATCATACGTCTCTCTGGTTGACAATCTTATAACGCAGTTTTGCAGGGATATCAACTCTTGTTGCGACGGTATCAGGCATGGGGTTTATTCTATCGGCTGTTGCTACATTCACACGGTTTTCCCCGTTCACCATATCCGCTGAGTGTTGGCGTTATGCGTTAACATGTGGTGTTCGGCATAAAACGAAGCAAGAAGATAACACCTCTGCTTTCATTGTTTACTTTGGTGTAGTGGTGGTCCCGAATTGAGATTTTCCTCCATGGATAAAAAGCCGAACGTTCCCTTTCTGTGACGGCTCTACTAGTGCAAAATAGCGTCGTAGGTTTGATAACGCAGAAAAGCGCGGTGAAACTATGTGTTGCATTCTTTTCTTGTGGACTTTATTCTTTTACTTGGGGAATGACACAAACTCTTTTGTACCAAACTAAGATTGGTTGTTGTCTAGGGTCTATTACTTCTAGTAACTCACTGTAGAGTGGTAGCTGAGCTTGCCACCTATCTCACACCACAAGTCATCACTGCAGCATACATTCGCGAGTCAATTAACAAGAGTTAATTTGCGCACATCAATTCCTTTTAATGACGAATGAACACAGACACACGTAACACATAAATCCAGGAACAATAATTCTCTCAGAATATATTAATCACAATTGAACACTTCGAATAACACTGCCTCTCAAGGCCTACTAAATCTCCTCCAACACGACAGGTCTACTAGCCTCTCTCCAGGCCCGAATTCCCTCGATCCACCCACTGGACGACTCTGGTGATCGAGTGAGATGGCAAAACATGACCGCCCACGCTTACCGTCATGGCACGTGATGGATGGATGGACCCACTCTGGGTCTCGAATTCAACTCACTATCCCTGGAAAACCACAGTGCGGAGTTCTCTTCCTAACTCCGTCACGATTCTTCACTTTCTAAGACCACCGACCTACTCCTAGTCGGGTCTCAACTCCACTGTTTCCCTGTCAATGTTTTCCACTGTTTTTTACCTTTCTTTTCCGTCCTCCCTGGGCTCCCAACCACATTACTCCCTAGCCTAAAACTGTCTCTTTCCCCATCCACACTAGAGGGCTGAAAACCCCTTCACACCCCTTAACTCACTGTCTCCAACTTTCGTCTATTCTTTCTCATGCCTGGTCACTTGATTATGTACTAGCATTGCTATCCAGGACACTGACCTTACTGATATTGAACCCAGGCATGTGTCACTACCCACTCCTCAAAAGAAAACATCGTTTTCAAATGATGGGAGACTAATACTTATCAAATATGTGGCCCAGACACCTTGCCTGGGTAGCCGTAAGTATGACTCCATCTTACTCCAGCTACCACACTAAATCACACATCAATTAGTCATAGTAAACTCCCGTATTTCCCACACATCAATACAACCCACTTGCCATCTTGTGTACCAATGAATAAGCTAATACATCGCATGATCATCAACATATCAAAGAAAAACATTATATTTGTGTACCCGCAGTTCTATTAATATCTTCAAGAACACATAAACTATTTGTGTACCGACCCTATAGCAGGTGGTTCTTTTCTTGCATCAAACCTCCGCCGATTCCTGTCGATGATGCATCTACCCTTCATGTACCCATGCTCCATGGTCCCTATATATTTACAACACCTGTATGCTATTCCTAATCCTGGGTCAGTGATGTCGCTAGCACTCTTTTGACCTGACTTAGCTTTCGTATCTGCATATTGCACCGTTACACTGGAGTCTCTGTTTAGTGTGACCTCTTTATTCAATCTTGGCCAATATACATGGCACCCTGCTGTCTGCTGCATGCGCCTTATTCCTATGTGCCCTGCACATGCAATATCCTGAGCTGTTCTTGTATATTGGTCTCTATGTGCTAAGTGTACACCTATTTTCCTACGTGCAGTTTTATCATCTGAAAAACTGCGAGTGAGAATATTGTTCTTCTTTTCACAGCACCCTTTACTCTTCTTTGATTGCCTATTTTTTTTCTCTATACTACACCCTTGGAAACATTTGTCCAGAGTAGTATCTTGTCTCTCGAAGTCACTAAAGCTATGTTTGAGATCCATTCTCACCTGCTCAGTTGTACTATCCTTGTTCTCAGTCCCTACGTCTACTTCAAATGCCTCTTCTTCTTCAGTTGTACTCTCTAATTTAGGTTTTCTTTTGGTAACTACCTCGTTACTGCTTGAACTATGCTACTGGTCAAAATAAACTACTTCCTCTTCTGTACAATTTTAACTCGTGGCACATTTCCTATGATGAGATCTGCCACTTGTGAGTCCAGAACACACGCTGTCACTCTTCCTGTGATATATGGTGTTTTTACTGTGATCATGGCCAATGGATAGAATTCTACCGTCCCGTTAAATGTTATGCATCTAATCTTGTACCCTGTGTAATCCGAGGGATCTACCAAACTTTTTCTGATCCCGATTTTAGTACATCCGGAATCCCTAATTGTTAACGCTGGCCTATCTTTGACGAATCCATGGTGCATCTTCAGACTTCCTCCTGCATGCACTGCTGATCTTGCCTTAACTGTGTGACCACATATTAAGACCGGCTGACTGTCGTTTTAAAAAAGAGGTTTACATCCACTACAATTTCATTATTGAATGTCTCGATCACTTGGGCTGCATTAGAGTGCTCAGTTTCTCCCATCGTACACTCATAGCTGAAATGGGTTTTTTCACATTTGAAACAAATGATCTCCTTTTTCCTGTTATTCGTTGGCTGACTCGGTGGTTGTGCATCACATTGTGCTGCCTTATGTTTCCAGCTCCCACAATTCCAACATCCGGCATAACTATTTGGACGTCTCTGAAAATTCCCCGTCTTGTATGAGTAACGTCCTGCTCTGCCAAAATGGTTGCCACGGAAACCATTGTCTTTAGGTCCTTTGTCCTCATATCTTTGTGTTAAATCTACACTTTTTGATCTTGGTCTGATCACTGGATTCTGGTCCTGTTTTGTATATGCTGCACAGGCTATTTCCTCACTCATTTGTCTACCAATAGAACTGTTTGGATGTGAAGTCATGTAGTTTTGCCCTAACTGGGACATTGTGTCCATGTCCTTTGGTTTACTTTCTTCAAAGAAAGCCATTAAGTTTGTATTACATGATGATAACACCTTGTCTCTGAGCATCAAATCCACTAATCGATTAAAATCGTTTCCAACTTCTGCGAGCTCCATCCATTTATTAAATGTGTTCTTCAATGAATTGACAAAATCTGTACAATCCTGATTTGTCTCTGGCCCTAATTGTCTGAACTTTGTTCTGTATCCATGCTCAGTTAGGTTGAACTTTGTAAGCAAGCGCTGACGAAGAATAGTATAATTGTTTCTTTCTGCCACAGGTAAATTAAACATGGTATCTAGGGCCTTTCCAGTCTGATACTCACCCAGCCTCATAGAATATTCTCCTTCTAGAATGCCTAAAGCTATCGCTGATGCTTCGAATATCGCAAGATAAGCTTCAAGATTGTCCCGGTTCGTAAAATATGGCAATTTCAATCGTTGTGACGACTGCGAGGGTCTTCTGCCTTCCTCACTTTGACCCTTAGATGATAGTTCTAATCTTTTTAGTGCAATTTCCGTTTCCATCTGACACTTAATCTTTTATTTCTCAATTTCCACTGCATTTGTTTGTTTTAACTTTTCAAGTTCTAGTTGCATTTGTGTCTCTCTTTCTTCCTGTAGATGTTTGTTTTCCATTTCAATCTGTCTCTGTTCTCTTTCAACCTGTCTTTATTCTCTTTCAGGCTGTTTTTGTTCTTATTCCCATTGATTATACTCTTTCACTTTTGCTTCTGCAATCTCTTCAAATCTTTGCCCTTCAGGCCTAACCGTTCCCCTGCTTCAATATATTCCATTAAAGTAGGCATCTTGTAATTGTGGACACTTAGGTGTCCGTCAGTCACTATAATATAAAGACACTGCTTCTAGTCTTTGTGTACCTTCCATAAGTACACCACCACTCACTCTGTACGTAAATTCGTAGTACTAATACTATCACTCTGTATTCACACAGTCCCTCTGTAAGCACTAGGTAGTGAGGGAGTATTACATATACTCCCTCGAATATATAACAAATAGCTGTAGAATAATTCCTGGAAATATTGTTAAACATACATATATATACACGAATGAACGATAACAATAAGTGATGTCTATAAGACACTACACGCATAGGCTAGTGACACAAAAAATAACGACATCGACAAGCCCATGTAATAGAAATTTAGTGCGCATAAAAGTCAACAAACACAGTCTAGATAGGAGAATTTTTTAAACTTGAGAATTACAATAAAACCATATATCCGAATAAACCAAATATCATGTGCAACAGTAAAGAGAAAACAAGAAAAAGACCAAATATAAGCTGAATAATGTACATAGATCTGACGATAGACAATTGGACACATTATATAATGTCGAGACGACCCAATGCTCAACAAACGCAAAACAAGCTGACTCGTCAGCTACCTCCCAACAACATATAATGTGCACGCAGAAAAATTACTTTTGCCCTGTCTCACGAACTCCGCGAAACAAAACAAAAATATCCTACTTCTCACAAATAATGGACCACATACGAATAATTCCGTAATAACCGAAAACAATATATATATATATATATATATATATATATATATATATATATATATATATATATATATATATATATATATATATATATATATATATATATATATATATATATATATATATATATATAAGACGATGAGAGCAAACAAAATGTCCAAATGGTTGTCCGACACAATGAAGTCTTCAGTTTGTTTGAAATAGTTTCCAATAATAGCCTGGAAAATGTCTGTTTGTAAATGTTTTAACGTGACTACGACGCTCGATCCCAAAACGACTTATTGATTTGTTGAGTGATTTTTAATTTTACGTTTTAACAAGTGCCAACTGTCAGCAAAGTTAAAAATGGTGACGACTATCCAGAAATATAACTGTGTGTATATAGTAACTTTTTTTGGCAGATAAATTCGACCACACTTGCGGTGACGACGTTTGATTGTCTATTGTAGAATGTTTGATTAGTGATACGATGACGACAGTAGAACAAATCAACAAAGACGAAAAATAAATCCTGGTTTCGGTGCAAAACAACTTGTTATGTAGTTCTACTATGGAAAATTTCAGTAACTTTCTGTTGTCCACGGCCTTGACCTAGCAGGTCACCTCAGTCAGTACCTCAGTTATATTTATCAAAATAATACACCCTTAATCTGTCTGTAAACTGAACGGAAACTGTTCCGTCATACACAACCACTCCTTTTAATACAAACCTATTTGTCCGTGGAGACTTACAATTTCCACCGTCCTCACCCAGCAGGTCATTGATGAGGCCCCAATGCTTTGAATAAAAATTAATACGCACCGAATCTGGCTGCTGTCTAACACCGCACTTTCCCCTTTCCAGTGACTGCTGCCTTTCTCTTCAAACTTGTGTATTCCACCAATCTTCTTCGCTGATACGCCCTACCCGTCCTGTTACCTGCGGTGAAACACTTAACCTGTCGACCTGCGACCTCACCGTGCATTGCCCTCAGAACACACGACTTGTCTCACCACGCACAGGACTTCGCTATGAAATTACTCACTGTCTGTTATCTTTGGTTTTCCAATCCTGTCTTTATCTCCGACAGCGATACTGTTCACCTGTGCTGACCCGCTCCTGACCTATGAAAAACACCGTGCACCTGTCTTCAACGCGCACAGGACTTACCCGCTCCTGTCTTAAACAGTTCCAACTTTTTGTCAACAGGACTTTCCTGTTATTTTGTGAACAACCTGTGTCCGCTAATCGCCTGTTTCCTGAGCGATTTCTGCCCGCGTATTTGCCGCGCGCTGGGTGTTTTTTATGTACTGTGGTGGCCTTTCGTGTAATTGTTTGATTGTGTTGTCGTCTTGGACTTCCAGCGACGAGACATTCATAAAATCTTTATACCGCACCAGGTTACTTGATCGGACATAGCCTCCATTAGATCTTTATTTCAGCGACGAGCCCTCATAAATCTCGCGTGACACAAACTCTTGTGTGCCAACCTAAGATTGGTTGTTGTCTAGGGTTAATACTTCTACTAACTCACTGTAGAGTGGAAGCTGAGCTCGCCACCTATTTCACACCACAAGTCATCACTGCAGCATACATCCGCGAGTCAATTAACAAGAGTTAATTTGCGCACATCAATTCCTTTTAATGACGAATGAACACGGACACACGTAACACATAAATCCCGGAACAACAATTCTCTCAGAATATATTCATCACAATTGAACACTTCGAATAACACTGCCTCTCTAGGCCTACTAAATCTCCTCTAACACGACAGGTCTACTAGCCTCTCTCCAGGCCCAAATTCCCTCGATCCACCCACTCTGGGTTACGAATTCAACTCACTATCCCTGGAAAACCACAATGTGGAGTTCTCTTCCTAACTGCGTCACGATTCTTCACTTTCTCAGACCACCGACCTACTCCTAGTCGGGTCTCAACTCCACTGTTTCCCCGTCAATGTTTTCCACTGTCTTTTACCTTTCTTTTCCGTCCTCCCCGGACTCCCCACCGATTACTCTCCAGCCTAAAACTGTCTCTCTCCCCATCCACACTAGCGGGCTGAAAACCCCTTCACAACCCTTTAACTCACTGTCTCCAACTTTCGTCTATTCTTTATCATGCTTGGTCACTTGTTTATGTACTAGCATTGCTATCCAGGACACTGACCTTACTGATATTGACCCAGGCATGTGTCAGGGAAGTATAGAAACATTCTGCTGCTGTCAAGGCGTTTTGTCACAATCATATATAAATAGTTAACCCTTAGTCAACTGTCAAAGATGTGTTATGTTACAGAAGCTGTGTGTCCAGATGGTTACTACGGTCTGTCGTGCCATGAGCGGTGTACGTGTGACTTCGGCGAGTTGTGCTTCACCGTAACCGGGGCCTGCAGCTCTGGCTGCCCCAGTGGATCGTACGGCCATAAATGTGAAAGTCGGTGCAGCTCAAACTGTCGGAATGCCCAGTGTCATCAGCGGTTAGGGTCTTGTGTCAGCTGTATTCCGGGCTATACTGGAACTCATTGTCAAAGCGGTGAGAGCTCGTATCTAGCTTAGTTAAGCTATAAGCTTTTGTCACTGGAAGTTAGAAACATAATTCTTGCATAATACATAGAAATAGTTCTAAAATTATGCTGCCAATATAGGACAATTAATAAACAAGCGAAAACATCCTAGGAGGATTTAAAGATATGGTTTGATAAAAGAATCATGAAATTCCTTGGACAGTCAGAAAGAATAATCTGGACATTTTAATGGAGTCTCTATATCGCAAAGACAACTTATCACAAACATCTAGACAGATGAAGTCTAAATTGTTTGGCCACATTATGGGAAGTCAAAAACTGGAACATGTTATGACAACTAGAAAGATTTGTGGAAATAACTATAGAGTAAGACGGTGAGAGAACATTCTTGACAGCCTGGTGGCATGGCTCGGAAAGGAGTTGAGTTGAGTTGAGTTAAGAACCGACATCACTGCACTCAGGACATTCCCATACGTGCTCATTCCCCTCGTTCAACAGCCAGCGAATAGTCATACTACAAATCGTTCGGAAATGAGTCAGCACATGTATTAATAAAGTCCGCTGGAGATGGCAAGATGCGGAGAAACATAATCGTCCATGTCAGGCGGCAAGACACTTGATGAGGAAGAGTGATAAGGCGAGTGTATTGATATGGAAAGCCCGCTCTTTGGCGAAGGGGTTGTAAATGCACTTGGTAATACCTAAAGTAGTGTTCGAAACATAGCTGTGGCTGATTTGGTAGAAGACTAGCCTATCGTTGATTTCCTATACAGAGGTATGAGTGACAGTTGTTGGAAACCAATGGCGAACTACAGAACGTAAACAAACCACCACATCACCAACAGCCACAAAATGCTGGGGTAGACTACGATGTTATGTAAAGGACATTCAACTAAGTTTGTTTTTTAAATTTTTATTTTAAAGTATGGAATCTCTGCACGTCGTTTAATGATCGCCATAGAAGACACACAGCACACGCTGCTAAAAAGCAGTTAGAAGGAGACTGACCGTAGCCAAGCAAAGTGTAAACATCCTTCTCATCAACAAACAGATCATCATCACGGGCTTGGCCGACAGGCATGGCGACATCATGCCTCCCGACATCTTGCGATCTATAAAGGCATTGCTCATTTCGTGTGCTGACTCACTTTAAGTACCATAACACAAGGATACAGCACTTTATCTCGCTGTCTTCCTCTGTCTCTCTTTCCACACATCTGTAATGTTGTCACAACAAGTTCTACTTTTTGTCTTGTCATGTCTTGTCATATATTTCGTGTATATCCGGTGCATGACCTCGCAGTCAACCCAAACACGTTTTGGCTGTTTGCGATTTCTTGACAAGTTTAGGTTCAGTAGTTTGCGTTTGCTTTCTTTACGACCGGTACTCGAACTTGTGTGAAACAAACCCCAGCGAACGGTGGTCTTCTTCCAAATCACCCGCAGGTGTGTATCGAACGCGGTATGTGGGATTAGGAATTGCTTTGGTAACCCCCACGCCACAGCTCCAGCTGTCTTCCTATTATGTGGCCAGAGAATAAAGAATCCTCTGTCTAGTGTTTGTGAAATGTTGTCTTTGCGACTTAGCCTCCCTCTGTCTGGTGTTTGTGAAATGTTGTCTTTGTGACGTAGCCTCCCTCTGTCTAGTGTTTGTGAAATGTTGTCTTTGCGACTTAGCCTCCCTCTGTCTGGTGTTTGTGAAATGTTGTCTTTGTGACGTAGCCTCCCTCTGTCTGGTGTTTGTGAAATGTTGTCTTTGTGACGTAGCCTCCCTCTGTCTGGTGTTTGTGAAATGTTGTCTTTGCGACTTAGCCTCCCTCTGTCTGGTGTTTGTGAAATGTTGTCTTTGCGACTTAGCCTCCCTCTGTCTGGTGTTTGTGAAATGTTGTCTTTGTGACGTAGCCTCCCTCTGTCTGGTGTTTGTGAAATGTTGTCTTTGCGACTTAGCCTCCCTCTGTCTGGTGTTTGTGAAATGTTGTCTTTGTGACGTAGCCTCCCTCTGTCTGGTGTTTGTGAAATGTTGTCTTTGTGACGTAGCCTCCCTCTGTCTGGTGTTTGTGAAATGTTGTCTTTGTGACGTAGCCTCCCTCTGTCTGGTGTTTGTGAAATGTTGTCTTTGTGACGTAGCCTCCCTCTGTCTGGTGTTTGTGAAATGTTGTCTTTGCGACTTAGCCTCCCTCTGTCTGGTGTTTGTGAAATGTTGTCTTTGCGACTTAGCCTCCCTCTGTCTGGTGTTTGTGAAATGTTGTCTTTGCGACTTAGCCTCCCTCTGTCTGGTGTTTGTGAAATGTTGTCTTTGTGACGTAGCCTCCCTCTGTCTGGTGTTTGTGAAATGTAGTCTTTGTGACGTAGCCTCCCTCTGTCTGGTGTTTGTGAAATGTTGTCTTTGCGACTTAGCCTCCCTCTGCCTGGTGTTTGTGAAATGTTGTCTTTGCGACTTAGCCTCCCTCTGTCTGGTGTTTGTGAAATGTTGTCTTTGTGACGTAGCCTCCCTCTGTCTGGTGTTTGTGAAATGTAGTCTTTGTGACGTAGCCTCCCTCTGTCTGGTGTTTGTGAAATGTTGTCTTTGCGACTTAGCCTCCCTCTGTCTGGTGTTTGTGAAATGTTGTCTTTGTGACGTAGCCTCCCTCTGTCTGGTGTTTGTGAAATGTTGTCTTTGCGACTTAGCCTCCCTCTGTCTGGTGTTTGTGAAATGTAGTCTTTGTGACGTAGCCTCCCTCTGTCTGGTGTTTGTGAAAGGTTGTCTTTGCGACTTAGCCTCCCTCTGTCTGGTGTTTGTGAAATGTAGTCTTTGTGACGTAGCCTCCCTCTGTCTGGTGTTTGTGAAATGTTGTCTTTGCGACTTAGCCTCCCTCTGTCTGGTGTTTGTGAAATGTAGTCTTTGTGACGTAGCCTCCCTCTGTCTGGTGTTTGTGAAATGTTGTCTTTGCGACTTAGCCTCCCTCTGTCTGGTGTTTGTGAAATGTAGTCTTTGCGACTTAGCCTCCCTCTGTCTGGTGTTTGTGAAAGGTTGTCTTTGCGACTTAGCCTCCCTCTGTCTGGTGTTTGTGAAATGTAGTCTTTGTGACGTAGCCTCCCTTAGCATGTCCAGATTGCTTATTTTGGCTGCCCAAGGAAGCTTCAGCATTCTTCTGTAAAACCACATCTCCCCAGCTTCCTGGATTTTTTTTGGTTTCTTTACTTCTTGTCCATGATTCGCACCTATATGATAGTATTGTTCTAAGTGACATGCAATAATTCTTTTATTAAACTTCCAGTGACCGAACCTGTTGCATATAGTGATCGTCATTTGATAGAATGTAGTGTTTGCTTATCCTATTCTGTTATTTATCTGTGTAAGGTACTTACAATCCGGTGTTATTCTTGTTCTTAGATATCTGAATTTCTGCACTTTCCCCAACATAACACCATTTACGGAGTTCGGGCTTTGTGTGACTCTTTCCGCGCTGCGGAAAGAAACTGAGCCATATGGGATAAAACCCGGTGCGATGAAGTCGACCTTGTCGACTTTTAAGCGACTTTAATCTGTTTCATTTCTATAAATATGGCTTCGGTCTTCTAGTTATTCAAGCTAAGGACCATTTTTTCCACTTTTTATAACACTGGTTCATGTACTGCCTGGTTCACCCCTTACACGGGTCAGTTGCACTAAATTATTGACCTCTCGTCCTCTCTTGGGGACGTAAATTACAAGTGCCTCTGAAATCAGAGTGGGTTCACGTGATGGTAAAGGACACTGGCAATATGGAAAGCTAATCCATACGCAAAATATCAGTCCAGTGCACAAGAAGTAGTACCACGTGTGTGGACTACACTTTAGTGAGGGAAGACAACAAGAAAAAAAGAAAAAAAGAAAGAAAAAAAAAATATCAGCACTTACTCAAACAACTGCACGCCTCTAAATGTACACGGTGATGGTTTCCGTTTAAAGTGTAACAATCCCTTTTTTATTTTTTTTTTTTGCATTGTGTTCACAATTCGTCACGTTCTACACCAGTGTTTCCTAACGTGGGCCCCCAACAGGGGGGGGGGCAATTCGATTGTTAAGGGGGGGGGGGGGCAATTCGAAAAATGGAAGACATCGGCTGGATATAACAAAACGGGGAGACTTGAGACTGAAGTTAACTAAATTGGAACCTGACATAAAATCTCTTTGCAGCAAGCATCAAGCGCAAGGATCTCACTAAATTTAAATAATAAATAATTACTAATAATTAAAATAATATAGAAAAATCTTTCATTAAAATTATTTTGTACTTGGATTGCAGTTCTCGATTATATGTTTTGAAAATTTACTTACTGTGTTTGCTCAATAATTTCCTATTGACTTCTTCCCAAAACCTATAATTCAAGTTTGTTTAGTGAACATTTAAATTTTTGAATATTAAAAACAATGTATATGTTCGGTGGGGTGGGTGGGGGGATACGAATTTTAGAAAGGCTTAGGGGGGCATAGCACAAAATAGGTTGGGAAACATTGGTCTACACAGTCACAATGATTTGAAGTATATATATATCTGTATTGTATAGACGTGATCTGCAATCTTTGCTTTTTGCTATTATTGTCACGTGGATCTGTTTCGCTGAAAGCAGTTTAAACCATTATACTACTGTCTTATGTTTTATTATAAAAATCTTCTTTTGATTATTTTAAATTAAATGTCAGTTGAGTGACTTTTCAAGGCTGTTCTCTAATCTGTACATACATTCCCATTTTCAATTTGCTGTATATCCAGTTCTCATCCATCCCTTTGTCCGTAATGCTGGTTCCCATATCTTTCTAGGCCATATAATTCCGCATGTTGTTCTCTACCAACTGTAATACAAGTACATTATGTTGTGATATTATTACACTCGGGTGATTTCCAATGTGTGAGGTTGTATATTGATGTAGATGTATGTTATATGTGCTGTTGTTTCATCCAGTTTAACTTGAGAACGAATACTATTGGGCGTAGTGTGAGATATTCAATGACACAGGAACGGAGCCATGTGCGATGACCTTTCGTCATGGACTTTGAACCACGATTAATAACAAACAACTAACTATTGCTGTTACAACAGGATGCTATTTAATTATTGGAATCCCTCTACTGGGGGGGGATGTGCAGTGTGCTTAAAGGTTTATGGGCGTTTGACTAGACAGGAAGGGTCCAGGCTAGAATAGGTACTTCATCACAGCTAGAGTAAACATCATTGCTCACACAGGGCATTGGTATCTAAGGTCTACTTTGATCGGCAACTGGTCTAAGATAAAATATCTGACAAGCAGATGTGTTTGTTTTTTTTGGCACTCGCTCGCTTTGAACTCAAGTGTAGTCCATACACACTAATCCTAGTAGTGCTGGGTTGAATTTTGCGCGTTGATTAGCTTTCCCTACCATGCCGACAGTTAGAGCATTGCTTTGCTGATCTGGCAGCTCGTGCAGTTTGTCGTTTCTGGTGTATTGATGTTGCCTTTTCTCTTGAGGAAACTAGGCAGGCAGAGAGAACGAAAATTCGGCACGGGCAACACACAGTCCCTAGAATCTATCCAAGGCTTCGTGCTATGGCAAGGTTATTATCATTTTTTTAAGCACATTGTATCAAACTATCTTCTGTCAAGACAGCAAGGTGACAATCTGTGCTCATACAGGGCATTTGAATTCAGTGTTTATGTTGGTACTAGAGAGCACTGAAATATAGGGTCTATGTTGCTCTTACAGGACATTTGAATATACTATTTACGATACGAGTTACCGGTGTTGTCAGTCGACTTCACAATTAACGTGACAATCAATATTGTTCTTCATCACAGTGTGTCAGGTTGGAACATACGGCCAGAATTGTGTCAATAACTGCTCCGAACATTGCCTAGATGCTTGCGATCATAGTTTTGGATATTGCCAATGTAAGAAACCATACACTGGGGAGAGATGCGCAGGTAAGCACCAACGTGAGAAAGCATACACAGGTGAGCATCAATATGAGAAACCATACGCTTGTGACAATCAATGTACGCAGCTATACACAGTTGAGTATCAATGTAAGAAACCATACACAGGTGAGCATCATGTAAGCAGAACTATACTAGGAAGACATGCACGGCTGAACATCACTGTAAACAGCCATAGACAAGTGAGTGTCGATGTAGTAAACCATACACCGGGGATATATGAACAATTGACCATCAGTGTAAGAAACCACACACAGGTGGCGTCAATGTAAGAAACCACACACAGGTGAGTATCGATGTAAGAAACCACACACAGGTGAGCATCAGTGTAAGGATCCACACACAGGTCAGCGTCAATGTATGAAAAAAAACACACAGGTGAGCGTCAATGTATGGATCAACACACAGGTGAGCGTCAATGTATGAAAAAAAAAACACAGGTGAGTATCAATGTAAGAAACCACACACAGGTGAGTATCAATGTAGGAAAACACACACAGGTGAGCATTAATGTGAGAAACCATACACAGGTTATTATCAGTGTGAGAAACCATGTGCCTATAACCTGTTGCTGGATCGATGTCTTAGATTCATTGATAGATTCAACAGGAACATCAACGTACGATGAATACAAGCACATACTGACGTCCTTGGTACTCTTCGCTTATTGTATATAAATATTACAGCGGACATAAATCACACGGTCCCGTATATATGGGAGTGCATGTGATGATTCTCAGTAAATACATATTCACTTCTGCTGTATAAAATCCATTAATTCGAAGAGTAGACGCAATCGTTTCAATACAACATATATTGAATCGCATACAAAGATGTCATTCTTATGAACTAAGGTCAACCTTACAGCCTGATCTTGGCGTCTGATGTGCAGTGTCGCTGGGTTGCCATTAATTCTGTGAAATGCAACAAACCTTCGTGCCGGGCATTCGCTTAGCCGTACTAGTTTGATGATACATCTCTGATTCTTGATGAAGAATAAATGCACAAATTACGTTAACAATTTTTCACAGCTTCAAAACATTTTGACGTCCTGAACCCCTGACCTGACTGACTAGAACGACCAGAAGTTTCATTCTCGTGATCTCAGCTGTTCTGATTACGTGAAATACAGTCTCTCTGTGTAGTTTCCCTTCTCACTCGAGAATCAGCAACACTATATGTTAAAGGTCTAGGCTTCACTCTTTTTTCTAGTGTTTGCCAGTTAACTGTCGTCAACTTAAATTACACTCGCTTTTTCTTCACTGTTCCTGTATTGTACACATTCTGTTAATACGCAGGACTAGTACTGTAGACCCTGCGTTGCTACATGGCAGGGTGCCCCCCTCCGTTTTGGAAAATGGTGCAACCATTTTCATAGTCTATTCGGTTTCCTCTTCCTATTACATGTAGCAATATTGACAGTTCTTAGCCATTTCATAAATACATTCTATATACATATATTCCTACATATATATTCAATACTTGTGATAATATGATGGATGGTATTCAAGTACACACTACACAAAATCATTGACAACAAAAACTATTATTATTTATGTCTGAAACGCACTTCTATCTACACCCTTGTAGATGTCGTCTAGTCACAGCCTATGGGAGGGCTGGGCTAACTATGCTATGGGTTTCAAAAGGTCCCCTGGGCCTCCCCATCCATTTCCTCATTAATTCTTCGACATGAGCATCTTCATCACTATCAAGGCCATTATGCCCGGATGAAGGTACGTGAGTGTTTAAAAGGTACCATCACCCTCTTTATTATTATTAGTGTTTGGTACGTGAAATGTTTCCATATTATGTATATGACTTTTTCCTCTGCTGTCTTTGCCAATTGTCGTCCCAGGTTACCATCTGACCTTTCTTTAATTCATCTGTTTGTGAGGTGAAGTCTGCTACCTTGGTAGTTATTTACCTTGTGTACTTCCGGGCTTGCTTGTAGTGCTTAATACTCTTACCTCTGTATGTCAATGCCCTGGGATTGTTTACTTCTTCTTCGTAATTCTGGGTGTAATGTCTTCTAATTCTAGACCAATGTTCATTATGTTGACAATGTGGAAGTGTGTTTTTTTTTTCTATAATAATATACACGTTCGTGTTACCTCAACATGTATAATACTTTGTTATACTATCGACATTATAACTGGATATTACATGTGAGTATCAATATGAAAAACTATACACAGGTTAGTATCAATGTGAGAAACCATACAAAGGTTAGTATCAATGTGAAAATCCATACACATGTGAGTATCAATGTGAGAAACCATACAGAGGTTAGTATCAATGTCCGAAACCATACACAGGTTAGTATCAATTATCAATGTGAGAAACCATACACAGGTGAGTATCAATGTGAGAAATCATACACAGTTTTGTATCAATGTGAGAATACATACACAGGTTGTATCAATGTGAGAAACCATACACAGGTTATTATCAATGTGAGAAACCATACACAGGTTAGTATCAATGTGAGAAACCTTTCACAGGTAATTATCAATGTAAGAAACCATACACAGGCTAGTATAAATGTGAAAAATCATACACAGGTGAGTATCAATGTGAGAAGCCATACAGAGGTGAGCATCAGTGTAAGAAACCATACACAGGTGGGTATCAATGGAAGCATCCATACACATTTTAGCATCAACGTAAATATAAAAACTAAATGACACGTTCCTGCGCCATATTGGGCAATTTGTGCTGGAGCCATATTTAATAGACCAATCGATATATTTACATATTTAGCACAACCTACTACTGGCAACGCTGATCGTATTCTAGTATGAACCTAAGGCCTATCCACGTCAATATGGAAGCACTATACTCTAGTTTCGCACGACATGAGCGAAACTTGAGTATAGTGCTTCTATATTGACGTGGATAGGCCTTAGGTTCATACTAGAAAACGATCAGTGTTGCCAGTAGTGGGTTGTGTTCAATGTTTAAATTTCAAATCCCGAAACAACCAAATAATCAATCGATATATATATATATATATATATATATATATATATATATATATATATATATATATATATATATATATATATATATATATATATATATATATATATATATATATATATATATATATATATATATACATACACTAGCTGACCCGGCCCGGCTTAAACCAGTCCTTGGTGGGGAGCATCTCATTTAATTCATATAAGTAGTCATATAAGTTCCCGTTACCGACTATCTGTCTGTCTGTCTGTCTGTCTGTCTGTCTAATCATTTATTGGTTGCAGTTAGCACAACCTTAGATAAACGAAGACCAACTTACAAAAAGCATTAGAAAGAGCACTTGAAAGATCTTTACATCTTCCCCAACAATTAACTTGGGTAAATGAAGCAGTGGCAGCAGCAGCAGAAGAAGAAGAAAAAGGAGGAGTAGGAGCTGGGAGGAGGAAGAGGGAGGAGGAGGGAGGAGGAGGAGAAAGAGAGAAGAGGAGGATGGAGGAGGGAGAGGGAGGAGGGGGAGGAGAAGAGGAAGAGGGTAGGAGGTGGAGGAGGGGAGAGGAGGAGGAGGAGGAATATAACGCATATGCCTGTAGATTTAATAATGGCTGAAGTTGTTCCATGTCTTCTTAGAGTTGGCGACAGTGTAAAGAAATATAAAATCTTCAAACTTGATAGAGATAAGGTAACTATTATTTATTTATTCTTTAAGCAAAAAAAGATGAGTTACAATGTTATGCATTATGCATTATTTTTATGAAAACTTTGAAAATGCCTTACAGATTGTATCATTATTTATTATAACTCATATGCCGGTATATAACTATGGACAAAGAGTTTATAAATCTTTGAAAACGATGCCACAATATGACTAGAAGTTATACAGAAAAGTTATGCCCCTTGAAATAATTTTTACAGAGTTAGGTCCCCTGAGATATATGAAATTATAATGAAAAAAAAAATTAAATAATATTGGGTAATCAGCCGATTTCACACTAAAAAGATATGACAGTTGGCTGCGCTGGAATGAAAGGAAGACGTGTAGAAAATTTCATCTCAATCGGATGGGCCGTTCGCGAGCGCATAAAGGACATATGGACATACAGACAGACAGACGGAGATCGCCTTTTATATATAAGATATATATATATATATATATATATATATATATATATATATATATATATATATATATATATATATATATATCATCATCATCATCATCGTCATCATCATCATGTGCCATGCCGGAAAGCGTGGGTGGTCGTGTCTCGCCATCTGACTCAATCACCAGAGTCGTGGATCAGCTCAGTGTTCCCGTATTCACCATGTCACCTGGTCAAGCAACCAGGTATTCACTGATCTGCCTACCTCTTGTACTTTTCCCCTCAATCCTGCCAGTTGTCACCAAGTTCTCCAAGTTATTTCTTCTCATAACATATTCAACAACATTTGTTGTCTAATTTCTCTAATCAGTTTACGATTTTCATTTGTTTCTTGTAGGACTTGTTCATTTGTTTTTATCTCTGTCCATAGTATTCTTCTCATGTTCCTCAGAAACCACATGTCCACGACCATCAGATGTTGTTTCAGGCTGTTTGTTTATTGTCCAAGCTTCACATCCATTCAAAAGCATAGGTTTTATGTAGCCCATGAACACTATATTTCTCGTTACAAATGGCATAATTTTATTGGTCAGTATGTTTTACAACGTGCAAAATGCCACCTTCGCCATGGCGATTCTTGTTCGAATCCCTTCAACACATCTCCCATCAGATGTTATAACAGGTTTGAGATAATTGTATCGATTCACATGTTGAAGAATATGCCCATTTACTTGTATATTACATTGTGGAATTTCCTCCTTCCCAGTGACGACCATAATCTGTGTCTTCTTACAATTTAATTCTAACCTTTGTTGTTTACTGTGTGCAACAACCACATCTACTAAATGTTGCAGATTCTGTTCATTGTCTGCAAAAGATTCTGTATCATCTGCATATCTAATTGTATAGATGTTTCTGCATCCAATGATAATTCCTCTCATATCTTCTAAATTTTAGAAATTATTTAGTTAGTTAGTCTTTCCTCTTGAGCCTAAGGCGGCGCATAGGGCAGAAGTCCTGTCTCTCCATGCCTGGCGGTTCGCTGCTATCTGTTGTAGATCTTGGATATTTACTTGGCCATTGAATGAGCCTTCTCTAATGATGGTTCTACGCAGGGTCTCTCTTGGTCTTCCCCGTTTTCTTTTCCCTACCGGTGACCATATGAGGGCTTGGTAGGGGAGTCTTGTCTTGTCCATTCTGAGTACATGGCCGATGTAGTTCCAACGGCGTCTTCTTATGAAATTGGATACTGTATCTTGCTTAGTCTCTTGTCTTATTTGCGAATTGGTTCTGAAGTCTGTCCAGTGGATGTTTAGAAGTCTTCTAAGACAGTTGTTCTCAAAATTGTCTAATTTTTTATCTAAAGCTACCGTTGATTTCCAACTTTCACATCCATACGTTAACACTGGAATCACACAAGAGTTGAAGATTTTAAGTTTTGTGTGTTTGCTGAGTGTCTTTGACTTCCAGATGTTTGACAGTTTGTTGAAGGCACTAGATGCCAGTGCGATTCTAGTTGATATTTCTGGTGTTGAGTCCCCTGCGGATGTCATTTTGCTTCCTAGGTATGTGAAGCTGTTGACTTTTTCAAGAACGTAGCTGTTCAATTTGGTCTCATCTGAACTGTTGGTAAGATCAATAGTCTTTGTTTTTGTGGTGTTAATTTGGAGACCAATTTGCCCTGAAACATTTTGGAGGTGGTTTATTTTCTCTTGAGCATCCGGATGAAGTAATTATGATGAATGTTGAAAGTTGAAAGTTGAAATGATGAATGATGAAAGTAATTATGATGAATAAAGATGAAGAAATTATTTAATAGGCAGATATTGACTTACTTCATTATCAATCATAACGGCAGCTTGTTGTTTCCAATATGTGTTTTTACAAGCCCAAGGTCTTTCCCATCAATGTGTAGATTTACTAGCATCACTATCAATTGAACTGCTTTACTTTATGCAAACCATTTGTGTAGTGAATACAGGAAACATGTAGGTCTTTGTTTACTTCTGCACAACGTTCAATTAATGTTCTCAGCATACATACAACATTTACTGTATCCTTGCCAATCCTTCTACCAATCCACATTGTTCTTCTCCAATTTCGGGTTGTGTTTTATTCCTAACTCTTCGCGTGATAATGTTTAACAAAATCTTCGTGATGTGGCTCATTATACTAATTGTTCGATGTTGATCCCATTCCAAGGCTCCTGATTTCTTCGGGATTGCAATAAATATAGAATTACATAATTCAGGAGGTATATCGCCAGCATCTACAGCAGATAAATTATGAGTATAAACACAGCCAAAACCGAAGTAATGCAGATCGCCGGGCCCACTAAGTATACAGATAACTAACACAACTCTGAAACAAGTTAAAGAATTCAAATACCTTGGAAGTATGATCACAGAAGATGACAGATTGGACAGAGAAATTGAAATCAGATGTCAAAAAGCTAGAGCACTTACATATCAACTATAACCCTTACTGAAACATCCAAACATACCCATGTCCGCAAACAAATAGATAATAAACAGCATATTCACACCAACACTATGCTACCAATCTCAAACCTGGACTTTATCCAAATTACACCTTCGCAAAATCAACACCTGCGAAATGAGATGCCTGAGGAAAGCTGCCAACTTAATAATCCGAGACCGAGTAAGAAATGTTATTATCAGACAGACTGTGGGATCAATATCTTGTGCCACATTTATTGAAAGACAGAAGATCAAGTGGTTTGGCCATGTCGTTAGAATGCAACATCAGCAACTACCATCACTGGCCTTACATCACATATCATCTGCAACGAGACCACGAGGACGTCCAAGAAGAAAATGGATTGACGACATCAGAGACATTGTACAACCACACGGAAAGGCACTATCCAGTGCCACACACCGAGCGCTGGAACGCAAATTATTCCTCCCCACGATGCTTGACGGCAGAAGTGGAAGAAGAAGAAGATGATGATGATGATGATGATGATGATGATGATGATGATGATGATGATGATGATGATGATGATGATGATGATGATAATGATGATGATGATGATGATGATGATGATGATGATGATGATGATGATGATGATGATGATGATCTCCAGAATCATATATTGAATCTAGTAATCTGGTGAGATAGTCTATTCCATATTCTTCTAAGGGAGTTATAATTTTTGAATAGATGCTATCTGGTCCCGGGGTCTTGCTAGTTTTCATATGGTTAATGTTGATGGTCCTTCATTATTATCCCGAAGATGATTATGTTCTTCCCTTGTATTATCATAAAGGTCCTCCACATAATCTGACCTAGCATGTAAAATCTGATGTCTTTCTATTATGATTTTGTCATCTTTGGGTTTTAGGTAACCCTATGATGTGCGTGTGTCCTTTTCATAGTGATATCATTAATTATTTTGTCCAGTAAATAGGTATTCCGGGTGTTGTGTTGGTTTTCAATTTTCCTGCAATTTTCCTCAGCTATGTTTCTTTTAGAATCTAGAAAATCAAGAAAATAAAAATGGAAATTAGTGAAGAACAGTATGGATTTGTGGAAGGAAAGGGCACAAACAATGCAATTTATACATTACGGACACTAATAGAAAGGTCAATAGAGAAACAGAGAGACATATATTTGTGCTTCATAGATTATACTAAGGCATTTGATAAAGTAAAACATGATGAACTGATTAAAATGTTGGAAGATATCAACATTGATGGAAAAGATTTAAGAATAATAAAGAATGTTTACTGGAACCAAGTAGCAGCAATTAAAATGGGAAATAAAGAGGGTAGTTACGAACAGATAAAGCTAGGAGTACGACAAGGGTGTGTCTTGTCACCAGATCTTTTCTCCCTGTATAGCGAAGTAATAATGAGAGAGATCAAAGAGATGCCAGGAATACTAGTTGGAGGTTATAATATAAATAATATACGCTATGCAGATGACACAGTATTGGTGGCGGATAATTCAACAGACCTACAACAATTATTAGACATTGTAGTAACAGAGAGTGCAAGGAAAGGACTCTCCTTGAATATCAAGAAAACAGTAACAATGGTAATATCAAAGAAAATGGTGACACCAAAATGTGACATAGAAATAGAAGGGAAAATCCTTAACCAAGTTGATAATTTTAGATACCTAGGGGCATTTATAACATCAGATGGAAGATGTACAACAGAGATTAGGAGTAGAATAGGGCAGGCAAAAGCCGCTTTTCAGAAAATGAAGAGTATCTTATGCAGTAAGTCACTATCACTGAATGTAAGAAAGAGAGTGCTGAAATGCTATGTAGAACCAGTTTTGCTGTATGGCAGTGAATCTTGGAACGTAAATGAACAAATTAAGAAGAAATTAGAAGCAACAGAGATGTGGTTCCTGAGACGAATGTTGCGAATTCCTTGGACTGCCAGAGTAACTAACGACGAGTGCCTGAAACAGGCTAATGAAACTAGAACATTATATACAACAATAAGACAGAGAGAAACATCTTTCTTCGGTCACGTGATGAGAAGAGAGGCATTGGAGAACACCGTAACAACTGGAAAGATCGAGGGGAAGAGAGGCAGAGGTAGACCAAGAGAAGTGATGCTGGATGGATTGAGACGGTGGCATGGAGGAATATCAGCACCAGAGTTGATCCAGAAAACCAAAGACCGAGATCTGTGGAGAGCCATGAACGCCTACGCCAGCCGGCACGGCACTTGATGATGATGATGATGTTTCTTTTGCCTCTTTGCATAGTTTCCTAATTTTCCTGTGAATCTCTTCATATTCGTCATTGTTATTTCTGTTATGTCTTCTTTTTTCCATGAGTTTTAAGATGTCTTCCGTTATCAATTTATTGCTTTCCATTTTCTTTATTTTTGGGATGGTTATTTCTGCAGCCTGGTTGACTGCTTTATTTAATATTTGCCATTGCTCGCTGACAACTTGAAGTAATATTCCTATATCGGACAATGCATAAAATCTGTTCTTTACCTCTATGTTGAATTTATCTTTTATCTCCTCACTCTTCAGAGCCCGTAGATCAAATTTAGTGTTTCTTGGTGTATATTTGACTTTCTTTAATTGTATATGTATATTGCTTATGATTAATCTATGGTCGCTGTAGCAGTCTGCGCTTGGTATAGTGTTTGCGACTTGAAGGCATTTCGAAATCTGATTTCTGATCTTATGATCAGGACTCTTCCATGTCCATAATCTCATCGGATGCTGTTGATACCAGATGTTTCCAATAATAACATTATGCTCAATTTCCACTGTACAAGTTTGGAATTACTTTCATTCTGTTCCCCTAGACCTTACTTGCCTACTATGCATCCGTCCTTTGACATCTAAGGGTCTTTCACTCAACTTCACCAGTAACACTCTTTCTGATACAGTCCTTTGATCGATTTTATCTCTCTGTATCCAATGTACTTGCTACTCCTGGCTGTTATATTCATCAGCCGTTATAATGCCAATTCCTGTCCATCTGGTCCCACATACACCTAACATTGAATGTTTAGTTTTCTCATTTAACTATTATTGTTATCAAATTTTCCATCCCCACTCATAGTTCTTACATTCCAAGTTCCCAATTTCAATGTTGATACTATTTTGCACTCAGTCACCTGCTGACGGTCTGGAGTCACCTGGTGCACATGACTACCCCTACAGTGCGAAGCTTCTCCTATGGGGCACCAATTTACGCTGTTTCTCTGAATTTCTATGAGATTGCAATACATGATATTCTTTGCATCAGTAAACAAGGCAGTTTGTCATTGGTTTCCTTCTTAGCAGTGACCATACTGGTCGATGACCGTAGCCATTGTCTCTCATAAATAAAAGAGATAAGTTTCCTACCGTCGTGAAGTATGAGACTATAACCTACAACTATTTGTTGGCTGCTCTTCAACTTCATCCCCCACCTGCCCCCGTGGCTTCACGTAACACTGAATGGTGGTGGTGGGGGGGGGGGAGAATAAACAGGTACTCTATCTTGCCTAAGAGTGTCCCGTAGGCTAGCAGAAGGAAGGAGCTTCCTGACCTCTCCGCTGATAGGGGATACCTCAAGCCCTTCCTCTCTTAGTCGTTCATACAATACTCTTATAATTTCTTGTCATTGACAACCTTACTTTGAATATTTCAGAATGTCCCCCCACATTTTACGGAGTAAACTGCATTAAATCGTGCCCTGTCAATTGCAAGTCCAGGATCTGTCAAGCGGATACCGGAGAGTGTGTCTCGTGCCATGGCAGAAGGACTGGTCCATTCTGCGAATGTGAGATATGTGGTGGTTAATTGCCTAGTGCAATGTTTTTTTTCACCGTCAATCTGACACCAATGGCAATCGTATGTTTCATTTAATCTGTAATTCTTTTTTGAAATGATCTGTTAGGTTTAAATGGAAAGGAGCAGATATAATAAGCACTGCCGGGATTATATTAAAATGTTCACAGCGTGTAAACAATGCTGAAACTGATATGATCATTCATTTAAAAAAAATAGTCTTCTTAAATATATTATTGTAGCACCAAACGCCAACTATGATTATTTTAAAATATATTTTTGTAGTAACAAACTGGTCTACAAGGTGTGGACTGCGCCTGGCCCTGCAGCTAGTAGGGTTTGGATCGGATAGCCTCTCCTTGGAGGGGTGAAGAGTGAAAATCAGTATCCTGCCGATGACGCGCAGACTACACAAGTCATCCCCCACCTCCACGTAGTGTAGACCAGGAAACCATGACCGCGAGGTCATGGGCTAACGGGACTATGGCTCGCCATAGAGGATAGACTCCTTGTCAGGATCTTATATTAGGCTCGTTGGCTAACACATGTGAGACAGTACAAGTACAAACGTTATTCGACGTAAGACACAGCAACACAAGTTCTATGGATTTATTACCACAATAAATACATAACAATAGTTACAGCAATGTACAACATATAACAACTCACTACCACAATACAGCTCATAGGTCTGACGCTCACACTATCAGTCGTTCAGCTCACAACCACGGAGATTCACACAACGCCTTGCTCTCGACACACACGTCCGTTCAGATGTCCAGTCGCAGCGTGGTCTGAGATTATCACACACACTGCCCACTGCCTCAGGTGGGGTCACGTGGCTTTGCGTCGTCTGTCGTCAGCGCTGGTCGCGTGTCAGGTAAGAAACTTGCCAGCCGACAACTCTTGTCCGCCGGGTGCCGTAACGATGTTGCTGTGCACTTAGGCTCTGACATTCTCCCCGGGTACTTCAATGAAAGATGCCATCTTTCATTCATGATGTATGTATATACTGGGGTAGTGTTAATTTCATGTCAGAGACTACTCTTTCCCAGTGTTATGCATGAAAATACATATAAGGCATAGAAATATATACAAAAAAAATGTAAGTTGCATTGAAATGACAAATGAAGTACAATTTTTAACACAATTCAGGTTTCATCCCCCTGATGCCTGGTTACCTTCATTGCAATAATACCCAGTCAGATCAGTAGTTCCAGCTTCACGCATCTACCTCGCAGCCATTTTGAAAAAAACGTAATAATATGATTGTTTTGCAACAACCATCTAGGCCAGACTGAAATACGGCTTTGTGTTAGTCGTATTAAACACTTAAACTCTGCCCTCATTTGGTCAGGAGCTCTTATGTTGGTTTGCAATGTTGGCAGCTCTATGACATGCTTGGTGGACGCCTACCTGCTGTGCCAATCATTTGAGCAACAAAATGTCTATTTATACAATATACATTAATGAATATATTTTAAATTATGGCCCTTGATGTAATTCACAAATGCAAGGGAAGTAATTTTGACATTTAAGAAATTTCATACATTACAATAATAATTTAATTTCTTAGCGTCATTGCTTGACGTTTCTTCATATTAACGAGAAAAAGTCGGTAATATGAATACGATTAATCAAGATATGATTCTAAGATTACACTAATCAAAATAAATAAGTACACAATTTGTATATTATATTTTATAGATTCGAAAGGATTTTACAAGTGTCATAAATTTTTGGAAATTTGTACATAGTCTGCTAATTTTGCTATACTTTTTACATTATATTGGAAATACAAATGAAACAAAAATTTTGGTTGTTGTTACATTTTCTGAATACAAATGATCCGGTTTTATTTCGGAACAGATAGTAAAATGTTCCCACAGTTCGTGTCTGATGTTATAGTAAGACAACGGATTATGGTGGAATGTTCTTATTTCCGATGTGTTCACACGTCGAACAATTTGGATCACATTTGCTGTAGAGGTGATGTAGGAGTCAATGTTCGGTCTACATTTGCACATGTTAAAATATCACGGTGAACAAAAATCACCCACAAATGTCACAATAGTAAAGTTCGCTTCTGATAATTGGTTAAGCGTTTGTGACACTGTTGTTGGTGTCTATATACACTTAATATCGTTCTCATTCTAACACACACTACACAATTATACTACACTCATTACATGACTTGATTAAAATAAGTATATTATACATGTCGGTATGCAAACCGTATCACAATTTTGATTATTGACCTTACACAGTAGGTGAATGGAAAAATTCACACATTGGTGGCTGTGTTGGGCTGAGTGTAATATTACACAGTGCACTCAGACATTGCTTACTGGGTCTGTCGGACAACGGGACAAAAGGTCGGCGATTGTATTCATTCTGCCGGGAATATGGCGAACTTCAAAACTGAAATTCTGAAGCTTTAAGGACCAGCGAGCAATCATGTTATTTGATGGTACTGTGGAATTGATATACCTTAATGGACTGTTGTCAGTTTCGATGATAAAGTGACGTCCTAGAAGATATTTGGACAGCTTTGTTACACTTTCTACTAAGGCCAATGCCTCCAATTGCGGAATGGACCAGGCCCGCTCTCGGGGTCTTAGTTTTCTTGATAGAAAACAGACGGGATGCAAGATGTCGTTGTATTCCTGCAAAAGGACTGCACCGATCGCAATGGAGCTAGCATCTGTTCTCAATCTGAAAGGTAAACGAATGTTGGGCAATTTAAGGATGAGATTAGGTGTATTCTTATCAGAAAAATGTGCCAAAACTTTATCAAATGCATTTCGTAGGCATTCATCGTTTACAACTTTTTCGGGTTTATTCTTGGTTAGTAAATTAGAAAAAACCTCAGTTAGCTCTGAAAAATCAGGAATAAAGTTTCTGTAATAATTAATAAGTCCCAGCAAACTGCGGACTTGTTTCTTATTTGTTGGAAGTGACAGTTTTAGAATTTTCGAGACAATTTTGTTGTCTGTCATGACAAAGCCATTGGATATTCTGTACCCCAAAAATGATATCTCTTGGTAAGCCATGCTCACCTTTGAAGGCTTCACTGTCAGTCCGTGCTGTCTGATACGTTCTAGTGTCTGTTCCAGTATCTTTATATGTTCCGTCATTGTCTCTGTATGGACACAGATGTCGTCAATATAGGAAACTATATTAGGGATGTCAGATAGGAGGAGTCGTGTCATGCGTACAAATGTGGCTGGGGCATTGACTAGCCCAAATGGAAGTTTGCACCATTCGTATAGTCCCCAAGGCGTGGCGAAAGCTGTTAGATGTCTGCTGTCTTCATGTACAGCAATCTGCCAGTAACCTTTAGCCATGTCAAGGGTCGTGAAGAACTTAGCGTCAGTCAGTTCTGTCAGAAGATCGTCTGTATTTGCCATTGGTTCAAGATCTAAAACAGTTATTTTGTTCAGTTTTCTGTAATCTATGCAAAGTCGTATTGTGTTGTCCTTTTTCCGTACAATGACCATGGGTGAAGAGAAGTCTGATAGGGATCGTCTGATGATGTTGTTTTTTTCTAAGCTGATGATTTCCTGATGTAGTTGTTCCTTGTAATGTAATGGTATGGTGTATGGTCTGCATCTTATGGGTGTGTTTGATGTGAGTGTGATGTGATGCTGTACTAACTCTGTTTGTCCTGGGTTGTCTGAAAAGATGGTGTTGTACTCTTGTATCAACTGTTTGCAACTGTTTGTCTCTGCTTGACTTAGGTTTGGATTGATCTTGATCTCCTTCAAGCAGTTTGTCGTGTCTAATGTAGGTGTTGGAATCTCGTCGCTAGAATCGTCATCTTCGTGATCTATTATCACGGTGCAAGCTGTCGTATCGTCTTGTTCGTTGTCTCTGTTGAAGTATGGTCTTAGCATATTGATGTGAAATATTTTGTGTTTGTCTTTTATCAGGATTTCGTAGTCAACAGGAGAGATTTGTCTTGTCACTTTAAAGGGTCCCTGCCAAGAATCTGTCAGTAGCTGTCTGTCACTAGGTAGTAGTAGTAGACGTCCTGTCCAGCTGTCAATGTTATAGTCCTGTTACCTTTGTCTGCGTATTGTCTGTAAGTAGCACCAGATAGTTTTAGTGCACTTTTAGCAATTTCACATGATTTCATTATCCTTTCACGCAATGATGTTACATACACAAATGATGATATGGGTTTCAATACTGGAGTGGACTCAGTTAACATTTGGTGATAAATTGTTAATGGGCCGCGTGGTTTGGCACCATAGATGAGTTCAAAAGGAGAGAAACCGGTACTAGAATGTGGTACCTCGCGATAAGCAAAAAGGACAGCTGGTAAGTATAGATCCCAGTTATTGGGGTGATCTTGAGTTACTTTGGCTAGCATGTGCTTCAGATCCCCATTAAGCTTTTCTATTATCCCGCTCGAGTGAGGATGATAGGGGCTATTGAAGACTTGCTTCACTCCTAACATTTTAGTGAAAGCTTGAGTGGATGCGGCGATAAATTGAGTGCCTCTATCAGACTGGATCGTATCTGGAAACCCAATTCTGGAGAAAATATGGAAGAACACTTCCATGATATCGTTGGCAGTAATGTTCTTTAACGGAATCGCTTCTGGCCAGCGACTACATTGATCAATAATTGTTAGTATATATTTATTCCCTCTAGTAGTTGTATGACTAAGAGGGCCCACAATGTCAACTGATAATTTTTCAAAAGGTCGACTGGCTAAGTCAGTGACTTGTAACTTTGCCTGTGGGTGTTTACCTTTCTTTACCAGTTTCTGGCATGTATCACAACTTCTGCAATATGTTTTTATGTCATTACAGAATTTTGGCCAATGAAACTGTGTCAATAGTCTTGACCTGGTTTTAACATATGCCATATGACCTGCAAAAGGTATATCGTGAGCAAGATGTAAAGCTTGCTTGCGATAAGTGGTTGGTAACACAGTTTGCTTTGTTGTAACGTCACCTTTGGTGTAGTACCTGGTGAGTATATCGTTGTATAAAGCAAAATGCCATTTAGCATTTTTCGTTACTCTTGGCTTTTTGCCGATCAGGTCAAAATACTTTGACAGTGAAGGATCAGCTTTTTGAGCTGTTATGAATGTTTCCTTCATCGAGTCACTAGGTGGTACTTCTGGGCTAAGCATTTGAATAGCCTCAGTTTGGTTACTATCATCTTGCACTCTAGCAGTAGCTCTTGTTACTGCGTTCACACACTCAATGACATCAGATGATGATGGAATGATATCGTCAATGATGTGATGAGAACTTAGTGCTGCATTAGCTAACATACATTCAACTGGTGATATGACATTTTCAATGACATTTGGTGGTGATGTGTTATCATTAATACATAGTGATGTTATGTCATGGTTATGATGTTTGTCATTCACCTCCGGTAAATTCCGATGATTATATCGCACACTGGGTTTGTAAGTGCTGCGACTTTTACTTTTCCGGTGAGGAATGGTGTTTCGATGTATGCCCAAGCTAATGGATATTTTTCAATATTGCCTGAAAATGTTCTACATGTGATGTGTCTACCTGTGTAGTCTGTAGGTGTTATGAATGTTGTTTTCAGGCCAATAAGTGTACTCCCGGTGTCGCGAAGTACTGTAGCAGACTTGCCATTAACGTACCCGTGATAGATGTCTAACTTGCCTTTTGAGTCTATTACTAAGTTACCTTCCTCATTAGCAATAGGGATGGCGTGCCCGCATGTTAAGATACCATTTTCAAAGAAGGTATTACAGACAGTGCATGTGTTGGAACTAAATACGTCACAAGCCTGTGCTGCATGTACAGGATGTTTTTCTGTATTTTCGTCTTCTGACGCTGAACTATCGAACAAGGCGGCATTGGCTTTGTTGGTCATATGCCTGCCTTTACAATCCATGCGATGGTGACCGTATGCCTTGCAGAGAAAACATTTTCGTAAGCTTTTGAACGATTTACGTTCTCTGTCTTGTCTGTTTACCATATTTTGCAAGTATGTTTGGTACCCTGGGTTTTTATCGCACATATCGTTCAAATAATGAGACATTTTACAATGAACACAATGTCTAAACTTTTCAGAGGTAGGCCTGTTTGGTTTTTGCCTACTATAGTTTTTCTCATAGTTGGCAGCTGCTACCCAGTTACTGTCAGTAGCTTCAGTGGCAAAACACTGTTTATTTGCCGTATAATAGGCCGACCCACGTCTTTCCATTTCTTCCACACATGTGCATTCATTCTCTTGCAAGAACTTAGAAAAAGATGTTGGGATAGAAGAAATAACCTTATCTCGAATAATGAGATCTTCTAATTTATCATAATTTTTGTTAATTTTGGCTGATGAAGTCCATTTGCTGAAAATGTCTCGGACTAAACAGAGGTAGTCAGAGAACGTTTGAGTTGACTTTGGACTCAGTTTACTGAATTGTTCTCTGTACCCTGCTTCATCTAGCATGAAATGTGCCATTATTTTAGATTTAATGTAATGGTACTCTTTTCTGAGGTCTTTGGGGATGGTTTCAATGACTTTCAGCGGTTCCCCAGAAAGACTCCTCATATATAAAATATTCCATTCCGAAAGTGGAACTTGGTAGTGTTCCATTAAAGTCTCAAAATTTTGGGTAAAGGCTGCTATGCAGTCACCCGAGGTATAATTACGAACGATACCTTGGTACTTTTTATACTGGTTTTCTTTTTCCAGTCTTTCAGATTTCTTTGACTCTTTATTCATTGCAGTCTCAGTGTCCAGTTGTTTCATTTTTAACTGTAATTCAAGTTCTTCTCTCTTACTTTGAGCTGCTATTTCTGCTTTCTTAAGTTCACCGTCTATCTCAGCTTGTTTGGCAGCCTTTTCAATCTCTGCCTGTTTTAGAGCTCTTTCTGCTGCTCTTTCATCGCGTTCATTGTTTTTCTCTTGTACCAGGAGATATTCAGCGTATTTGTTCTCACTCCATTTTGTCAATTCATCACCTTGTAACTTTAATTTCAAACCCATATCGATGAAATCAAACAATGACGACATGATGGAGAAAATATGTCGATGACAATCAACCACACAAAATATATTATAATTGGTTAGTAGAAAAACAACTTACACTTGATTTGACTATACGATGCGTGCCCACTAATGCATACGTAAAGTTAAAGTAAAGAAAAAATATACTCAAGTGCCCTTGGATATGATGACGAATGGTTGGGCAATCGGGCTAGAAAAACTGTAAGGTCGTACTTCAGAACCACTAATGACCTCTACGGCAGGGTTATGGATGGTACGCAAAAACCTGCTTTGTTTTTGGAGAGAAATAAGTTAGCGTGTGTTTGTTGGTGTGTGCCTGTAAGTCACTAAGTGTTGATTTGGTTTGGATGGCGTTGAGTATAATTGTATGTCGTAAATTTGTCGTCAACAGTGTTTCTTTCAACAGAAGTTACACTCTTTCCAAAACTCTTTGCGTTCCACAAACTCAATACACAAAAACAATCTATCTGTATTTGAACACTCAATAACATTGATGACACATCACTTACATCAAGATGACATTCAGTAAGGACAAAGACATCAAGTTTACAAGATGGCGACAAGGTCAAAATGGTGGCAAAATCACAAGGTTGACAAGGTCAAACGATGACAAGTTTTACGAATTACAAATGTTTTACACGTTTACAGGATCAAACAATATGTACTGTACATTTACTAATGATATTAAACATATTTAGACAATGTAGCAATGGATCACACTGAGACTTTTCCGATCACATGTACATCACTATAACCTTGACAAATTTTACAAGTACAAGAATTATAGTTTTAAATCACAAAGACGAACAACACACGTCTAAATATATTAGGTTCTTAAATAATGACGAGCAACCCACGTCCACACATGTCAGGATCTTATATTAGGCTCGTTGGCTAACACATGTGAGACAGTACAAGTACAAACGTTATTCGACGTAAGACACAGCAACACAAGTTCTATGGATTTATTACCACAATAAATACATAACAATAGTTACAGCAATGTACAACATATAACAACTCACTACCACAATACAGCTCATAGGTCTGACGCTCACACTATCAGTCGTTCAGCTCACAACCACGGAGATTCACACAACGCCTTGCTCTCGACACACACGTCCGTTCAGATGTCCAGTCGCAGCGTGGTCTGAGATTAATCACACACACTGCCCACTGCCTCAGGTGGGGTCACGTGGCTTTGCGTCGTCTGTCGTCAGCGCTGGTCGCGTGTCAGGTAAGAAACTTGCCAGCCGACAACTCTTGTCCGCCGGGTGCCGTAACGATGTTGCTGTGCACTTAGGCTCTGACACTCCTTATTGTCAGATTTTCCCCCTAAACCTGCGACTGGTCTAGCAAGCCGGCAGCGGATCTTCACACTGCTCGTCGAAAAACTAGGAAATATAAACGGACTGACCCAAATGGATATAGACCCGGCAATGTTAATGGACTACGAGATAGATCAGCGCGATTCCAAAAATAGGCACAATGAACGCCTGCGGTTTTAATAGTAAAGAAAATGAACTTATAGAAACAATGGAAGATATGAAAATTGGACTGATGGGAATAGCGGACACCAGAGTAAAGGGGGAAGGATGCTAGGAGATCCACCACAGTTACATGTCTGTCAACTCTGGAGTGGAACAGCAAGAAACGGTGTGGTAATAGTCTTTGAACCACGGCTAGCAAGAGGAATACTAGAAATAAAATATATATCAGAAAGAATCATAACAGTGAGAATAAAAGAACAAACAATTACAACATATGTACAAATATACGCAACATGTAAAACAAACAAAAATTAGCAAGATTGCGAGGAATTCTACGAAGACATCCATGACGTGCTAAATAAAATAGATAAGCAGGACAAAATCATAGTTATGGGTGACTTCAAAGCAATGCAATGACATAACAAAGCTGGCATAGAAAAACATCTTGGAGCATTCTATAAACAATATGTAATTCTATAAACACAAAGACTCACAAATACACACCTGGTACAAATGAAACGACCTAGATACTAACAGTCAAATTTATTTTATATTAACAAGAAAAAATAGAAAGAGAAATATATTAGATGCAATGGCAGTGCCAAACTTAAGTATAAACGCAGACCTCAAAGCAGTCGTCGCCAGAAGAAGAACCATCAGAAGAAGAAAGCAAAGACCTGGAAAATACATACCATGCGAATAAGTAAACTTAAAAATCCACTAGGACGAGGCAGTGAGGGAAATTGATGAGAAAGAACTAACTGAAATCATTGTAAAATTACATAAAGAAAGAAAAACAGTGGAAGAAGAAGGGGAGATGTGCAAATCAAGCAACTGAAATACTGCAAAAATAACACATGGAACCACGAAAAAACGTAAAACACGGATAAAGAAAATAATAAATTGGTGGATCGCAGATAAAAAGCAAACTGTACAAGACAACAAGGAAAAGTATAAAAAAAAGTGGTTGAAGCGCACAAAGGACCGTGATTACATAGAACATAGAATAGCGAGAAGACTTATGAATAGAAAAATAAATTTTAATAAATTTTAGTAAATAGAAAAATACAAACTACTGGAAGGGGTATGGAGAAACCCTAAATAAAAACTATAAGGCGGCATCTAGAAACTTCTACAAAAACTGATAAGTACAATGAGAACCAAATGAGAACCCTTTGACTTAACTGAAATAATGAACAGCGAAAATGAAAAACCAATAACTGAACAAAAACAGATCCCGATAAGACGGAGAAAGTACTTCGAACAGCTTCTTAACATCCCATCAAATGTCACAGGAATTCAAGAAACCGACACAGATGCCACAGGAGAACGAGAACCAGACATACTGAAAGAAGAAATTAACGAAGCCGCCAGATTAGCCCTATTAAAAAATTCGCCGGAACAAGATGAACTACCAAATGAACTAATCAAAGCAGCAAAAGAAGTAGGAACAGCTTGGCAACATAGACTATTCAACCATGTTTGGGTAGAACAACAGACACCACGAGACTGGGGAAACGCCATAATTATCTCAGTTTGGAAAAACAAATGTAGCAAAAGAGACAGCACACAACACAGAGACATTTCACTGTTGAGTCATACTGGGAACATATTTTGCAAATATTTTTGAGAAAAGATTACCAAATACTATAGAAACTCAGCTAAGTGAAACACAACTAGGATTTAGGAAAACCAAAGGATGCACAGATGCCTTTTTTTGCTCTTAGGCAACTTATAGAGAAATCCATTGAAATCAATGAAATATCATACTTAGCCTTTGTCGACCAAGAAAAGGCATTTGATAATGTAGATAGAAACAAGCTGTGGGAAATACTTAAACAGTATGGGGTGAGTACACATCTAACAAACCTATGTAGAAACTTGTAAAACAACAGTGAATGCACAGTGAGAGCAACTGGAGGACACTCAGAACCCTTCACCATAAGATCCGGAGTACGAGGTTGTATTCTGACCCCTCTCTTGTTCATAACATTATAGACAACATATGTAAAGAAAGCAGCCAAACAGAGACCGCAAGAACACCGCATGATGTGAATACATAAAAGAATCATCTGTAATTTTAAACTCATGTTTGCGGACAACCAAGCACTAATAGCAAAATCAGAAGCTGAATTACAAGTCCACATGAATAGTCTAAACGAAATGTGTAGTGAACATAATATCAAAAATATCACAAATAAAACATAGGTAATGACTATAACTAAAGAAGTAGAAACAACAATTCACCTAAACGAACATGAAAGAAGTATAATGTCATCAAATGGCAAATCAGAAGACGGAATCGAAAATAGATGCAATAAGGCAAACAAACTCATTGGACAAATGTAATCAATATTAAAGAACAAACATGTATCAATAACTACTAAGAAAGCACTTTACAACACAATCTTCCTACCAACTCGATGTTAACAATGCCAATCCTGGACAATGACAGAAAAAAAAAGAAAATAAAAGTGTTAACAACAGAAATGAGATTCCTGAGAAGAATACTTAATGTATTAACTGACACTGCAAAATAGCTAGCAGAAACAAGTCTAACGAGATAAGACCAGCACTGATGAAATCAGGACTAAAGTCGGGGTTATAGCTGCACTAGATTTTATTAGTAGGCACCAAGTCAAATTGTTTGGCCATGCAAGTAGGTTACCAACTAACAGTATACCACAAAAAAGCAATGATGTACAGACCAGATCGAAGCAGAGGAAGAGGCCGACGACGTAAAAGATGGACGCTGGAAATAATAGAGCTCATGGGAATATCGATACACGAAGCCTATAAGCGGGAACTCTCCCGCTGTTTATACTTCACCTCGATACCGCAAGGTACAAGAGGAACATTATGAGATGAGATGAGAAGTAGAAACAGATGTTAGCTATGATCATTCTAAACTATATTATTGCAGCTACAAACGCCAGCTATGATCATTCTAAACTATATTATTGCAGCTACAAACGCCAGCTATGATCATTCTAAACTATATTATTGCAGCTACAAACGCCAGCTATGATCATTCTAAACTATATTATTGTAGCTACAAACGCCAGCTATGATGATTCTAAACTATATTATTGCAGCTACAAACGCCAGCTATCAGCGTTCACAAACTGTTTTACCTAAACTTATTTTGAACTCGAGTGTAGTCCACTTTGGTCCGAATTTAGCTTTCCTTATTATTAGTAAGATCTCTTCTCCCTCTATAGCGAAGCAATAATGATATAGATCAAATGAGAAACCATAAATGCCAATCGGAGGTTATCATATAAATAATATACGCTATAATATTACATATTAATAATGCAAAAGATCTACAACAATCGTGTGACATTGTAGTAACAGACAGTGATAAGATATGACTCTCCTTAAATATCAATTAAACAGTAACAACGGTGATATCAAAGAAAAGGATTACATAAAATAATGAAACGGAAATATACGTCAACATTCTTAACCAAGTGGATAACTTTCAATACATAGGGGCATTTATAACATCAGATGGAAGGTGCACAACATAGATTATGAACAAAATGGGAGTAAGCAAAATCTGCCTGTCAGAAAATGAAAGTTATATTATGCAATACGTCACTCTTTTGAATGTAAGAAAGTGAGTGCTGAAACATAATTCCATCACAACATCATTTACTACTAACTAGTTCACAACCATCGCTTTTGTTAACACTTCTATTCCTATCACTCAAAATAATCTAAACCCCGTCTCTACCCTAACGTCTGATTAACGTCTCCATCCCCGTTCCGAGTCCTACTGACTTATCGTTTTCCCGCCGGTATTTTCGAACGGCAGAATTCTTCTAAATAGTGTTCACATACACACCTTGTCAGCTGTCGTAATTTATCGTTACCCTGTACACTCGTATTTGTCCTTGTATCCTGTCTATCTTATTCTGTCTTATCACATCTTCGCTGGCTGCTGAGGATGGGGACGGAGCTCTTATGGGAATGTCCCGAATGCTGTGATGTCGGTTCGTAAATCAATCAATCAATCAATCAATCAATCAGATCTGTCGTCAATGTAATATAGGACTGTGGCAACGCTCATTAACTTAGTTTACACGAATTAACTTAGTGTAACTTATTAGCATTTATTCCTATAACTCGATATAATCTAAACCCCGTGTCTATCCTGTCTAACGTCTGACTAACGTCTCTGTCCAATCGTGCTTCACATACAACCGAAACAAGGTGGAAAGGAGCAAGGATCAAGACAGGATAGGATTGTAAGATTCTTTATTCTGGGGGAGAAGAACGGCAAAGAGGTTTAGCCATTATATTGGATCGGCAAACATCAAATTCTGTTAAAGGATAATGGCCCGTGTCAGACAGAGTTCTATTAGAAATTTAAACGGAAGACCTTTTAAAATAAATGTCATTCAAGTATATGCCCCAACAAGTGAATGCAGTGAAGAAAGTATAGAGGAATTTTATAATAACATGGAGTCCTCTTTGAAGAACTGTAAAAGCTCAGAAATAATGATTATAAAGGGTGATTTCAACGCAAAAGTAGGAAATCTAAGCGATGCATGCAGTGTAGGCAACCATGGTTTGGGAGAGCGAAACGAAAGAGGATAGAGTCTTGTAGAATGCGTAAAAGAACACGAATAGGTTGTAGGAAACACCTGGTGTAAAAATCATCCTAGAAGATTATGGACATGGAGGAGTCCAGACAGCAGGATTAAAAGCTAGATAAATTAGCAGAAGGTTTCGAACTGCGTTAACAGTCGTAAGAAAAGTCCCCAATGCAGACTGTTACAGTGATTACAGATTAATTACAAGCACATTGAGGGTAAAATTTAAGAAAGTCAAGTATACAACAGGAAACCCTAAATATGATTTGTGCAAATTGAAAACTGACAAATAAATACAAGATCATTTTAACATAGAAGTAAAGAACATATTTGATATATTGTGTGATCCAGAGATCGTATTTTAAGATGTGGATGATCAATGTGAAATGTTGAAGAATTCAATCAGTTGTCCTGCAGAAAAAAAAAACTATTCAAAAATTAAAGAAAGTGGGTCGTCAGACATGGATGACTGAATAAATTTTACATCTAATGGACACAAGTAGACAGGAAAAAAAGTAATCCTGCCAAATATGAAGAAATTCACAGAAAAGGTAGAATGTTATGTAAGGAGGCAAAAGAGGCATGGCTCGAAAGAAAACCGCACATAAATTTAAAAACTATACAACAGTAAAAATACCAATCTAATGAACACAAGAGCTTACTAATCAAAGAACACTATACATCAGCAGGCTTCCTAAAGACAAACGATGAAAACATCATAATTGAAGAAGATCAGATTTTACATGTTTGGTCAGATTATGTGGAACCCTTTATGATGAGAACAGAGAAGGACAGTATTATATTCAAAGTAATAATCAAGGAGCATCAATTTTGAAGATGGAGTTTCAGAATGCTCTTAACCATATTAAATCTGGATAGACCCCCTTTTCAGACAGCATCACAATAGAAATAATTAATGCGTTAGAAGAATATGGAATAGATAAGTTACGCGACTGTTGAATACAATATTTGATACTGGAAATATAACTCATGGATTATGCAACTCTATATTTACGAGGGTAAGTTAATAAGTAAGTCACAAATGGCTGTAGAAAAATAACTAAATATGATAACAATTTGAAATCAATTTATTTGTATACATACATTGTCCTTTTATTTCTCAACATAATTTACACCAGCATTGATGCACTTATCCCATAATTTTATCAGTCCTCCCAAACCGGCTGCATAGAACTGCGTGAATCTGTTTACTAAACCACGTTTTGACTTCACATTCAACTTCGGCGTCATTCGCAAAATGTCTCCCGCCAAGGTTGGTTGTCATTGGGTTGTGCTGACAAATGTTAGTCCCGTAAAGCGGTGCATAGCTGGGCAGAAAATTTTGTGAGGGCGAGTCAATAAGTAAGTCACACAGTTCTGTGGGATGGCCGATAAATGAAAACAAAGCACGCAGTTCTATGCAGCCGATTTGGGAGGACTGATAAAACGATGGGATAAGTGCATCAATGTTAGTTGAAATTATGTTGAGAAATAAAGGGACATTGTATGTAGAAAAATAAACTGGTTTCAAGTTGTTATCATATGTAGTTACTTTTCTACAGCTATTTGTGACTTACTTATTAACTTACCCTCGTATTGCAATCCAACAGAAATCAGGAGCTTTCGAATGTGAGCAACATCGAACAATTGGTATAATGAGTCACATCACGAAGATTTTCCTAAGAACTATCATGGACAGAGTTAGGAAGAAAATACAACCTGAAATTGGAAAAGAACAATGTGGGTTTGTAGAAGGCAAGGGTGCTGTACATGCTGTGTCTAAAATGAGAACAGTAATTGAACGTTCTATAGAAGTAAAGAAAGATCGACACCTTTGCTTTATTGACAACACACAGGCTTTCGATAAAGTGAGATATGTCGACATGATAAAAATGCTTGAAGATCTACAAATTGATGGAAAAGACCTTAGACTTGTAAAAAAAAAACATATATTGGAAATAACAAGCTGCCATCAGAACTGATAATGATGTAGGTCAATATCAGCCTATTAAAAGAGGTGTGAGGCAGGGATGTGTAATGTCTCCAGATCATTTTTCCCTGTACAGTGAAAATATTTTCAGAAATTTAGAAGACATGGAAGGAATCAACATTGGGGGACGATGCATCAATAACATTAGATATGCAGATGATACAGTCTTGATTGCAGACAATGAACAGGATCCTGCAAAATTTAGTAGATGCAGTTGTTGCACACAGTGAACATCTAGGGTTAGAATTGAATTATAAGAAGTCAAAGATTATGGTCGTCACTGGGAAGAAGGAAATACCACAATGTAATATATAGAGCCGGTCTCTCTGGCTGAGGGGTTACAACACATTCTCCGTAATCCCGTTTGTCACGCAGAGTCTCGTAGCGGGAGCGAGCTGGGAGCGGTTCGTCCCCCGCTGGTGACTTGCGGGACACTGAGCCGGCCGCTCAGAAAGCAATGCCAAACTACTGAGCGTAATCTTGCCAAGAAATCAACAGACAGCTGAAAGATGCTGCTGTTGACAGCGATGTCCTGTAAAGGATATCCGAATTAAAAAAAAAAAATATATATATATATATATATATATATATATATATATATATATATATATATATATATATATATATATATATATAATATATATATATATATATATATATATATATATATATAGAACAAATAAATGGGCATATTCTAAAACAAGTAAAATAGATTTATCTCGGAAAAGTCATAACATCTGATTTGAGATGCCTTACAGAAATTAGAACAAAAATTGTCATTGTGAAGGTAGCCTTTTGCAAGATGAAAAACATACTGACTCTTAAACAGATATCAACTGAAATGAGAAAAAGAGTGATTAAAGTGCTAGATAGAACATGCACTTCTGTATTGATATGAAGCGTGGACAATGAGCATACAAGCTGAAAAACATATGATGGCTGTGGAAATGTGGTTTCTGAGGAAAATGCAAAGAATGCAATTGACAGACAGAAAAACTAAAGACCAAGTCATTCAAGAAACAAATGAAGATCGTAAATTGATTAGAGTCATTAGACGTAGACAGTCACAATTGTTTGGACATATTATGAGAAGAAATAAATTGCAGAACTTGGTGACATCTGGCAAGATCGAATGAAACAGACCAAGGGGAAGGCCGAGAAGTAAATACCTGGATGGCTTGGCCACGTGGCATGATTGAGACAGAAACACGGAGCTGTTCCACGACTCTGGTGATCGAGTGAGATGGCAAGACAAATAGCCAACGCTTATCGGCATGGCACACGATGGATGGATGGAACATATTAACATAGTTTACGTGTCATTAACTTAATGTGGCTGTTTAACTTAGTTTACGTTTATTACGCGCACTAACTTAGGTTACGCTCATTAACTTTGTTGACACGAATAAACAGTGTAATTTTTTGACTTAATTTACGCTCATTAACTAAGATTACCCGAATTAATTTAGTGTAACGGATTAAGTTAGTTTACGCGCATTACCTTATTGTATCTTATTAATTTAGTTTACGCTTATTAACTTAATTTACGCCCACTAACTTAGTTACGATCATGAGCTTAGTTTCCGCGCATTAACTTAGTTTATTAACTTAGTTTACGTGCATTAACTTAGCGTACCTTATTAACTTGGCTTACGCTCTTTAACTTAGTTTAGCTTATTAAATTTGATTACGCTAATTGCATTAAATAACTTAGCTCAGCTTATTAACTTAATGTACGCTCATAAACTTAGTTTATGCTCATTAGCATAGTTTACGCTCATTAAATTCGTTTACGCTCATACACTTAGATTATGCTTATTACCTTAGTTTTCGCACTTAGTTAACTCTCATTACCTTAGTTTACACGCATCATCCCAGTTTAAGTGCATAATTTAAGTGTAGATTATTAACTTAGTTTTCGCTCATTAACTTAGTGTAGTTTATGTGCAATACCTTAGTGTGGTTTACGTGCATTAACTTAGTGTGGTTTACACACTTTAACATAATGTAGAATAATAACTTACTTTACACTCATTAACTTAGTGTAGTTTACGCGAATTAACTTAGTGTGGTTTACGCGCATTAACTTAGTGTTGTTTATACTCATTAAAATGGTGTAGTTTACGATCATTAACTTAATTTAGTGTACGCTCATTTACTTAGTGCAGTTTACGCTCATTAACTTAGAGTAGTTTATGCGAAATAATTTAGTTTAGTTCAGTTTAGGCGTTGGATCAACATCAAGGCACACGGTTTATCCCATAAGTGCTCCGTTTTCCTCCTAACTCAAACCTGAGTCTGGAGAAACTCAGCTCAATGCACGAACTCCGTTGCATCGGCGAGGATCCTGAAATACTTTGGGTAGATTTTTAACTCGAAATTGTGCCCGGGCAGCGCTGTTAGGCTACTCTTTTTCGATTTCCAACTGCCAAGGGATTTTTTACGTGCTCAACAATACACACGGGCGTCCGATCTCACTACCCTACCCAGAGACCAGGGGAAATTTTATTACTGGAAGTCCAGGTGGATTATTTAAATAAATCCCGGTCCTCACCGGGGCCTGAACCTGGACCTCCAGCACTGGAAGCGGACACCATACCACGAGACCACAACCCCTAATAATGTAACCTCAAATCATTTAGTGTGGTTTAAGTGCATTAACTTAGTGCAGTGTACCCTCATTAACATAATGTAGTTAACGCTCGTTAACTTAGTGTAGTTTACACTCATTAACTTTGTGTAATTTATAGGAATTAACATAGTGTGGTTTTCGCTCATTAACTTAGTGGTGTTTAAACTCATTAAAATAGTGTAGTTTACGCTCATTAACTTAGTGTTGTTTACACGAATTAACTTAGTGTGGTTTATGCTTATTAACATAGTGCATTTTACGTTCATTAATATAGTGTAGTTTACGCTCATTACTTACTGAAGTTTACGCAAATTAACTTAGTGTGATTTACGCTTATTATCTTAGTGTCGATTGTTAACTTAGAGAACGCTCATTAACTAAGTATATATTATTAACTTAGGTGACGCTCTTTTACATAGTGTTGATTACGTGCATTAACTTAGTGTAGATTATTAACTTAGTTTACACTCATTAATTTAGTGTAGTTTAAGCTCATTAACTTAGAGTAGATTATTAACTTAGTTTACGCTCATTAGCTTTGTGTAGTTTACCCTCATTAACTTTGTGTAGTTTACGCTGATTAACTTTGAATAGTTTACGCTCGTTAACTTTGCGTAGTTTACGCACATGAACTTTTTAAAGTTTACGAACTTTAACTTAGTGTAGTTTACGCGCATTAATTTAGTTTAGAATGCGCTCATTAACTTAGTATAGTTTACGCGCAATATCTTAGTGTGGTTTATGCGCATTAACTTAGCATAGATTATTAACTTAGTTTACGCACATTAATTTAGAGTAGTTTACACGCATTAACTTAGTCTGGTTTAGTGCATTAACTTAGCGTTGATTATTAAATTAGTTTATGCTCTTTATCTTAGTGTAAATTTTTAACTCAGTATAACTTATTAACTTAGTTTATGCACTTTAACTTAGTGTAGCTTATTAACTTATTTTACGCGTATTAATGAATTTCAGGTGCATTAACTTAGTTTACGCTAGTTTACTTAGTTTATAGTATTATCTTAGCTTCCACTCATTAACTTAGTTTACACGCATTATCTTAGTTTCCACTCATTAACTTAGTTTACACGCATTATCTTAGTTTACACTCATTAACTTAGTTTACACGCATTATCTTAGTTTCCACTTATTAACTTAGTTTACACGCATTATCTTAGTTTACACTGATTAACTTAGTTTACACGCATTATCTTAGTTTACACTCATTAACTTAGTTTACACGCATTATCTTAGTTTCCACTTATTAACTTAGTTTACACGCATTATCTTAGTTTACACTGATTAACTTAGTTTACACGCATTATCTTAGTTTACACTCATTAACTTAGTTTACACGCATTATCTTAGTTTACACTCATTAACTTAGTTTACACGCATTATCTTAGTTTCCACTCATTAACTTAGTTTACACGCATTATCTTAGTTTACACTGATTAACTTAGTTTACACGCATTATCTTAGTTTCCACTCATTAACTTAGTTTACACGCATTATCTTAGTATCCACTCATTAACTTAGTTTACACGCATTATCTTAGTTTACACTGATTAACTTAGTTTACACGCATTATCTTAGTTTCCACTCATTAACTTAGTTTACACGCATTATCTTAGTTTACACTCATTAACTTAGTTTACACGCATTATCTTAGTTTCCACTCATTAACTTAGTTTACACGCATTATCTTAGTTTACACTCATTAACTTAGTTTACACGCATTATCTTAGTTTCCACTCATTAACTTAGTTTACACGCATTATCTTAGTTTCATCTCATTAACTTAGTTTACACGCATTATCTTAGTTTCCACTCATTAACTTAGTTTACACGCATTATCTTAGTTTACACTCATTATCTTAGTTTACACGCATTATCTTAGTTTCCACTCATTAACTTAGTTTACACGAATTATCTTAGTTTCCACTGATTAACTTAGTTTACACGCATTAACATAGTGCAGCTTATTAACTTAGTTTATGCATATTAATGTAATTAAGGCCCATTAAATTAGTTTACTCACATTCACTTAGTTTACGCTCATTAACTTAGTTTACATGCATTATTGTAACCGTGCTGTTCCATCGAGAATAGAAGAACCATGATCCATGGGTTAATGATGCGTGAGTAGTGGTAATGGTAGGGGTAGCTCCCTTCCATAATCATATACTTTCCGTTGTTTTCAACTATTTGGTTAACACTTTTAACAAAGAACGTATAACTCGCCCATTTCCAAGAATTTCCAACATACACGCGCTTTGAATACTTTTCTGGAATCATCCATTATTTTTAATTCAGATCTTAGGGAAATTGAGAATAAAACATTGGTACATTCAATTTATACATAATTGGCCAGCCGGCTTATTCGGTTACTTATGAAATGGAGCATATTCAGTTGGCTACTTATACAAAAAGTTAATTACCTTGGTATTACTCTTTTAATTTCTTAACATTTCTAACTCCTCCTTAAAACGTATCCCAAACTAGTTTGCCTTTTTCAATTTCTTAAACTTCAGCGATTCCAGAGATGTTTTCCCGTCTTCTATTTTGATCTAACCTGCCAGATGTAACCCTCTGTTAACATTTAGACTATCTAAATAAACGTGTGTTACCAATTGGGCGTCAATTTGGCGGTATATAGTTGGCAATAGTGGGTATAGTTTGGCAATATACCGCCAAATTGACGGAGTGGCCATAGGGAGTCCTCTTGGTCCTATTCTAGCGGACATCTTCATGGCACATTTAGAAGAAAAGAGATCCTCAGACATCAACAACTTGGCCTTTTACCGTCGTTATGTGGACGATATACTAATTATCACCACAGAAGAGCTACAAGCAACATCGTTCCAGGCTACAATGAACAAGACGCATAAAATCATCTCTCTATCTATGGAACACGAACACAACGAAGCGTTACCGTTCCTAGATATTCTAATGAGACGTAGAGCAGACGGCACAATTCAAAGATCGGTGTATCGCACAGGAACATGGACTGGCCAATACCTACATTTTCAGAGCTTCACACCTGTCCAGTACAAACGGGGCTTAGTACGGACCCTGTTTGACCGTGCTAGAAAGATATGCTCCCAGGACACACTGACAGAGGAATTTGAAACTCTGAAGAATGTCTTAAACCTGAATGGGTACTCCACAGGATTTATAAAGCGCCACTGCCAACAGCCCAAACCAAAACCAGACGTAACTACAGTCCCTAAACGCAAGGTATTCATCCAGCTAACCTTTCGAGGGGATGACGTAATGCAACGTCTACAAGACCGGCTTACTACAGAAGTAGGCCGAACATTCTGTGCTGCATCTCCAGTCATTAGATATAAAACAGTACCGATTCCTACACCAGCAGTCAAAGAGCCTGTCCTCTGTACGCCACCAACAATTCTATTTACCAATTCACATGTAGATGCCAGGCCTTCTACATTGGTAGAACGGAGAGACAGATTAACAAACGAGTGTCAGAACACATACCTCAATGGGTCAACAAGATACAACACACAGGAGATGCTAGCCTCATGGGGCCGACACACCGGAAGCTCCCGGCGTCTTCAATTGGTAGACACATTGTCGAGAGCGGCCATGTGGTTGACAGAGACACTGCCTTTTGCGTGTTAACACACAAAATACTCGCTTGTTAAAATTTGCAGAAGCAATTATGATCAATCAACGCAAGCCAGAATTGTGCAAACAGAAAGACATGTTAGTCAGCTTAAAATTACCGTGGTAGATAATTGACATTACTGTGCGAATATGTGTATATTTCAACTTCAAGGATTTATCTAGTTAATTTCACGTAAGTTGTGTGATTTTTGCAGTATGTACCTGACGAGATGCAGAGAAATATGCCAGGCAATAAATCGTGCAATCTATTGTTTGTGTCTTCGATATTCATATGTCTCATCTCATCCTGTTCCTCTTGTACCGTTACAAGTACACGCGCTTTCATCCATGCCACCATGGCGATCTCGTATATGTACACATAGCAGTAAATCATATTTTTCCTTGTTTTGGAGTGAGCATACGAGAATAATGTTGATCAGGAAAGGCAAACAATGAAGAACAATCACAGATGACAGTGACAATGATACTGAAGAAGAAAAATAAGAAGAAGGATGAGGAGGAGGTTGAAGGTAGAGAAAGAAGAAGAAGAAGAAGAATAAGAAGAAGAAGAAGAAGAAGAAGAAGAAGAAGAAGAAGAAGAAGAAGAAGAAGAAGAAGAAGAAGAAGAAGAAGAAGAATAGACCTATTTGCAGTACCCACACAGTCTGACAGGTTATTTGTCTTTTTATGCCCAGCCTGCCCTCCGATGTTCTACGGTGCTTCATGCTATACACCGTGTTCTCGGTACTGTGAAAATGAAACTTGTGATATTGATACTGGAAACTGTTCTGTGTGTGCAGAAGGTTACTTCGGTCCAAGGTGCACTTTGGGTAATGTTACTTCTTATGTTTCTCACGTCTCGTAGCTAGCTAACTTCTACGGTGTGGATGATTACGGTGTGGAAGATTACAATGTGGTTGACTTTGTTGTTGCATATACTATGCAGGACGTTCCAATCAACACCAGCATTTTTCAGCTGCTGTTGATGTACTAGGCAAGATTACGCTCAGTAGTTTGTCATTGCTTCCTGAGCGACCGGCTCACATACCCCGTAAGTTACCGACGCGGAGAGAACCGCCACCGATTCGTCACGTTACTCACGAAAGTATACGGGATTACGGAGAAAGTCGCTAAAATCCTAGGCCAGGGAGACTGTTGTTGTTTACTGTCTGGTAAATTATGGTGTTGTAAATTACGGTGTGGATGATTACCGTGTGGTTGATTACTGTGTGGCAGAGTATGATGTGGTAGATTACGGTGTGAATGATTACGGCGTGAATTATTACTCTGTGGTAGATTAAGCAGTCGTAAGTTACGCTGTGGTAGGTTGTGCACTCGTAGATTACGCTGTGGTAGAATACAATGTGGTAGATTACACTGTTGTAGAGTACTGTATGCTAGATTACGCTGTGGAAGATAACGGTGTTACAACTCTTAGCTTCCCTTCTCGGAAATGATAGCACACGGAGGTCTAACTACCGGGTATTGATCATGTATATTCTGTGGAGTTGCGCGTCTACGGATATCTTCTCTGTAGCTGATATTGCCTATTGTGATTTTCCAAACATCTACGTCAACTGATATCTTCATGATGTGGTTATCCTGTACATTAATATTTGCATCCTGGATTCTCACTTCCAACATTCATGTTCCACTGTCTGCAACTGCCTCTCTTTCTACATGTTTCATATAATGCTGTTGTCTCTGTTCACCCGTTCCGTTTTAATGCTCCAAATTTTTTTTTTGACTTTTTATTGTCTTCCACAAGAAATCAAAGACATCACCAATCCCTATATATATAATCTCAAATTATTAGAACACTATCTCAGTACGGATTACCTTCCCCCTTAATAATAAAACTAATAATAATAATAATAATAATAATAATAATAATAATAATAATAATAATAAAAAAAACCTAGTGTAACAGCCAGTCCCCTTTTGGTAGGCCAGTATATTCCACATAGCTAATAACAACTGCCACTCCAGTCATTACTATTACTTACTTAATCGTGTAGTATTGATTTTTCATTTTTCCGATCCTTTATAATGCATATCATTTATATTGTTGCCGTTTTCAGATAGCCCATGAATGATGTGTGAATGATATAATGTATGAAAGAGAGTGATATGAGGGCAGAATGTTTGACGGGCCTGCGTCAATAATTCTTAACCCTTTGAAAATAGCGTTTTGTTGTTGTGGTTGTTTGTGTTGTTGTTGTAACTTCTTCAGGACGAAACTATTTTCCTTTTTCTTTAGACTCACCCTCTATTTCCTTCTTTTATTTCTCTCTCTCTCTCTCTCTCTCTCTCTCTCTCTCTCTCTGTCTCTCTCTCTCTGTGTCTCTCTCTATGTCTCTCTCTTTGTCTCTCTCTCTGTGTTTCTGTCTCTCTCTCTGTCTCTCTCTGTCTGTCTCTCCCTGTCTCTCTGTCTCTATGTCTCTCTGTCTCTCTCTCTGTCTCTCTATCTGTCTCTCTCTGTCTCTCTCTGTCTCTCTCTGTCTTCTATCTGTCTCTCTCTGTCTCTCTCTCTCTCTCTCTCTCTCTCTCTCTCTCTCTCTCTCTCTCTCTCTCTCTCTCGATATATTTGTCTCTCTATGTCCATTTCCTGTCTCTTGTTATCTCTGTCTCTATTTCTCACTGTCTATATAACTATTTTCTGTCTCTCAATATGTGTCTCATTATCTTTTTACCTCTCTCTGACTCTCTCTCTCTCCCTCTCTCTCTCTCTCTCTCTCTCTCTCTCTCTCTCTCTCTCTCTTTATCTCTATCTCTCTCGGTCTCTGAGGCTGTCTCTTAATGTAATTCTCTTGCTGTCGCTCTAATTCTCTATATCTGCGCTCTGTCTGTCTGCCTCTCTCCCCCATGCTCAAGCATACACACGCACACACACACACACACACATACACAAACGGAGACACACATACACACTCTTACACACACACGCACATACACACACGCATCAGAAAGTAATTACGTCACACTCGCTATTGGTACAGATCCAGCTGACAAAGCAATGCTCATCTGTCCCTATTAGAATATACTCAATACTTGAACACACAAGCAGAGTCAACTGTGATAGACTTTCCGTTGTAACACACATCACTTGTTTCACACATTCATCTCACGAACAGACAATAACTATTCTGTCTGAGGTAGCCAATGTATGCGCGTGTGAGTTCAAAGGGCAAAGGTAATAGGGCAGGCTGATAGATTCACTTGCACCGGGTTTATTCCATATATTTTAGTATCTGCCAGTAGATGACAGCATGACCCGATTCTGACGTTGTAACCACTTAGCCGTGGAAACTTCGAGTATGAGTGCAGGCGTGTGTGTTCAGTTAGTTTAGTCGACGGATCAAGATCGCGGCATATGGGTGTAACCCAAAAGTGCTCCGTTCTACTCTTAACTCAAGCCTGAGTCCGGAGTTCTCAGCTCAGTACACGAACTCCGTAGCACCGGCGAGGGTATGAAATGCTTTGGGTATATTTTTAACTCGAAATTTTGCCCGGGCAGCACCGTTAGGCTACTCATGTTTCGATTTCCTACTGCTAAGGCATTGTTTACGTGCGCAACAATATATACGGGCCTCCGATTTCATTACCCAGAGACCAGGCAACATTTTGTTACTAGAAGTTCACGTGAAAAAAATCCCGGCCCTCAAACGGGGCTTGAAACGAGGCGGACACCATACCCCGAGACCACTCCCCCCCCCCCCCCCCACACAGGCGTGTGTGTATGTGTGTGCATGTGTCTGTGAGGGGCGGGGTGGGGTAGGGAGGGGCTGGGGGTTGGAGGATGCGTGAGCCATACATGACACCTAACAATTGCTCTTCTTATTCCACGATGCAACGATAACTAGAAAATAAAATCAGTCACAGAGCATATTGTTCTGTCACACTATTCATGTTTTGATTAACCAAGTTTCTTATTCTAAACTACTTGCTTTCATTTCACAGTGATGCAATTTACAAAAGAAGTGTTGTATATATTCAGTGTGGGTGGACTGTTGATGATTGGGTTGGCAATTTGTGCTTGCTACGTCCTTCCGCGGCGACACAAACAAGAAAAACAAGAAAATAGTTCGTCTACTGAGTCCTCTGATACTGCTGTTTCTGAATAACGATGTGCGTGACTGGTTCACGTGGTGTCATTGCGCGTGAATGGTGGCAGTGTTGTCTTTCAGCGTGAATGTCACACTGATGTTATTTTGCGTGAATATTTACGGTGGTGTCACTTGGCGTGAATGTTTACAATGTTGTCATTTAGCATGTATTTGTACAGTGTTGTCATTTAGAGTGTATGTTCACCGTCATGTCTTGATTTTTTAAGATTTCAAATGGCGTGGTTTAGAGTCATAATTTCGAGTAGTGTCAGTTAGAGTGTGTCAGAGCCCTAGGTGACCTGATACAGAGGACAGATCCCGGAGACAGGACAAGGGTAGCAGAAGACAGGACAGTCCGCCCATGAACAGACAAGACAGTACGCCCATGGATCGACAGGACTACGTGAGACAGCTATCATCGACGGACCGACTAACTCAGTGTTTCCCAACGTGGGGCCCACGCCCCACAGGGGGGCAATTCGATTGTTAAAGGGGGAAATTCGAAAATGGAAGAAATTGGCTGGATATAAATAACAAAACGGGGAGACTTGAGACTGAAGTTAACTAAATTGGAACCGGACATAAAATCTCTTTGCAGCAAGCATCAAGCGCAAGGATCTCTTCTTCTTCTTCTTCTTCTTCTTCTTCTTCTTCTTCTTCTTCTTCTTCTTCTTCTTCTTCTTCTTCTTCTTCTTCTTCTTCTTCTTCTTCTTCTTCTTCGTCTTCTTCTTCTTCTTCTTCTTCTTCTTCTTCTTCTTCTTCTTCTTCTTCTTCTTCTTCTTCTTCTTCTTCTTCTTCTTCTTCTTCTTCTTCTTCTTCTTCTTCTTCTTCTTCTTCTTCTTCTTCTTCTTCTTCTTCAGCATTCCGAGCCATTGAGGTTCTTTGCTGCAAATACAAGCCGTCTCCATTCGTCTCTCTGGTTGACCTTCTCTTGCCAGTCGCTGATTCCAAGTGCTTGTAGGTCTATATGTATATTATCTCTCCACTGTCTTCTTGGTCTACCTCGGGGTCTACAGTCATTTATTTCCTGAGTGTAAGCGAGTTTTGTTTCCCTGTTATCTTCCATTCTTTCTATATGCCCCAGCCATTGCAGTCTATTAGCCTTCATGATACCAATGATTAGCAGGGACTTAAACAAATCATAAATGTCTTTGTTGCTTTTTCTTTTCCACTCTCCACTTTGTGTATCCCTAATGGGCCGAAAGATGCGTCTTAAGACTTTGTTCTCAAAGGTTTGTAACAAGGCTTCGTCTCCTTTAGTTGTACTCCAGATTTCAGAGCCATACAGCACAACTGGTCTGATCAGTGTTTTGTATATTGTGATCTTGGTGTTGCGAGATAGCGCATTTGATTTTAGCAACCATATGTGTTGTGTTGGTGCCCTCGTTTCATTGACTTCAGTTCTTTAAAAAACTTTCTGGATTCGTTTTTCTGGTGATTAGTTTCCATATCTTTGATTATATTGCTCATATATTCTCGCTTCTGCTGCCGAACTATTTTTGTAGCCTCTTTACATTCAGTTCTATATTGCTCTTCATTGTGAATGTTATTGATGTCATTTAACCATAACTGTCTGGCACTCTTTTTCCTAATGACTGCTTCTTCTCATTTTTGATTGAACCATCTGTTCTTTCTATGCATGGTTAACACTCCGAGACATTCTTCTGCGGTGGTTTGAATTGTATTCTTAATGTTCAACCAAGTTTGGTCAACGCTTTCCTCCAACGGGTTTTGTAGAGTTTCAAGTTTACATTTTATTTCGTCTGCAAATTTCTCTTTGACTGTAATTTCTTGTAGTTTTTCTCTGTTATATGTTGGGTGTAACCTCAGTGGTTTAGTATAGAAAGCTCTTTTACGTTTTATTTTAAATTTTGCTCCAACGAGGAAGTGGTCGCTGTGACAAGGATCTCACTAAATTTAAATAATAAATAATTACTAATAATTAAAATAATATAGAAAAATCTTTCATTAAAATTATTTTGTGCTTGAATTTCAGTTCTCCATTATATTTTTTGAAAATGTACTTACTGTGTTTGCTCAATAATGTCGTAGTGATTTCTTCCGAAAACCTTTAGAGTCTTTAGTGAGCATTTCAATTTTTGAATATTAAAAATTATGTATATGTTGGGGGGGGGGGGGGGGGGGGCATAAGAATTTTAGAAAGACTTAGGTGGGACATCGCACAAAAAAGGTTGGGAAACACTGGACTAACCCCTAGGTTAAGGAAGGACAGGACAAGATAATGCCGATACGCATTACCCATCACGAATATTACGAGACGGCACAAAAAAGGTTGGGAAACACTGGACTAACCCCTAGGGACCACATGATAGGAGACTCAGGGCGAAAGCTTAGGCAGACGGGAGACAGCATTGAATGTGGACGGTTGTGTCTGATGTTTGCTGAGAGAGCTGACCAACATACTCGGTATGAAGTGCTAGCTTGCGCTGGGAGTATATCATACATTCTGTGCGAGCGCTAGTTGTGAGAGCAAATATATATATGATCGTTTAGGCATGGACGGAGCGCATTGCTAACTGTCATACTATTTGTGATGTTGTACTATTGTTGTATTGGATTTTCACCATTAAATCTATTGACATGTTTATTAAAGTTGATTGACTTCTATGTACATGTCAGTTACTTGTCAAGACACAGACAAACGAGCGACGCGAGACGTTGACAGAGTGACAGTTTTAAGTGATGTGACATGGTTTGTACGTTTTAAGTAGTCTGAGAAGCTCATGGGCCTTTACGGCTCAGACCGGAGGGAGAATTCGTGAAGGAGGACTCTGGTGCTTTTGCTGAGACCACAAGTAGCCTGACCTATGGAAGTCATGGCAGTAAGTAAAGCAATAACATGGCTCGAGACACAGACATTCACTAGGGCATGTTTCCTTAGCGACTCAATGAACACGCTCCAGAGGATAGAGATGGGGGGATCCGAAAAGAATGGTTGCTGCCTCTGGAGCGGTCTCGGCTGGCAAAGATTAGTTTCATCTTCGTGCCAGGGCATGCGGGAGTACAAGGGCATGCGGGAGTACAAGGGAATGAGAGGGCTGACAAGCTCGCAGGTAACGCTATTGTGGAGGGCGGACGCGCCATGGACCAGGCTGACATTCTGAATGCTCTACGAGAAGTAAGACTTTTGCGAGAACCAAGTGATGACTGTGAATCTACAACCATGGCCAGACTGCAAGAACAGCAAATTAAAAGAGGGGTGGCCAAACAAGAACACTACGCAGGAAGCCAAAGAAGACTGATAAACCAACACAGAACTGGCGTCGTTAGCCGCTACACGCTGCGGGATTTGCTGAGTAGGGGATCCGAGCACTTATGGACTGAATGGTTCGATGTGCAATGAGGATGATCTGTCGACTAACTAACTAACTGTTTTAAGTAGTCTGATTTGGAATAAAGTGGTATGGTTTATCTTGGATGTTACACCTGGTTTGAATTATCCATATTCAAAGCTAGTCAAGCTGTTGATCAGTGAGCTCTAGTGACAAAATCTAGGGTTAGTACGAGGAAGACTTATGACCAGAGTTGTCGTTCCGAATCGGTAAAGATAGGCCTCTCAATAAGGCTACATGGCAGCTTAGCGTCAGGTCATAATGGTTAACCAGCCTAGTATAGTATTCACACTTGACTCTAGCAGTCAACATCCTACATGACAACGTGATTCGCAAGTTACATTATGTTAATGCTCTTAGTAAGAGAGTGTGTACTTTAAATCTAGAATGAATGATAGAAAGTTCCAGTAGATGATTGCGGTGTTGATCGTCGATTCTAAGTAGCAGTGAGAACGAGTGAGTCTTGTTCATTGTGCACACGAGAGAGTAATAAGCTGATCTGTTTATTTGTACCAAACATTGACGGAGCCCGTGCACGATGTTTAAAGATATATGAATTCGGACTGTGTTTACATTATAGAGGGCCATCAACGTTACTGCATACACCAGAGAGGTGTATGGGTACGACGAGATCGAAAATAGACGCAATAAGGCAAACCGACTCATTGGACGAATGGAAGAAATTCTAAAGAACAAACACATATCAATTGTTACTAAGAAAGCACTTTACAACACAATCTTCCTTACCAACTATATGCTACCAATGCTAAACCTGGACAATTACCAAAATAAAGAGACAAGAAAAATCACAACAGAAATGAGATTCCTGAGAAAAATACTCAATGTATCAAGATAAGAGAAAATCAAAAATGAAGACACCAGGCGTAAAGTGGGGATTATAGCAGCGCAAGATTTTATTAGAAAGCAGCAAGTTAAATGGTTTGGTCATGTAACTAGATTACAAACTAAAATATATCCAAAGCAAGCAATGATGTACAGACCAAATAGACGCAGAAGAAGAGACCAGTACGGAACAAGGTGGACAGAGGTCCATGATGGCATCGATACATGAAGCCCATAAACTGTGGGAACTCTCTCGCTATTTATGCTTCATCTCGTCACCGCAAGGTACAAGAGAAACAAGATGGCATAATATTATGAGAGAGAGAGAGAGAGAGAGAGAGAGAGAGAGAGAGAGAGAGAGAGAGAGAGAGAGAGAGAGTGTGTGTGTGTGTGTGTTTGCGGTTCTGTCATACAACACGGTTAATCTCAGTGTCAATGTCAGTGGTATCACGGCTTTTTCTGAACTAAGATATATGTGTGTATGTGTGTGTATGTACCCTATGGTGCATTGGCCTCTCTTTGTGTATGAGAAAATCTTGATGCATTTGTTACACCGAATGTTTAATGGATAATTTATTATTTTGCAACGTAACTGTGAAATGTACTACATGTTATAAATAGACCGTGTTGGTATGAACACTTATCAAACATCTCTTTATTAATAGTGTTCTCTTTATTCTTGTTACCGGCGAACATCTTACGGACACACTTCGTAATGCCGCATACCGCGTTCGAAACACAAAAGCGGGTGATTTGGATGCAGATCGCCTTGCGTTGGGTTTTATGACTGATGGTCCGGTAGTCGGTCGTTCAGGAAACAATGGCAAACTACTGGACGTAAACTTGCCCACAAATCATGAATAGCCAAACATGCTGGGGTTGATTGTAACGTCCTAAGAAGGATATGCAGTTAACTTAACTATTCTTGTTACGTACGAAACATGAGAATTGTGGGAATTGGAACATTCGTGGATGAGGTGATAAAGAACCAGCATTAGTAAAGTTCATGTACAAATACAAAATACAAATATTAGAACTCTTAGATACGAGGTCAAAGTGGCAGAAAACAAAACCATTCATTCATGCATGCATGCATTCATTCATACAGTAGCATGTCCTTTGCAGAACCTCGCTCCCATAACAACCTTCCGAAACACTTCTCGGTCATAAGCAAGATGTCCTGCTACCGATACACCCATCTGGAGATCATCTGCCACATCCTACACCCATCTCTTCTTTGGCCTTCCTCCTCCTTTCTTCCAGGGCATATGCTCCTTCATTATTGTTCTCTCCAAACTTCCATGCCGTTTCAAGTAACCAAAATGTTTTTAGGAGCCTCTGTGGCGAAGTGGTCAAGCCGTTTGACTCGTGTTCCGAAGGTTGTTGGTTCGATTCCGGGCCGCGGCCTTTGGTTTACGAGTTAACTGTTTCGGAGACTCCTGTGGGTCGTCGCTAAAAGCTTCGGAGTTCGTGCTTTCTGCGACTCTTTCCGTGCTACGGAAAGAGACCGAGCCATATGGGATAAAACCCGGTGCAATAAAGTCGACCCTGTCGACTTTTAAGAGACTTTTTAAAATATTTACATTGTCTTTGTTTTATCGTCTTTAGTAGCCAACCTTCTTCAATAATCAGATCGTGTAGTATGGATGCATTTGTTCTTTTCTGATACCAAGATATTCTTAGAAGCCGCCTATAACATTCATATTCGTAGTCATTTATGCGCTGTTCAGCTTGTTTAGAAAGAGTCCAGGTCACACATATGGTGTAATAGGAAAGATGCATGCTCTTAAAAATCTAATTTCTGTAGTACTATCTGTCCCACCCAATTTATTCAGTTGTTTTAGATGTTGTAGGGCAATAGCTGTTTGTCTTCTGATGTATTTCTTTGTGTCACCAGTGTTGGTAATTAATGACTCAAAATAATCTAAATTATCCATGACCTCCAATTTTTCCTTCTCCTCCTACTCCTCCTACTCCTCCTCCTCCTTCTCCTCCTCCTCCTCCTCATCATCATCATCATCATCATAATGTGCCCTGACAACTGGCGTAGGCGTTTATGGCTCTCCACACATCTAGGTCTTTGGTATTCTGGATCAACTCTGTTGATGATATTCCTCCATGCCACCGTCTCAATTCATATATCATCATTTCTCTTAATCTGCTTCTGCCTCTCTTTCCCTTGATCTTTCCAGTTCCCACGATGTTCTCCAATGCCTTTCTTCTCACACATGACCGAAGAATGCTGTTTGTGTCTTTCTTATTGTGGTATGTAATGTTCTAGCCTAGTTTCATTAGCCTATTCCAGGCAGTCGTTGTTAGTTACTCTGGTAATCCAAGGACTTCGCAACATTCGTCTCAAGGTCCACATCTCTGTTGCGTCTAATTTCTTCTTAATTCGTCCATTTACATTCCAAGATTCACTGCCGTACAGAAAAATTTGTTATATATAGCATATCAGCATTCTCTTTCTTTATTAAGTGGTATTGACTTATTGCGAAAGATAACCTTCATTTTCTTAAATGCGGTTTTCGCTTGCCCTATTCTGCTCTTAATCTCTGTTGTACATCTTCAATCAGATGTTATGAATGCCCCTAGGCATTTAAAATTATCCACTTGTTTAAGAATTTTCCCTTATATTTCTATGTCAAATTTTGGTGTCACCATTTTCTTTGATATCACCATTGTTACTGTTTTCTTGATATTCAAGGAGAGGCCTTTTTGCACTCTCTGTTATTATACTGTCCAACAATTGTTGAAGGTCTGATGAATTATCCGACGCCAATACTGTGTCATCTGCATAACACATATTATTTAAATTATAACCTCCGATTAGTATTCCTGGTGCCTCTTTGATCTCTCTCATTATTACTTCGCTATATAGGGAGAAGAGATCCGGTGACAAGACACACCCTTGTCGTACTCCTAGCTTTATCTGTTCGTAACTACCCTCTTTATTTCCCATTTTAATTGCTGCTACTTGATTCCAGTAAATATTCTTTATTATTCTTAAATCTGTCCCTTCATCTTCAAACATTTTTATCAATTCATCATATATTACTTTATCAAACGCCTAAGTATAATCTATGAAGCACACATATATGTCTTCGTGTGTCTCCATTGACATTTCTGTTAGTGTCGGTAATATGTATATATTGCATTGCTTGTACGCTTTACTTCCACAAATCTATTCTTATCGTCACTAATTTCCATTTTTTATTTTCTTTTAGGTTCTTCTCAATATAATTCTAAGTAGAAGCTTAGTGATATGGTTTATGAGGTTAATTGTACGGACACCGTCACATTCAATTGCTCATGGTCTTTTTTGGTATAGCTATAAGTAAAGATTTCAGCATATCGCTCGGTAAATATCCATTGCTGTAAATATCATTCAGCATTTTGGTTAATACATCTACGCCAAATTCTCCCAATACTTCTAATTTTTATATGGTGATTTCATTTGACCCAGCTGTTTTTCCTTTCTTAATATATTTGACAGCGTCAGCGACTTCTTCTGTTAGAATGGGTTTATCTAAGTTACTTTCTTCTGTTAATTCTTCTCTTTCTCCATCATATAATCCTCTTATATACTCATTCCACCTCTTCATTATAGCACCTACCTCCAATAATATATTTTCTTATTGTTGATATCAAACACCCTGTATTTATTCTTATTTTTCTTCTCGTGAGTTGACTAATTTGTCTGTGCATATTTTTTAATGGAATTTATTTAATTTTTTTTGTTTGCACTGCACGTTAAAACCAACTTTCTTTTCCCTTCACACATTTATCTCTTATTTCTGTATTTATCTTAGCATATTCTTCTTTGTCATATTTAATTTGTTTTCTTCTTTTTCATCAGCATTAACATATGTTTATTCATCCATTTTGTCTTAGCTATTCGGCTTCTCTCCGGTAATATTTCTTTGCTAGTTTGATGAATGGAGTCCCTTAAGATTTCCCATTGTTCATTTGTACTCTGTATTTTAGCTATTGCATTGTAGCTATTTTTCACAGTCACTCTATAAATATAATTTTTCCTTATTTTTGTAACAGTAAAATGGAATATAAAGGATAGGAGGACATAAGTTTCCTATTCTTGGGTGCTCAAAGACAAAGAAGCGCAACACTGACTTTTAGTAGGCCAGAGAAGAAAAAGATAATAAGAAGAAAGAGAAGAAGAGCACCTTATATATTCCCTCCAGTTAACAAAAGAAAGGGATAGAAAATTAGACAGAAGATTTCCAGGAGTTCTTTGAGCGGAGGGTATACTGTTGTATACCCCAGACAAAAGATCACACTGTAGGACTGTAACAACATCAATGAATGGGACCGACAATAACCAACGTTACTGGGACAACAAAGACTAAACATAATACAACAGCAAAGACTAGATAAACAAGGTAAAACAATACGCATCAGTCTTTATTTTGTCCAATACTGTAGCACATATTCATAACTATGCGGATGACAAAGTGTGGTTACTTATGGACAAGACAATCAACACTCTACATCACTGACATTCATATAGGCAGTCTGCCGCATATAGCCAGACCTCTGCCTGTTGTGGCCGAGCCTACAGAGTACTCCTAAGACTCTGCTACGATACCTATACAGCCGGCTGACCAGGACTGGACAACAGAGAGACCATTACTTGGAAAATAGAAAGTAACACAACTCTAAATCTGAGTATGAGCCTTACAGTGCGGAGACGGGACTTACCATCCTGAGACACACAACACAACACTATGGATCCCTGTAGTACACAGCGGAAAATCAGTGGATTGAGCTCCAGATATTACCAAACCCCTGTGCCTCAGCCAAATCCAATATTGTGCCTAATGCCGCCAGTGAAAGTCATGTCCCCAAACCGATTGGGACACATTACTATAACAAGACCACAACTTCAAAAATAGAAGTATAAACATGAGTGTGAAAGGTTGAACCAGGAACTACACCTTTAACCACGCAGTAACAAACTAAGGTATGGAAAGCTCGACTATGGGATCAGTTGGGAGGGGAGGTGGAAAATGTGAGGTAAGGGAAAATGGGGGGTAATTAAGGACCCAGGGTTGTTCCCTTCGGCAGGAATCACATCCTGCAATCAAAGTAAACAACCAAAAACATATTTAACAACTGTTAAATATTACTACTATATTAACAACAACTTAAAAACTATAAAATAACTGCCTATGAATTAATAATATACCAATACACTCATTCAGACACAGTCTGTCACATTATTCACACTGACCAAGTTAAGCCCTGCACCAGCAACATACATGGGGACAGTTGGACATCACATCTCAACATCAAGTGACACAACAACAATATCATGATGCGTGTGACAGCCAGACACATGCTGTATACATGGCCTCAATGAGACAACATTGTTTGAACCTACCCACACAGTTTTTACATATAACATGACATGTCAATAGAATGGTAGCAAATCAATAAATGGTCAGAATAACTAACAGCATATTATTTCTCATGGTGGCCAAACCCAGCATTCAATATGTCAGAGAATACTCATGCAGCCTTATGATGAGAATACTGCACCAGCTACCAATTATTAAACTACATATCTGTCCACATTTAGAGGCTATCTACACATAACACACCCTATTAATCTATAGTTACAGCTCAAAGGCACTTCCGAGGTTTATTTAGCAGCATAACACCTGATTTACCCCATTTTAAGTGAACTCAGCTGGCCATTAATAATTAAACTACACCAACACATATTCCTGTATATATAGATGTTACTTACACCCAACAGGAACTTCTTATTTTAGCTAAAACACTAATCTTGGCCTTTGTTTACATTCTCCGTTTTAGCTGCCTGCCAATGCCAGCAGTAAAAAACCAACGGGCGATCTATTAATAGGTATGGCCTATTCGCTGTTTCCGTTTTATTTGGGGGAGGTCTCATTTACATCCTTCACAAAGCCTTAACATTATTCTAACACCTATCTCTTAACTTCAACAACTATTCTAATTATCTGTTACTAAACCTTAGGCCATTAACACATGCGGGGCTAGTTATGACCCAAATTTCCTACATTCGTTAATAAAAGCAAGCAATTTGATTTGCAACATACCTCAACCATCGTGCACCAGTGTTCCAGCAGTAATGTTTCTGCGAGCCATATTTTGCGGGCTCTCTTCACTGTCCTATTTGTTTCACAGGTCTATGCACCTGAATTAATATATTTGGCACCACCTGGTTAGCGCTGGTCACACACACACACGGTTCCCGACTGGAGATGTTGTGAGGGGGACGATCACATTCCCCTCTCTGCTTGGTGTCAGTGCGGCCTTCGGCCGCTGAGGCCACTCCAGCACTGAATCCCCAGGGCAAAAATGCGCGCTCAATTTTTAACCATTCAAATTACCCATGATCCTCCAGCTGCAGGGGATGGGTTTCTTGTCGTTGCATCAGCCAAACATCCTGTGGAGCCGTGTCGTGTCACGCGGCTTCATGCCCCCCATCCAACAAATGGCTGGTCCCACAGCCACACAAACTCTGCATCCCTGGGGAGATTGGGATGGATTCTCTGTGCATACTATCAACAACAACAAAATCGGCCCCTGACAAAAGGTAATCCATTATCCAATTGTTGGCGCTGGGAATTATGCAGTTTACATTCAGAATAAGCAAAAACATCCTGACATCAAAATGAACACTCAGTTTCATGTTGGCAATACATAGTTAGATCAAAAATAAAAAGAATGTTCACAATGACAATCATCATTGTCAAAAAAGGGAAAATATCTCCATTACAACCAACATAACCAGATTACCTTGGGTAATATGGGCATGACCGCCAGGAACATCTGAAATAAAAAGGCATATGGCCATATATGGATTCTACATTCTATGATTATGGAGATAAATCTGCAGCCTTTCTCTGCCCCAATGGTTCTTGTTCTTGGACAGACTGGTGTTCTTCCTTCTTGAGAAAAAGATATAATCATGTGCAACCGGTCACCTGCTTAGAATACAAAAAAGGCAACAATAAGACACAATGCTTTCAACTAATTACTAAATGTCAAGTCAGCAAGTTGATCCCTGCCTAAATAAACTTCCTCTCTGCTTCCTTCCTGAATGAAGAGAATTTCCTGCTAACCAGGATAACACTGTCCATCGGTCACATCACATTGGCACGATTAAAACACGTAAAGCAAGGGACACCTCCCTCTTGATTCACTTGTCAATGTATGTATCTCTGGCACACCACATAAGCCATCCGTTATGTTGGAAGCAGAATGTATGTTGTTTCGCCGCTGGAGGGATACACTGGCGGGATGGATCTCTGATGTCTCCTTCTTTGGGGGAATGTGGGGGAAATATGTCTCTCAATGACCTGGGATGATGTCCCATAGGGAGTTGAATATGATTGTTCGATGCTCTGATGCTGGGGGGAATGAGCTGGTGGTATGGAGCTTTGGTGTCTCCTTCTCTGAGGGAACAGGGGAAAAGTACATCTATTGATGGCCCCAGAAGTTGGCACCGCTGAAATCAGTCCCATTAACAGTCCACAACTGTTCTCCTGAAGGAATCAGCAGCCTTTGTCTCCTTCTTTGGTGGAATGGGGGTGGGGATGTTTCTCAATGATTTGGGATGATGTCACCATGGGGAGTTGAATACATTCACAGACAGTCAATGCTGGTGGTGTGGAGGGTTTGCCCTGGCCTGGCGATGTCACCGCCTACAGGCCAGCTGATTCCGATGAAGATGCATTTGAATGCACTGCCCAATCAGCTCCGGGGATTCTGGAATAGCCATGTTCATCCCCTGACCACTCTTCAAAACTGTCCTCCTGTGATGAACAACTATATTTGTCCTTGGACAAGCACGGCCCTGGTCTCATTTAAACATGGGAGTGTTCTGCTCCCCTGCTATGTCACTTCCCGAAGTCGTCGACTTTCTTTGTAGCTTTTTGGGCAAAGCTTGGTGACTTCTGTAGAGGTATATGTGCATACCAGATAAGAAAAAAATCGATAAGTTCAGGTTCGAATGTGTACCCTCTGAGAAGTTATGGTTCTCATAAGTGAATAATAGGGTCACCTGTTGTTTCGACGACTTGCAATGACACGCCTGTAGTTGACTTGTGCTTTGTCTGGCTCCTGGGCTCTCCTCGGTGCTGTCCTTTGGATATGGAGACATGGGGGAGGGGGAGGAAGAGAATGGGAGGATGGGGGTGGGCAGATGGGAGTGGGTGGATGGGTGAATGGGTATGGGAGGGTGGAGGATGGAGATGGGATCTTGGGGAGGATGGGGAACAAACCTGGGTTCTATCAAATGTGACCAATCGAGCTTTCCACATGACCATGAAGATCAGGGAAATAGAAATAGATCTACCACCTAAAACAATCATCAAGGAATGGAACAGTTACCATCAGGGTGATCCAGAGGCCGCTTACATCCTGGCAGGCTCGCCATTTTGTAACTAGAAAAAATGAATATATAGGATAGGAGGACATAAGTTTCCTATTCTTGGGTGCTCACAGACAAAGAAGCGCAACACTGACTTTTAGTAGGCCAGAGAAGAAAAGATAATAAGAAGAAAGAGAAAAAGAGCACCTTATATATTCCCTCCAGTTAACAAAAGAAAGGGATAGAAAATTAGACAGAAGATTTCCAGGAGTTCTTTGAGCGGAGGGTATACTGTTGTATACCCCAGACAAAAGATCACACTGTTGGACTGTAACAACATCAATGAATGGGACCGACAATAACAAACGTTACTGGGACAACAAAGACTAAACACAATACAACAGCAAAGACTAGATAAACAAGGTAAAACAATACGCATCAGTCTTTATTTTGTCCAATACTGTAGCACATATTCATAACTATGCGGATGACAAAGTGTGGTTACTTATGGACAAGACAATCAACACTCTACATCACTGACATTCATATAGGCAGTCTGCCGCATATAGCCAGACCTCTGCCTGTGGTGGCCGAGCCTACAGAGTACTCCTAAGACTCTGCTACGATACCTATACAGCCGGCTGACCAGGACTGGACAACAGAGAGACCATTACTTGGAAAATAGAAAGTAACACAACTCTAAATCTGAGTATGAGCCTTACAGTGCGGAGACGGGACTTACCATCCTGAGACACACAACACAACACTATGGATCCCTGTAGTACACAGCGGAAAATCAGTGGATTGAGCTCCAGATATTACCAAACCCCTGTGCCTCAGCCAAATCCAATATTGTGCCTAATGCCGCCAGTGAAAGTCATGTCCCCAAACCGATTGGGACACATTACTATAACAAGACCACAACTTCAAAAATAGAAGTATAAACATGAGTGTGAAAGGTTGAACCAGGAACTACACCTTTAACCACGCAGTAACAAACTAAGGTATGGAAAGCTCGACTAAGGGATCAGTTAGGAGGGGAGGTGGGAAATGTGAGGTAAGGGAAAATGGGGGGTAATTAAGCACCCAGGGTTGTTCCCTTCGGCAGGAATCACATCCTGCAATCAAAGTAAACAACCAAAAACATATTTAACAACTGTTAAATATTACTACTATATTAACAACAACTTAAAAACTATAAAATAAC